>JARHVA010003472.1:1082500-1552500 GCA_037957365.1 Torreya grandis | reverse complement strand
GCCTATTTTTCTACCCATCGGAATCCAAAAATATCAGAGATCAACTTCGTCCAGAGTCCACGTGGCAAATCTGACCGACGCTTGTGTAACATCTATAAAATAAAATGCGGGCTGATGTGGATTATTCGCCCACACACATGCCAACTTCTTATTGACGTAATAAATGTCGAAGGTAATAAATGTGGAGATTAGCGGTTTGAGTGTCGGTGACTCAGTAGACAATTATAATAAAAAAGATTTTGATTAGAATAAACCAATATATTTTTGGAAAAAATATTTTTACCTAAATTAAAACATCTCTCAATATATTACTAAATGAATTATAGAATTGATTTACAATGATACAATAATAAAATAAATGAGACACACACAAAAAATATTTGTAAAATAAATAATAAATTAATTTTGTTAAAATATTATTATAGAATCAATATAAATTATAAAATAAAGATAAGAATTAGTCATAATATAGTGTGTATTTTTAAGTATTTTTTTGGTATAATAACAAATTTAAATACTTTTCAACATTATAACAAAACACAACTCTTATAATATTATAAGTTAAGATATATAAATTATTTTAAGAATATATATATATATATATATATATATATATATATATATATATATATATATATATATATATATAAAGTACTATATAAATAAATACCTATTTCATGGATCATTATCCTATATTTATAATGCACTGATATTGAATTTTAAGATAATGATAGATCCATTCAATTGTATGGCACAATAACTCCTTGATAACTAAAATTTTACTCTAATACCCAAAAAACCAAAACCTTACTCTCATACTTTTTAAAAAAAAAGGGTTGCCACCAAACTTGCCATTAACAAAAAAGGGTATTGGATCTTAAGATACTATATGGTAGCAGAAGCGGATCAATAGACGGAGTCTAATGGTTGTGATTGTAGTTGTGACCCCATTCTTTAATCATAAGTTATTTTAAGATTTATTTGATTATGTATCATAGGTTGTATAGTTATTGTAAAACTTATTTAAATATTTTAGTGTTGGATCATTGATTTTTTGAATAAATTAATAGTAAAAATATGAACTTTTCTATACAATTATTGGTCCCATTCCAAAATAGATGTGTATTGCAATTAGAAATAAAATGTACATCATATTAAATAAAATGAATATCATTTTCAGCGAAATGAATATCATTTTCCTCAAAATGAATATCATTTTCAATAAAATGAATATCAATTTTATTAATACAAATATTGAATCCAAACTAAAGTAGAACTTTCAAAAAATTACATCCTTTACTTATACTTTAAAGGTATAAATATTTGAAAAACATCAACTCCAATCAAAAAATTTAACTCCTCAATTATATTTTTGTATCTATAATTATAAGTTGCATGAGAGAAAAGTCACAACATCTTGTCCACTTAATTTTAATTACATCTTATAAAATTAAAAATTCAAACATTTAGTTTCAACATATGATTCCACCAACCTCTGGTTGTTGGAGTTGCCTATAAAATTGAATGCAAATACACATCTAAACCTTACCATTCATAGACAATTCAAATTTCAAATTTTAAAATTTAGATTATCTTTTATAAATCAAACAAAACTATACAAATACAATTTTTTTAATTTACAATTAGAGTTCTATTTGCAGTGTGTAAGATTAAAATTAGACTACATGAATACTTTGACATATAAGCCACAACATATTCAGAGGATCACATTTTAGGTTAGAAGTCTGCAGTTTGTAAATTGACACACCAATAAATTTTAATTGTTTTTATATCGAACCAAAACATTTTTTGCATTCAAGTTCACATGTTATTAATTCATAGTTATAATATTTTCAAATGTAGATTGACATAACTATTGTTCACATGTTTTTTATTCACTCTACTCTATTATTTATATATGTGATACATTCCTTTTGGGTTGAGCTTAGGATGGAAGATGCGTGGGTCATTACCGTGGAAGCCATTACTATTTTTCACATGGCTTGACAAGGTTTCCTCTATTACTATAGCAATTTAATGCCACTCTCCATGCCACAAATAAATTTTTATTGTTATTTATATTTTAGCATGGATGTTATGGTTATTATGCCTTGTATGTTCCTATTTTCTACTGCATATATTTTACGTCCCTGGGTTTCTTGGCATGTTTTATTTGTTTATATGTTTTTATCATGTATTCACATCTAAGTAAACATTTACTGACATATTAACAGAGTGATGGAACATTACACAAATAAACATCTCTCCATGTATTTTTTGTAGACTTCATCCATGTAAACAACCATAGAAACTACCTTAAAGTTCTCGACCATGCAAAATTACAAAGAGAAGTTTTAGTTGGTAGAATAGAAGAATGAAAATTATTGTTATTTCACCTTCTATGTTCATTATTTTTTAGTTTTCTTTCATATCTGATTAAACATTTATCAGGTATATTAATGGTTTAATGAAACATTACATAGAGGTGTGTTGCATGTTAATAAACCCACAACTACATTCTTTTTCTTTTCAGGTGCCTATCATTATTATTTTGCCTTCAATGCCCTTGTTGGAAGCCACTTGTTTGAGGGTTGAAACATTACCTGATTCTGAACCCATAACATCTACATGTTTTCACTCACATCTTAATCCAAATCTGTTGTATTTTAATGGAAACCTTGGATGTTTCTAAATTTATGACATTGTGTGTTTCATTTATGTGTCTCATTTTTGTTTCCCTACATGACATGGGTTGGAAGATGCAACATTCACTATTGTGTGGATGTAAGCCCCAAAGGTTTTCATGCACATACCAAAAACTATTATTGTCATATGTAACTATCAATTAATGTTAATATGTTATTCATTCAAATTTTATAAGTTGTTAATATTATAATATTGATGAAAACCTTGAAGGTGCTTCACTACATGAAGCCTTGAAAGTCACCCCATAATAGTGGATCTCATTAAAGACTCCTTATTTATGTGGTGCATTTCAATATTCCTAGTAGTGAAAAACCATATGTTAATGTGTTTTTCATATGTTCATGTCAATTAATTTTGTTTCTATTTGTTACTCCATCTCTCAGCCTATCTGGTTGGCTCAACTGAGGAGGCAGACTTAAACCACTAGGTTTAAAATGATGACCACTAATAATTTTCAAATGAACACATTATTTTAGTAATGGCTTAAATTACTACATGTCATTAATATGAAATGATGTGCCATGTTGAATAATGAGTATGTCTGTAATAATTAACATTTATTGGTATATGCATGGAAGCCATATAGGTTTCCATTCGTATACCAATAAATGTTTATATTTCTATCAAAATTAAGAATGTTTGCAATAATTAACATTTACTAGTATGTATATGGAAGCCACATAGATTTCCATTCACATACTAGTAAACATTTATGTCTTTCTATAAAAATTAAGAATGTCATTAACATACTAGTAAATGTTCAATCAGATGTATCAAACAAAATCTTTCTCTCAACTGATAGTACTATGCTTGTCATATGTTCCTGTGATTTCTTGTAACTATGTTATTCATTCACAGTTTCAATTATACAAATGTTCTTTCACATAGTTGTTGTTCTTATGTTTTCCATTCTATTGTCAGTTATATAATTTCTTGACTATTATTGTTCAACATGAGGAATGCGAAGAAGAGGATGTAGTTTGTCTAAAAATGGCCACATGCAACTATGAAGAATAGAGGAGTCAAAATCACTGAATATGATAATGAATATGTTAACAAAGTTGTGAAACCTACTTCAAAGAAAACTATATACCCCCTGGCCAACCACATAGAGAAGGAAACCAACATAAATGTTACCACTAATGTGCATGTGTCATTGAAGTTTGATTGGATAGTGGAAAATATGGAATGTGAAATGAGAGATGCAAACCATAATAGCTACTTCATAAGTGTCATAAAATTTAAGTGGGGCATCAAAACAAATATTTTGTTGAATTAGTTGAAAGGAATCACATCTACCAATAAGAAGGGCCCACCCATTATTTTATTAATAACAGATGAAAGTGAAATAGTGAAGTGGTGTAAGTATTTAGTTGACATGGGGCACATGTTACACATATCAAATTTGAAGGCACACATTCTCTGCATTTTTGAAATTAGACCCAACCCTTTCAGTGATGGTGTCCCTGATAAGTCATGGTGGAAAAGATTCAAAAATAGGCAACCTGATTTGCCTATGAGAATAGTAGAAAGATTTGATAGAGATAGGTTTCTCATGTTAAGGTCATCTATTGTGTGTAATTTTTATGAGAACTTGAAAACATTGTATGATGAAATCAATTATAGGCCACATAAAATCTATATTTATGATGAGATACAGGTGCAAATTGGAAGGAATTGCAACATGCGAGTCATCACTAAGAAAGGGGCAAGGAGTGTGCCACAGATAATATCAAAGATCAAATAATGGATAACTATTTTAGCATGTGTGAATGCAACTAGGCAGAGCATCCTAGGGTTTTACCTCTTTAAAGAGAAGAGGTAATTGTAAAATTTCATTGATGGATGTGAACCAGGTGCATGCATGGCTACCCAGGCCCATGCATGGATGATAAAAGAGCTGTTTATGAATTGGTTGCATTATTTCACTACATCTATACCTAGAAGAGTTTCACCTAGTAATAAACATCTTCTCATTTTTGATGGGTATGAGAATAGGATAAATTTTAGAGGCTATTTTTTTTAATTCATGAATATTTTAGTTTTATAAATTAGTGTTCAATAGTTTTTAAGAGTGTTGAATAGTGTGGATTCACCTAAATTATCTGGGTGTAAGTTAGATTTTTAAGTCAGTGTGTCTACTATTTAATATAAATTTCATACATATAAATATAATTTTCCACTTCGTTGAAAGTCAATATGAGTTTATTTGTCATTATATGTAATATATAATCATTTAAGGATAAATTTTTTAAAGAATATCAACATATCTACCATCTGAAGTTCGTTTGTGTTACTCACCAACATAATTATCACATACCTACAACATTATCACCCATCATAGGCTATGTCAACTACCAGCAATCCTATCACATGACATCATATGTGTTGATAACCATCAATCATGTTGCATGTCAACATTGGTGTCACCTAACAACATTGGTGTTGCCTGATAACATTGGTGTTGACTGACAGTGGTGGTGTCATCTAATAGTATTAATTTCACTCGACAGTGATGGTGTCACCTGACAGCACTGGTGTCTCATGATAGTATTAGTGTTTGCAGTATAATCACTTGATTACATGGCATCTACTATAAATGTTAAGGGGATGGAACAATTAATCAATAAAAAAAGCCCTATTATCTTATTTTAGCTAGCCAGATAAAATCTCAAGTAATTGGAATCCACACCAAATACAAGTACTATACTAAATGATAAAATGTATTTTTATTTATTTTTTGTTTCATATTAAGGTTCAATAACAATTCAAAGGTAAACCCTCTTAAATACAGAACCCATAGATAATAGTATCTAGCTGAATGGATTAATCACATGTCACCATATGAAATATTATTGATGATGACATGCCAACACTTGAAGACATTCTTGAGTATGACTATGTAACCCCTCAAGTGGAGGATACTTATAAAAAATATAACTTGGATGAGGTGCATATACAAGAATAGACTTCTAAATCTTGTGAAACACCAACTTCAATTAAAGATTTAACTTAGAATTATATGTAAAGGAAGAGGAAACTAGATGACATTCCTGATAATGAGATCCAAATATAGGATAAGATTTTTATTTTCCAAACAAAAACTTTAGTTGAAGACCGCACTAAGAAATATATGCAAAAGAAAAAAATACATGGATAATTGGAAGGCCTTTTAAGTTTGACTGGACAACAAATATCCATTAATTGAACCAATTAAACTAGAAAATGGTAATGATACTATAACAAAATGTAGATCGACAATATATAGTTGGAAACTAAGAAATGACCATAAAATGTAACTTAAGTTGGATATAATTGAGAAAAAATATCAAAAAATATGTGTCGATAAAACAAAAAGATGAAGAAACATGGAAAACATAGACATGGAAAGATGTAAAAATATGTATGCATGTATAGTACTTGTATTTGGTATATTATGCATGTAAAAAATGTGTCTAGAAAATCTCATTGATAAAGGAGGAACAATAAAAAATCAGTTAGAAAAAGTCACTCAAGATAATCTTCACTCCAAAACATATAGTTTTCTACCATCTATCAAATTTTGAAAAAGGTATACCTATATCAAAATTTCTAGATTATATGATTTTATTCTAACATAATAGATTTCATAACATTCCACAATCCCATTGGTCAAATAACAGTGCTTGAGAAATGGTAAAATGTCTTGCCATGATTGAGAAGGACTTAAAAGAAAAAGTAAAAGATGCACAATTTATCTTACTATTAACTGATGAGGTCACAATAGTTGACCCCATCATGGGTTTCCATTCATGTTTATACTTATTATAACCATTTAAGGCAACCTCATTTGTTAGTTGTACATAAAATGACCAAAATCAGTAATGCCAAAAATCTTTAGAGATTAATTACATCTAATTTGAAATATATAGCTAGGATGGATGAATATATTATAGCTACCAAGTTAGTCTATGTTGGTGTTGAAGGTGCATTTGTGATGCAAGGGCACATAACTGGTCTCTATATTCGACTACAAACAATAGTTGTCCCATTTATGAATCTAATTCATTGCATGGCTCACAAAATGAATCTTACTTACAAGATTGTTAGCACATTTGAAAATGTCACAAAAGTGGAGGAGTTTATCTATGACTTGCATGCATACATGTCAAGTAGTCCAAAAATATGTTTAGAGTTTTAGAAATTTACGATTAAAGTGACTAATGGTAAAAATATTTTTAAATATGTTGAAATAAGATGGATTTATATGTATGATCTAGTGTGCATAATTTTTAAAGAATATATGTTATTATCAAGTTTTATGTTCCAATATGAGATGGAAGTTGACAAGGTAAGAGATTTGTTGTACCATTTAACATATTTAAAAATTTTACTGACATTATGTAGTATTTTGCCTATGTTAAAAGAAATGTAACATTTGATGAAACATGCACAAGAGAGATCTATATATATTTTTGACTTCATTCGATTGACAAAATGAGTTTGTCAATCTCTAGATATGTTATACTTCTCACAAGACTATTTTAAAAGCCCTGTATTTCACAGCTAGAAAATTTTAACAAATATTAATGACCCTAATAGTTATTTGAAGTTTAATATTAACTATCATATTTGTATCATTGTTAATAGAAATAAGATATCAATGCACACATTCCAAAAATGTGTTGATTTAGTAGGAGCATAAATTGAACAAGTCCATGTAACACGAGTACTATATGATGCACTATTATTTATGAGACATGATTAAAATTATGAAATATTTTAGAAACATTGTCTATTGAAATTTGAGATCATTTTAAAAGGGATGACTTTATTGAAGCCATGTGAGTGATGAATCTAATATTTTGGAACACTGTAAATGGTGAAGAACTAACAAGTAATTTATTTGTCAAATACATGGGTAGTCTCATTAAGCATTTCAAAAATGCTATGGAAATCAATGGAGTTGAAATTAAAGGTATTTTGTAAAAATATTTACTGACATCTTAGTCAGCACATTTTATACCTACAATAGTTGATCAATATTAGTTTTTAAATGAACCATCGAAAAGTGGTGCTATTACGAAGCTATGAAAAAACCTTTACCCCAAAAGCATCCAATAGAAAAATGTCAATGAATATTTTTTATTATATGAACTATACCAAAAAATGATTTTGAGATCTATGAAAGATGAAGGGTATTCAATCATTATCTTTTGATAAATCTAAACTTCGAAATAGATTGGACAAAAATTTAGAGACTTGTTTGAGGTTATATGTTTCCCATTATCTCGTGGATGGGTTTCCTTATGAAAAAGGGCTTGCATTTTGGAGTTCAATATATGAAAAAAGAGGTTTCAAGAATATATCCACCAATATAAATGATGTTAATTATGATAGGCAAAATGTCTTTGAGAATTAGATATAAATATTAGCTTTGAAAAACCTATAAAAGGATTGTTTTAGCGACCTAATTTTTAGTTATGTATGTTTTCTAAACTCAAACATTGCAATATAATTAATTACCAATTATGATATATTTCTATATTTTTTATAAACTATTATATGTGATAATTCAGGTATTATAAAATTTATCACATTACAATATTAGAAGCATAATATTAACTATTCATGATCAAATTATTTATTATGCAAAGAGAAAATCAATAAGAATTATAAATCAACCTTCGCATATGTACCATATTGATATAATAATTTATTACTTAATCTTTCCCACTTGTTGTGTGGCTGATATTTAAATGCTATCTAATGTTAATCACACTAATATATGAAAACATGCGGATGATGTGGGTTCAGAATTGGATAACATTTCATACCTCCAACAAGCATCTTCCAACAAAGGTTTTCTAAATGTATTAGCAAGATGTGAATGAAAACATGCGGATGATGTGGGTTCAAAATTGGATAACATTTCATACATGATATACAAAAAAGATTAAGATATCATTAGCAAGATTTGTCAACATAGAAGGTATGCAACAAAAAATATGAACATAAAAGGAATGCAACAAAAAAACATGAACAAAGAAGGCATAATAACAATAACATTGAAGCGAAAACAAACAAAACAATGTTATGGGTTCATTTACAGACAACACGACTGTGTGAACACATTCATCCTTACATTCTACTGATTAAAATTCCTTTGCGTAACATGGCATGGTTGAGAAATTTCAAGGATATTCTATTTGTTTTAGAAAGGAGGTATGCGAAAAAATAGGGTAAGTGGTGCACAAGGTGGCATTAACTTGTCACATTAATGAAGAAAAACTTGTTGAGCATTTAGAAAATAGCATTGGATTCCACATCAATACACCACGTGTTAATGAACATGGCACATTGTTTCATATTAATCACTATTGCATCTTCCAACATGCCACATCATTTTGTGTTAATGACCCTTGAATATTTTGATTCGAGGCTTATGTGTCAACATTATAAACCAATAAAAAAATAATAGGTTCATTTGAAAATAAGTTTTGGTAATTTCAATTCTAATTATTGGTCTTTTTGGTCTCAACGTTCAATCAAACCTCTAGAGTATGGAAAAAATGATATGTTGCTGAAAACTTCATCGTACACCTCCCTGGAACTTTTCGAAAACATTATTTTTCTCCCGAACTACCTTTACAAACTAAAAAAGTTAAACTATCTAAATCTAAAAATTTAAAACATGAAATTCCATAATATAAAATATATGAAACCTCGAAATTAAGAGTTCCCAACTACTAATCCCTTTCCCTTCCCAACTAATGATCAATTATATGATAAAAATAATATATTATCCTTTAAATTATTTTGGGACATAAAACCAAAAGCAGTTAATACTGAATTAATAAATGCATTAATGGATTGATTCATAGTTAAGTAACCAACCGACACTGTAAACAATGGAGAGAGCAATCCTCCTTTTTTATGTACGTCTATTTTATTAAATTTAAGTTGGTATCACTCACATGTTGCCATGAAAACCACTGTACCATTCAGTGATCTACACTACTATAATAATAATAATAATAATAATAATAATAATAATATTATTATTATTATTATTATTATTATTATTTAAGGTCCATGATGCCAATTAATGTCTTGGTTATGGTTTACAAAGCATTTCCAGCATATGGGACCACCTCGTACTCCCATCGTGAGGAGGCTCCTTATTGTACCACGAATACGAGGCCTGCAGGATTTGAACGTGTGACCTCCCTTCTAGAAGCACATGTTCTTTACCATTAGGCCACTTGAATCGTCATCATCATTATCACTTATATAATGTAGAACAAATACCATAAAATGGGATCACATGACTCTGATCATTCATATCTTACGCCTAAAAGAAAGAAAATATAACTAAATGCGACTTTACATAACATTATCTAATCTTCAGGTACCTGTTCGATGGTTCGTTCAGTGGCTTCGGCACTGTCTACAGTTCGAAGCACCTGGCTTCTCAAATCATATGAATTTCTTGATCGTACGGCGGAGTCCGAAAGGCAGGTATCATGAGGTGGGTGGTTATGGGTCCCTTGGTACGTTGTGAGAACGAACAGAGGATTATCTTCGCACCGATGGCTTTTCTTTTTCACCGCGCATCCTTCTCTTTTGCATTTGAAATAGTACCTGCACATTGTGTACTCGCAAAACAAAACCAAAACCACCAAACGTTCAAAATTATCTGAAGCCACCATCGTTGTTAACAGATTGGAATAGGTACATAAACAATTTTATTTACCTACGGAAAGTGCTGTGTTGAATTCGTTTCTGACCATATTTCTTCCAGCGGTATCCGTCATCTAGAACGTCCGTTTCGCTCCTGGTTTTCAAAATGATTGTGTTGGGTCGACCACTACTCTGAGTTTGAGTTATGTCTGTTGAAGGTGACTCCATGTCTAGACCCTAAAATTGAAGCTGCAAGAAAATGATAGTGAAGTAGAACAGGTGTGGGTATTGAGCGGTAGTGATTAGGTCAAAACTTTTTACTCTTACCACGTGATAGTCGTGGCAGTACGGGTGACCTTACATGAGCAGAAAGGTGCTGGTTTCTTAAACAGTGATCCTAAGAGTAGTTGGTGTACCACCAAAACATATTGATAGCTAACCAGTGCCATCTACCAAAAAAACTTATCGTCAGCTTGTACTCACCTGATGCCATGGATATCAGATCATGCGAACAACTAAACTTAAATGTGACGGCCCTATGCACGTATTTAGTCTTTTTAACCTTCAACTTAAACGTAGAGTGTCAAATAACTTTGGAACTCTTGTACTTATGTTTTTATCCTCGAGTAATTTTAAAACTTTGATTCGAAATAGTTTAGAATTAATCAAAAATTTGTGTGTTTTACCAAGCACTGTCATTTAATATTAATATTGATATTTTGGTGTGGGTTTATATTAATAAATTAATCAAGTTAATTAATTTAAGGTTATAATTAATTTAATAAATCAAAAATATCAAGCAAATTTTTTAGAAGAAACTGTTTGATGTTTGGTGTTTTAATGTAGATTTATATTTATAAGTTAACGTTTGATGTTTTGATGAGGCTGGACTTACATTTTCAAGTTAATGTTTGGTGTTTTGATGTAGATTTATTTACAAATTAATTGGTTTGAGTTTGAGTTCAACGAAGCCCAGAAATATTTATTGGGTGATGTCTTGTAGTAGATTTATTTCTACAATTTTTTTTTGTATTGAAAAAAATGCAAATTACATAAGGAATCTAATGCTCATAAGAGCCCCTGAAAGAGAGGAGACCCTGGCAGCATTACCAAAACAGTGTTGGTAGTAAATTGTGTCAACATAGATAGTCAAAAACATAATACATAAAAACATAACATCAATAGAGAAGTTGTCAACCATCAGACAATAGATTCTTTATCCCCTGAGCAACATTGATCTTCTTGTTGCATAATAGCTGGTTAACTTGATATTTAATCTGCTAGATCTAGAAATCCACCGCTAAGTTCTTTAATTTTCCTTGGAAATGAAGAAGATAAGAAGCAAGACAAAAGAATATATCAGAGTAAAGCCGAAGAAATATAAACCCCTGATGATCATAGTAATAAAAAATTGTTTTGCATCTATTCCTCCAGAGGTGCATCAAAATAACATGTCTAACATTATCAGCGATAACATTATCATGTAATCCAACCCCTAGAAGAACCTCTTTCCATTTAGGCTTATGGCCAAAAATAGCAGGTAAATCACATAACACCGAATTCCATTATTTTTTCACATGTGGATAGTGCCAAAAAAGATGCTTCATACTTTCATATTGATGACAAAATAAACAGTGAACAGGGTGGATCATAATACATTTTAACCTATCCTCAATGGGCAGTTTATATGTAGTATCTTCTATGCTATTAGCTGAGCATCAGAATTAGCTTTTGATTTCCAGATTTGAGCTATAAGTTTAGTCCAATATTTTTCACTGAATTTACCATGCCATTTTATATTCAAATGGGCCCTTAAAGGCACTTCAGGGAGTAGCTGCAATTTTGTTTAGAGAATAAAAAAGGAGAGGATAAGAAGCCAACCACATCCAATCTTTAAAAAAATTACATTGAACAAGAGTACAAAGTTTCATAGATAATTCCAAAGGCACCAAACACTGAAGGAAAATCAAATATGGTTTATACTTATTGCTCAACCCAAAGCAAATTTTAATAGACTATCATGGTAACCAGTTTAAAGTAGAAAAATCCCAAAGATCTCTAAAACAAAAAAATCTTTAAATAAAAAAAGAAAATAACACAGTTTAGGACAGCGCAAGGCAAGGGGTTGGCCTTGACAACATACATGTTTGTTCCACCAAATAGAAGAAGTGGAAAAGCTGAACCCATGATGTAAAGAATCATCCCTCCATATTAGAAAATGACATATTTTTCCAGGGTTTCCAAATAGATTGTAAGGGTGGTGAAGCTTTCACAGAAAATAATGAAGTATGGATAATTTTGTCCAGCCACGCTACTGACTGCCATTTACCTTTTACTATAGCAAGGCTGATTTTATTTTGAATAAGAATTTTTCAAGGTTTATTACCTTGAACAACTCTAAAAATCCATTTGGCCACTAAACAAACCCTTTGGGTTTGTGGTTCTATTAACCCCAAACCACTTTTATTTTTAGGCTGAATACAATGAGTCCACGATATGGAAATGAAACCAGTAGTACCATCCCATTAGGCCCAAAGAAATCGTTGAATAAGTTTAATTAAGTCCTCATAACCTTTTTTGGAAGGCATCCAATGGGGAGAACAATAAACATGTGTAGCAAGAAAAAAATTGTTAGCAACTTGAATCTTTCCTACCAAAGAGGCATTTATTTCCCCAACTAAATAATTTGTTCTTCACCCTATTTAGGTACCAATTCCACATGTCAGAAAGAAAAACTGTAAGACCAAAGGGAATCCCAAGATAACTTTTAATCTCACCGTGTTTAATTTGTTTCCATTCATGAGGTATCCATTGAGGAACAAGCCTTGATTGAGTCATCAAAAATTTTATTTTCTCATGAGCAAGTTTAGATCCAAAAACTAAACAATACCTTTCTAAAATCGCCATCATGTTATTAATGTCTTTTTCAAAATTTTGCAAGAATAATAAGCTGCCATCAGCATAGTGTGAACTGATTACAAAAACATTATGAGGGATGGAAATTCTTGAGATAACATTCTTTTTATTTGCATAATGAAGCAGATAACCCAAAGCATCAGCTATGAGAACATAAAGGAAAGGGGCTAAAAGGCATCCCTGTCAAATAGATCTCTGCAAGGGAAAGGATTATATCATCTGATTTTTAATAATAATCTAAGCATTAGCATACTAAAATAACATTTGAACATGAGCTCAAATTTGAGGACCGAAACCCAACCATTGTAACATTTTAAGGATAAAACTCTAATGTATATGATCGCAGGCTTTTTTAAAAATTAAGTTTAATTAAAATAGAATTTTGTCCCATTTGTTGAGCCCATTCACATGTTTCCCATGCAAGAATAAGATTATCAAGGATATATCTTCCTGTAAAAACCCAGTTTGTTCAGGTCTAACAATTTCTTGCACCATTGGTTTAATCCTCATAGCTAAGGCTTTAGCAATAATTTTATAAGATGTATTAATTAGAGTGATAGGACACCAACTAGAAATAGAGTTTTCCTTTTTTCCTTTAGGAAGGAGTTTAATTATGCCCTCGTTAATGCTCGGTCCTAAAGATCTTGTCTTAAACACCTCTAAGTATAGGAAATAAAAGTCTTCCTTAATAATATGCCACATAGCATGGTAAAATTCCATAGGGAGCCCATCATAGCTTGGGCTTTTGTAAGGAGCCATAGAAAAAGGGCATTTTCCAGATCTTCTAAGGAAATAATTTTATCTAAAAAATGACTATATTCAAGATCTATTTTGTTAGGAATATGCTCTCTAACAATATCTTCAAGAGCTTGTTGACTATCCTGCCAATGATCATCTTTAAAAAGTTCCTCATAAAACCTTTTAAATAAGGAGTATATATCCAAAGGATGAGATTGAAGTACATCAAATCCATCCTTGATAGCACCAGTTCTTTCCTTGTGTTTGTAATTAAGGTAGCTAAAAAGTACGTAGTACCCTTGTTACCTTCTTTAATCCAATGCAATATGGATATGATTTTAGCCCCTTGTCCCTTATAGTTATCAATTTTATGTAATTGAGATTTTGTAGCAACAATGGGGGTTTGAAGTTTAATATTATTAGGATTAGCATTAAGTAATTTTCTATCATGGACAAGTTCCCCTTGGAGAGATTTTTCCTTTCGTTTACATTACCAAGCCTTTTGTTTACCAAATGAACAAAGAGAGATGGTACATTGAGAAATTATTGTACACCACTAATCAATCCAAGAACCTCCTTCCTTTGGTTTGGGTATAGCAGTCCAAATTCCTTTAAGGGCAGCAAGACAAATAAGGTTATTTAAGTGGGAAATGTTGAGTTTGAAAGGGAGGGAATTATCAATGCTTGACTTTTGAGATATATAAATGCTGTAAAAGATAGGATAATGGTATGAAAGGGTGGTGGAGTAATCCACCTGAACATAAATGCCCTTCAAATCATGAACTAGATGTAACATAGGAGAGAGATAAAACCTATCTAACCTACTTAATTTCCTATCATCTCCCAACTTGCAATTAGACCAGGTAAACTAGTTTGTGGCATGGCTAGTGAATTTGTCATGAATGGAGTCAACAACACCCATGGAGTTTTGACATAACATCCAACTGCCAAATTCGTCTTTGTTAAGATTGAGTTGTTTAGGCTAGCTCCAGTCTTGATGATGTTCTACCATATTAAAATCTCCACCTATAATCTAATCCACTATAGGTAAATTATTAGACAACCAATCCTAAAGTTTAGCTCATTTTTTTGTAAAATTAGGGGCATAAATAGAAGAAAAAGTGATGATTTGTCCATTGATAATAGTGAGATCCCAAACACAGTTATGTGAAGGGTCTTCACCTATATCAATGATATGTTTAGAGATCCATGGTGAAAACCCAATAACAACTCCACCACTACCATCTATATGAGTTGTATGTAAAAATATAGCCTCATTCCAAACATGCCGTAAGAACATATCAAGTCTAATATTGTTGAGTTTGAATTCTTCTAAGAATAACACATCAGGCTTCCATTTCATAACCATCTCCTTTACTTTAAAATTATGATGATGGACTAAAATCCCTCTTACATTTCAATAAAGTAAGTTATAATTCATGTTGAATGTTAGAATCCTCATCTTGAGTCAACACACTGAAGATATTAGCAAGAATAACATCCTGATCCTTGGATTATCGCTCATTAGGGGTAGTAGAAGGCGATCTAAATCTATGGTGGGAAAAAGGAGTGGGAGAAGAGGAATCATGAGTACGTGGTTGAGGAGAGGAGTGATGAAGAGCAAGGGTGGATTCACGGGTAGGTAATAAGGGAGAGAGAGGGGGAGAAGAAGAATGGTCCTGGGGTGAAGAATGAGAGCTAGGAGAAAAAGAACTAGAAGGCTCTTTCTTTTTTCTAACCATTCTCCACCTATCATACATGACTGTATCTCTAAAATAAGGAGTAGACTCTACAGGATTAGGGTTATGGGTAGGTGATGATGAGGAATAGGTTGGGGGATGGAAGGAAGAGAATATTAGTTGGGAGAAGCAATATGACCACTAAATAGAGAGGGAGTTAGGGGTGGCTATGTGAATTTAGCCTTCCTAATGGGTCACTCAAAAATCAAGTGGCCTTCTTTATGGCAATAGAAGCATGCATTTGGATTATTCAAATAAACTATAAGTTGATTCAATTCAAATCCTAGACCAATAAGTTTGATGTTCTTAGGCAATGGTCTATTCAAGTCTATTTCCACACAAACTCTTGAGTGGACCCTTAAGCTTGAAAACTTATCAAAACTGTGTTTGCACCAAATAAATCTACCCAATTGGGCATCATTGTATTTTAAAAATGGTCTGAAAGCTAAATTAAGGTAGGGTAGCTCAATCCACCTAGGGTAATGAGAGTGAGATGGTCCTTCAGGGTAGAAATTGAAGATCCAAGCCTGGAGATAATATACTTTCCCATAAATAACCTAGGTACCATATTACAGAATAGCTTGAGCATGATCAACATATTTAAACATGCAAGAAACATACCCTTTTCCAAGGCCTCTTAATGCTTCAATTTCCTAACCCCTATTTTCCCAATTTATTCAAGCCCATTTATAAAAATCTTCTTCACTAGGAATCCCTCTTAAAAGGAATAGAATAATAGTTCTATTTTGGAAATCAAAAATAGTATCAATAACATCATCAGGAAGTTGTATTTCTAGGGTTTTCCTTGATTCTAAGTGAGATATCTCTTCAGGTTTTGAAACATCTTCCAAAGTCTACTCCATGGTTGTGGCTTCAGTGTTTTCATCAACAATAGTGCCATTTTATTTTGACATCACCTCCTCCAGGCCAGGCAAGATCCCCCTCTGTCTAGAAATCATTTTTATACACATTCTTATAGCTAGAATAAGTGTTTATAGTGCAAGGTTAGGGTTTTCGTCACTGTTCATAGTGCTTCTATCACTCTCTCTTTCACTTCTCGAGTCAACAAAGTAATAATTTTATACAAGTTAATGTTAGTGGTTTTAATATGGACTTATTTACAAGTTAATTGGTTTGAGTTTGAGTTTAATGAAGTTCTATAGATGAAATGACACATGTTCTACTTATTTTATTTTTATTTTAAACTAGTTAAATGTGTGTCGAAGAAATTTTTTGATGAAAATCATCAAATTCATTTTAACGTTATAATATTTAATAGTACAAGTTAAAATGTAAATTTATTTTAAGCCTATCATGTATAGGTAAATACAAGCTACCCTATATTCACCATAAATTTGCAATGTATTGCATCTATTTCTAATTTATAATGTTAAATATATTTAGTTTTAGTGGAGATTACTATTTTTGAAAAAATAGAAAATTTATTGTGATCTTTTTGTTTTTTTGTTTATTAAAATTTTTATCCAATTATATTAAAAAAATAATATGATAAATAAAGTAATCATATAATATAAATGAGTGGAAGTAGTCACACTCTATAATTGCATCATAAAATTGATAGATTTTAAACCATTTTTCAACTAAAGAAGGTGAAATAACCAAACAAAGCTATATAAAAGTCATTGTAAACCACAAAAAATTAAATAGTGGAAGAAAAAACAAATGATTGGAAGGGAAAAAATATATAGTTAATTTTATGTACCATTTTCTTTAGTATTATCAAGCATAGTAGGTAAAATAGCTATTACAAGCAAGGGAATATCCCTTGCCAAGGTGTAGATCACCTAGATCGGACAACACATCACCACCATTAGCACCACCATTATTGCTAGTTGGAGGTCTCAAATTTGGGGATGGAAAACATCTCTAAGGGGAGACACTATAGCCTATATTGTGGGAACATATCCTTCTTCATTGTCCATACCCATGGTCCCATAGAGGTATCCAATCACAAGGAGAGTCTAGAGGGACTCTACTAAAAACACAAGGGGCACTACTCCAATGATTTAACAAAGTCTAGAGGTGGGTCATGTTCAAAAAAAATTTCCAACTTGAACCTAAATCTGAAGCATAATATTAGATATAACATTAATTGTGTTAGTTTTGGGAAATAAATAATCAAGAATAACATGATTAAAAACAATTTTATTTCTCTTCTTACATAAATGAAAGAGAATCTTTGCAAAAAATATATGGTTAATGTATATATATTTTGCAGGACCATGAGGTTGATCCCTTAAAAACACCATCTTCTAGGTAAACATTTATAGATGGAAGGGTTGGAAGAGGGTGTGAATCCAATGTTAGGTTGATTGAGAATGCTTGTAGAACTATATAACATGCTTTAAATATTATGATTAGTTGTAATGAAATTACTTAGATGATTCATAAAAATAGATTAATATATCCTAGAATTAAGAATATAATAAGTGACACAACAACAATTGGTGAAAGAGCCTAATACTTGAATATTATGACTGAGCCACTTCAAGGGAGAAACCTCCACAATAATACAATAATAATAGAACTTTCAAATGATGATAAAAGACTAACCACTAACTCTTTTATATACTCTACTTAGGCATGATTATTCCATAGGCCAATCATACTAAGAACATCAAGAAATGTAATAAGATAATATGAAGGTATGCAAACCATAAGTTGACCACACATATCCCTAGATGCACTATAGGTTAAAGGCATAACATGCCCCTCACATTCATAATAATGTTGTCCTCAAAACTAAATCAAACTAGGGTGTTTCTATAGGAAAACTTCATCCTCTCATGTTGCATCTTCATAATGCAGGTTCTTCCATTTGATCAAATATGCTTTAATCCATTTGGTTCATAGTTGCCTAGTGCATGTGTGAAGTATCTCTTTAGGGTTTAGAATGACTCGACCTTCTTCATCTAATTTAGGTAACTCAGTTTGAGTGAAAACTCTATGTCCAATTATCTTCTTCTATTAAGATACATGAAATACCATATGTATCCAAGTGGTCAGGGGTAATTCTAGCTTATAGGACACACTACCAATTTTTTGCAAGATATGATAAGGGCCATAATACTTAGGGGATAACTTTTTATCCTTATTCTATTACTTCAAAGACATCTGTTTAAATGGTTTCTAATGAAAAAGGATCCAATATCCTTTGTCAAAATGTTGCTCACTCTAGTATTGATCCATTTGTTGATTCATTATTTTTTGTGCCATTGCTAAATTCTCTCACAAAGTAATGAGTACCTCATGTTGATGGTGAATGTGTTCCTTAACTATTTGAACCCTAGGATGTATAATTAAGGATGAAGTGATGGATGGGGGTGATACCCATATTATGCCACAAAGGGAGTCATTTTGGAAGAAGTGTGAAAATAAGTGTTATACCACCATTCAATAAGTGGTAGCCAATAAACCCATTTATCCTATTTGTCAGACACAAAATAATGAAGATACCCTACTAGACATTTGTTGACTACCTTTATTTATCCATCATATTGAATATGATAGGATAAGCTATGAGCCAATTGGGTGCCCAATAATAAAAATAATTCAATCTAAAAATTACTAGTAAATATGGGATCTCGATCATTTATAATGATATTTGGAGTACCATAAAGTTTTTGAAATGTATTGAGAAAACTAAAAGTTACCATATCGGTAACATATGGCTGTAATAATAAACAATAATGAGCATACTTGGTGAGTCTATCCACAATTGCCATGAAAACATTTTTATCCTCAGACCGTGGAAACCCAATAATGAAATCCATGGAAACCTCCTTCCAATGTTGTCTAGGGATGGATAAAGGTTACAAAAGACCTAAGGTTTTAATGGTTTCACCTTTGTTCTATTAAAATATCATGCATTCATCCACATATTTTTAGACAACCCCCTTGAGTCATTCCCAAAAGCAATCTTGCTTGATTTTATGATATGTTTTCAAAAATATCGAGTGACCTCCTAGTGGAGATGCATGAAGTTCCTAAAGGATTTTATATTTGAGGAGAGAATTATTATAGAGGTATAATATATATTTATACCATAACGTGTTTCCATACCATGTAAATTTTTTAGCTCCCCTAGAACCCTGTAAAATATTTTCAATCAAATCACAGGTAGCACTACCATTCTCCCATTTTGATCTTATTTATTTTAGCTAAAATGCCTAATACATAGTCATTGCAAATAGAAATTTATAAACTAATTCATCCCTCTAGGATAGTGCATATGCCATCACATTCTCTTTTCCTTTCTTATAGACTATTTAAAAATCATAGCCTAATATTTTAGTAACCCATTTTTGTTGTTCTTAAAATGAAAATTATTGTTCTAACAATATTTGAGGCTATCATGATCAACCTTTACTTGAAGGTGACAACACAATCAGATAAGGTCTCCATTGCTTGAGTCCATGTTGAATAACCATCATATATTTCTCATAAATTGGTTTGAGCCTCAATTTTACCTTCAGCTGGAAACTTTCAAATGCTAGTGATCTACCTCCTTGCATGAGTTCAACCCCCATGACATTTCCTAATGCATCACACTCCATATTAAAAGTTTTTGAAAAATTAGGAGTAACCAAAACTGGAGTTGTGCACATAGCCAATTTCAACTATTTAAATGCCTTGGTAGCTGAATCAATCCATTGAAAGGAGTCTTTCTTCAACAAAGAGGTGAGTGGGGTTGTAATGCTACCATAATTATTAAAAAACTTGTGATAGTAACCAATTATCTCCATAAATCCTTGAAGGTTTTTGAGGTTCTTGGGAATTATGTTATGCCCTTAACCTATATTACATCTAGGGATATTTTTGGTCAACTTGTAACTTACATACCTGCATATTATCTTATCAAATTTATCGATGTTCTTAGTATGGTCAGCTATAGAATAACTATATCTAAGTAGAGTATATATAGGAATTAGTGGTTAGTATTTTATCATCATTTGTGAATATTTTTTTATTGCATTATTGTGAAGGTTTCCCCTTAAAGTGGCTTAGTCATAATATTCAAGTATTTTGCTCTTTCACCAATTGTTGTTATGGATCTACTTATTTTGTTCTTAATTATATGATATATTATTTTATTATTATAAATCAACTAAGAAATTTTATTATAAATGGTTTTAGAGATTTGATTTGGGCAAGTTTCTATGATGTGTTTTTTTGGATCTAGCATCCTGAGCACCAGAAGGTTGAAAAAACACAACTTGCGATCTAGGAAGAATTTATTTTTTTCATCACCGTAGTTTTTTTCATGGATGTGTTTACAAAAAACAAAAAAAAAGTCTAATTTTTTTAACTAACGCAAATTAGCAGTCATTAGATTCATCTCTACAAGATGATTGTAACATTATATTCTACCATTATAAGTTTTAGGCCAAAAATTTTCACCTTTTTATACATTGGTAGTCATTGAATTTGTCTTAATGATTTGATCACAATCTTATCATTTTACAATACATGTTTTTCTGGTTCAAACCCCTCATAGGTTTTATACATGGCTAGACCTAACACTCATGGATGTGGGAAAGGACAAGAAACACCTAAAAATACTCACTAGGATGACATGGAGTCCAAAACTTTGGATCTAGGTATTTTAGTGGTTTTCAACACATTCAATTAGAGTTACATGGCATGGTATAGAAATCTGATCTCCATGTGGCTAAAGGGGAAGTTCTGAGAATGAGAGGGGAGATGAATGACTTGAGGGATCAATTGAAATAAATAACTGGGTAATTAGCCAACCTTGTATCTTAGCCTTTGTAAAATACCTCTCCATCAGTCTAGGTTGGGTCTCCCAATCCAAATAATTCTAGCACCAATCTGGGCCTGAAGTTGATGTTGCCAAAAGTGAACTTGCACATGGTTGATGGTAAGGATCTGTTCACATGGATTACTCAAATTAAAAATTTATTTTATTTTCATTAGACTCCTTATTCATAAAATGTGGTCATGGCCTCTCTGTATCTAGAACCTAAGCAATTAATTTGGTATCATTGGTTGTGTACTCAAAAGAAAAATAAGGGTGTCCCAGTTTCATGGTCATTATTATATGAGGAGTTTCAGCTCCATTAGTGCAATAATGTCTCTAAAATCTATTTCATCTAGCTATCCAAGCTATGCCAAATTGGGACTATAAAGGATTACATTCATCAATTTTAAAATCTTTCCTTACATGTGATGGACATCAACGAAGAAAATGTGACTAAACTATTTTTGGGTAACCTCAAAGATATCATCCAATTTGAGGTTCATATGATTCATCCAATAATGTATCTAAATCCATATTATGGGCACACATGGCTAAGTAAAAAAGAGATGATTTGACAAAAACCTTTCACTAGTGGTCATGAATGCACTTTCCTATCACCATCATTTCTGCAACCTATCAGATTGACCCCTCAATAAATTAAATAAAAGTATACAAAAGGTTTTTATTTTGGATATGATAGTAAGTGGAGAAAATGACATCGATGTGCTAAAAATATGTTATTTTAAATTGAAGGTGCCAATGAGGAGGGAGAAGATGATGAGACTTCATTTGCATGTTTGAAAGAACCTAAATATGGATCTATAGATTCTCAACCTATTATTTTATGTCATGCACTTTCAAGCATTATTACTCCTCAAACTCTTAAGGTGGTGGATTTATTAAAGATAACATAAGGTGACTATGTTGATTGACTTTAGGAGTACACATAATTTCATCAAAGTAAATTGGCTACTTGTTTGAACTATTTCATTTACCTAACTCCATAATTTTAGGTCATGATTGCAGATGGTGGTGTAGTCAACTATTTGGAAAAATGATATATCAATAAGCTTACTATGGGAGACTATTTGTTATATTCCTTTATGTTTGCTATTCCCATAGAAGGAGATGACATTATTTTTGGAGTGTTATGGCTCACCACTTTAGGTACTATTGAGATGAATTTCCAATAACTATTTACGAGGTTCCATTTATAAGGTAGAAACTTTGAACTACGTGGATTTTTGGCTAAATCTCCACAACTGGTTAGTTCCCATCATATGATGAATATTCTTAAAAAAGGTGTTGAGGGATTTATGGTATGCCTATTTTCCATAAAGGTTCAACAAACCAAGAAGCCCACACATCTTTATTTTCAAAGAGTTTTGGATTACCATTCTTTTGTTTTTGGTGACATGTCAAAATGAATTCCTCCAAGCCCCATGCATGATCATGCCATTAGGTTCATTTCAGGAAGTACACCACCCAACATCAGACCCTATAGGTATCCTTATACCCATAAGAGTGAAATTGAAAATATGGTACATGATATGTTAGAGGTAGGAATCATTTGACACATTCAAAGTGAATATTCCTCCCCTATGGTCATGGTGTAAAAGAAGGATGAAACTTAAAGGATGTGCCTAGACTACAAAGACCTCAAAAATTACAACATCAAATATAAGTTTCCTATTCTATTAGTTGATTATTTACTAGGTGAATTTCATGGTGCTGTTTATTTTACCAAGTTAGATCTTTGCTTGGGTATCATCATTTTTGAATCCACGATGAGGGCATACCTAAAACAACTTTTAGAACTCATTAAGGTAATTATGAATTTAAGTTAATGCCTTTTGACCTCACAAATGCACCATATACATTTCAGAGTTTGATGAATATTATTTTTAAGCATTTTTGAGAAAGTTTATAATGGATTTTTTTACAATATGCTCATCTATAATAAAAATTGGGAAGACCATTTGAAGCGTGTGAAACAAATACTTTTAGTTTTGAAATAACATCATCTTTATGCCAAAATTTTAAAATTTTATTTTGGTGTCCAAGAGGTGGAGTATTTGGTCATATTGTTTCACATTAAGGAGTGAAATTTGATCCTAAAAACATCCAATTGATGATGGAGTTTTAATTTCTCAAGACCCTCAAAAACCTTTGAGGATTTATGGGCCTAACTAGTTACTATCATAGATTTGTTAAAAATTACGGTAGAATTACAACCCCACTCACCTCTTTGTTGAAGAAAGACTCATTTTAGTGGACTGATTCAGATACCAAGGCATTTGAATAGTTTAAAATGGCTATGTACACAACTCCAATTTTGGCTACTCCTGATTTTTTAAAAACTTTTGTTATGGAGTGTGACGCATCAGGATATGGCATGAAGATTGAACTCATGCAAGAAGGAAAATCATTAGCATTTGAAAGTTATCAATTGAAGGTAAAAAATAGGCTCAACCCAATTTATGAGAAATATATGATGGCTATTCAACATGCAATCAAACAATGGATACCTTATCTAATAGGTCATCACTTTCAAGTAAAGGCTGATCATGATAGCCTCAAATGTTATTTAGAACAATGATTTTCATCTGAAGAACAAAAAAAAAGGGTTACTAAAATGTTAGGCTATGATTTTTAAATAGTGTATAAGAAAGGAAAAGAGAATGTGGTGGTAGATGGATTATCCTAGAGGGATGAATTGGTTGAGGCATTGTTATGTGCAATGACTATTTTATATGCATTTTAGCTAGAAGAAGTAAGATTGAAATTGGAGAATGACATTGCTACCCATGATTTGATTTAAAATATTCACCTGGGTTATGGGGGAGCTAAAAATTTTACATGGTAAGGGAACACATTATGGTATAAAAATAGATTATAACTCTATAAGAATTCTTTCCTCAAACATAAAATCCTTTAGGAACTTCATGCATCTCCACTAGGAGGTCACTCAAGATTTTTGAAAACATATCATGAAATAAATAAGGATTGTTTTTGGGAAGGAGTCAAGGGGGTTATCTAGTAATATGTGGATGAATGCATGGTATTTTAATAGAACAAAGGTGAAACCATTTAAACCCCAGGTCTTTTACAACATTTATCCATCCCTATCCAACACTAGGAGGAGGTTTTTGTAGATTTCATTACTGGGTTACCATGGTCCGATGGTAGAAATGTTTTAGATTAAGGTAAAAACAGGTTTTGAAGGGGCCCCGAAACCCTATTACATAAACAAGAAAGATAAAGCGTTGACAAGCACCAGGAAGAACATTCCTAAAACCTACTAAAAAGTAGCAACAACCAAAGGTTATTCAGGAATAACCTCTATTATCATAGTACATTCAGCCCCCTAATTTCTAAAAAAAATAAAATAAAAAAAATTAATAACTATTTTTTAGGGGTAAAATCCAGAATTGTTGCCTGTCTTCCATCAGCTATATTCTGCTTGCTTTCTAGCTCTCTGATTTTCCTTATGGGTCTTCTTCCAGGTTTATCCAAAAAACCAACATCCGGTTTGACTTTTGAATTCTGCTCATCTCTTTTTCCAGGATTATCCAGAGAAGAAACAAGGTGTTTTGCCTTCATTAGCTATTCTTTTTTGCTACTTCTGGTTTCAATTCCCTTAGTATTAGTTTTCTTATCAGCCCTTTTCCTTTGGTTTGGTAGATGTTTTAAATTTTATTCATTGCCATTCACATGAATCTCGTCCAACAGTGATTCATTAACAGCCTGAATCTCCATTGGCTGAGAAAGAGGAGGGTCTCTCACCTCTGATTTATTTCCAGTTTCAGTCGAGATTACTCCATCCTCAAGCTCAACTTTGCCTCCTGCCTCTCTCCATTGATCCTCTACCCTTTGGTAAAGGATGATTTGCTTTGATAAAATAGTCAAATCTTCTTTGCTTTGTATGGGTAATATGTTATCTGAGTGCCCTCCATTTTCTTCTGTCTCAGAAATTTCATTCTCAAGGAAGATCTCTTTATCAACCTCAGGAAGTGAGCCTTTAGGATCTTCAAAAGACAACACTTTACCCTCCTCAACATTTAAATCTTTAGTTTCTTCCTTATCCACTTGTTCTTGTCCTGGATCCTCTTTGGGTTTCCAAACTTTCCCAAGTTGGACCGTGGACTTTTTCCCATCCAAAACACCATTAAGGTGAGTTTTGCTTCTGGATGGACAATTTTTTACCCAATGCCCCTGTTTCTTACAGGCATAGCAGGAGTTGGGTAAATCTTCAAAAAAAATTCTTTGAGACTTTTTACCAAACTTGGAGATAAGATCCACCTTTTCTGGGAGCTTGTTTAAATCTGCCACTTTAACATACATCCTGGTAGTTTGGAGTTTGGTTTTGGTTGCCGTAGCCTTGTCCAAAGCCAAAAATTCCCCAAAAGCACTGGCTATTCCTTTGAAAATGTCCTCATGCCAGAACTCTAAAGGGAGACCAGGGAGTCTAACCCAGATGGGAGTTGTTAAGAAAAAAGAATCAAAGAGATCCATATTCAACTCCCATTTTTTGATAGTAAGAGAGCATTTTCCAAACGTCCATGGTCCGATGGTAGAAATGTTATCATGGTAGTTGTGTATTGATTCACCAATTATGCTCATTTTTGTTCCTTATTACAACCATTTGTTACCAGTACAGTAGCTTCTAGTTTTCTTAATATAGCTCAAAAACTGTATGGTACTCCAAAGATCATTATAAGTAATTGAGATCATATATTTACTAGTAATTTTTGGACTGAATTATTTGTATTATTGGGCACCAAATTGGCTCATAACTCATCATATCATCCTCAATCTGATGGATAAACAAAGGTAATCAACAAATGTCTAGAATGGTATCTTCATTATTTTGTGTCTGGTAAATAAGACAAATGGGTTCATTAGCTACCACTTATAGAATGGTGGTATAACACTTCTTTTCAAACTTCTTCTAAAATGACTCCCTTTATGGCATTGTATGGGTATCACCCCCCATCCATAAATTTAGTCTTGACTATACATCCTAGGGTTCAAGCAATTGAGGAACACATTCACCATCAACAGGAGGTACTTGTTAGTTTCTGAGAAAATTTAGTAATGACATAAAATAAGTTGAAGCAATAAGTGGATCAACATCTAAGTGAGCAACATTTTGACAAAGGATAATAGATATTTGTGTGTTAGAAACCATATAAATAGATGTCTCTAAATCAATATAATAAGGACAACAAATTATCCCCTAAGTATTATTACCCTTATCAAATCTTGCATAAAATTGGTAGTGTGGCCTACAAGCTGGAATTACCCCCATCCACTTGGATACATATGGTATTTTATGTATCTTGTTTGAAGAAGGTAATTGGACATAGAGTTTCCACTCAAACTGAGTTACCTAAATTGGATGAATAAGGCTGAGTCATTTTGGACCCTAAAGAGATCCTTCACACATGCACTAGGCAACTACAAACCAGAGCAATTAAGGAATATTTGATCAAATGGAAGAACCTACATTCTAAATATGTAACATTAGAGGATGAAGTGTTCCTATATAAACACCCTAATTTGATTAAATTTTTAGGACAACATTATTCTAAAGGGGAAGGGCATCTTCCACCCTTAACCTATAGTGCATCTAGGGATATGTGTGGCTTACATGCCTTCATATTATCTTATTACATTTCTTGATGTTCTTAGTATGGTCAACCTATGGAATAACCATGGCTAAGTAGAGTATATATAGGAGGTAGTGATTAGTATTTTATCATCATATTGAGAATTTATTTCTTATTAAATTATTGTGAAGGTTTTCCCCTCAAAATGGATCAGTCATATTATTCAAGTATTTTTCTCTTTCACCAATTTTTATTGTGGATCTGTTTTTTCTTTCCTTAATTCTACAATATATTATTTTATTATTGTGAATCATCTAGGTAATTTCATTACAAGTGGTATCAGAGATTTGATTTAAGCAAGTTTCTATGGTGTGGTTTTTTAGATCTAACGGATTGAGCACTAAAAGGTTGAAAAAACACAACTCATGATTTGGGAAGAATTGATTTTTTTGTCACTACAATTTTATTCATGATTTTTTTACAAAAAAAAACATGTAAAAAAAATTCTATAAACTAGATTCATCTTTTCAAGATTATTTTAATGGTATATTATGTCAGTACACTTTTTTAGGCTAAAATTTTCACCCTTGTTTGCATTAGTAGTCATTGGATTCATCTCAACGAGGTGATCATAATAGTCTTATCTTTTGCTACATGTTTTTTGGGGTGAAAACCATGCTAGGGTTTATGGATGGTTGGTCCTAACACTCACATACATGGGAAAGGGAAAGAAACACCTAAAAAATCCTCATAAGAATGACATGGAGTTTATAAATTTTAATCCATGTATTTTAGAGGTGATTCAACAATTTAAGTCAGAGTTACATGGCATGGCATAGAAATATGACATTGTTGTAGTTAAAGGGGACATCATGGGGATGAGAGGGGACTTGAATGGATTGTAATACCCATTGTAATAAATAATTGGTAAATTGGCCTACTTTATAGCTCAACCATTTCAAAATAACCCTCTATAACTCTAGTTTGGTTTTCCTACTCTAAATAATCATAATGCCAATCCTAGTCCAAAGTTGATGTTATCAAAAGTGGACCTATACATGTTTGATGGTAATTATCCACTTACATAGATCACTAAAATTTAAAATTTATTTGATCTACATTAGAATTTATGCTCACAAAAGGTGGTCATGGTCTCTCTATATTTGGAACTTGAGTAGTTCATTTGGATCGATGGTCATGGGCTAAAAAGAAAAAGAAGGGTCTCTCAGTTTTTTTGTTTTGTATTTTTTAGAGAGTTGTAGCTCCAATATCATAATAATGTATTAGAAAAATAATTTAACTAATTATCCAAACTACACCAAATAGGGACTATAAGGACTATATTCATCAATTTTAGAATCTCTTGTTATGTGTGGCAAACATCACTAAGAAAATCTGATTGACCTATTTTTAGGTGGCCTCAAGGATAACTTCCAATTGGAGGTTTGCATGTTTATTCCTAGCTCAGTATTTGAATTCATCCCAAGGGTATGCATGAGATAGGAAAAATAGATTATCAAATGAATACCATTCACTAATGTCCATGAAACCACTTTCCCAACATCATCATTTCCTCAACCTACCCATTGGACCCTTCAGCAGATTAAAGAGAAGCATGTAAAAGGTTTGTGTTTTGGATGTGATAAAAAATGGAGCAAAGAACATCATTATGATGAAAATAAGTTGTCTTAAATTTAAAGTAACAATGATGATGATGAAGATGATGAAGCCTCAAGTGTAGGTTTGGATGAACCTGAAGATGAATCTAAAGATTCTCAACCTACTATTTCCTATCATGCATTTTTAAGTATAAATACTCCTCAATTTATTAAGGTGGTTCATTTCCTAAATAAATATAAGGTGAATATGTTGATTGAATTTAGGAGTATACACAATTTCATCAATGGTATTTTGGATACTCATTTGAACTATTTCATTTACTGAGCTCTATAATTTTAGGTCATGGTTGTCAATGGTGGTATTATCAATTGTTTTAGAAAATGCCATAGTATTAAGCTTACTATGGGTGATTACCTATTATATTTTACTATGTTTACTATTCTCATAGGAGGGGATGACATTGTTTTGAGAGTGTAATGGCTCACCATGTTGGGCATTATTGAGATGAATTTCCAAGAACTACTCATGCACTTCCATTTATAAGGCACAACATTTGAACTACATGGATTAAGGGAGAAATATCTACAAATAGTTCATTCCAATAAGATGATGAAGATTATCAAAAAATGTGCTAAAGGATTTATGGCACGCTTATTTTCCATAAAAGTTCACCCAACCAAGGATTTTACCCATCCTGATTTAGAAATGGTGCTAGATGACCATTTTGTTATTTTTGGTGACATGCCAGAAAGACTTCCACCAAGCTGAGTGCATGATCATGCCATTAGACTAATTCCAAGAACTATAACACCCAACATCAGACCTACATGTATCCATATGCCTGGAAGATTTAAATTAAGAAGATAGTGCAAGAGATGTTGGAGGTTAGAATCATCTGACACAAACAAAGTGAATATTCCTCCCTAGTGGTCATGGTGATAAATAAGGATGACACTTGGAGGATGTGACTAGACTACAGAGAACTCAAAAAGTACACCATTACATATAAGTTTCTTGTTCTAGTAATTGATGATTTGATAGATGAACTACATGATGCAATTTATTTTGCCAAGTTAGATATTTGCTATGGGTATCATCAAATTCAAAATGTGAGTAGAGGACATACCTAAAAAACATTTTAGAACTCATGAAGGCCATTATGAGTTTATGGTCATGTCTTTTGGCCTCACAAAGGCACCATATACATTTCAAAGTTTTATGAATAATATTTTCATGACATTTTTGAGAAAGTTTGTGTTGGTTTTTTTTGATGATACCCTCATTTGTAACAAAATTGGGAAGACCATTTGAAGCATGTGAAATAGGTACTCTTAGTTATAGGATAATATCATATTTATGGAAAAGATTCCAAATGTGTTTTTGGATTATAATAGGTGGAGTAATTGGGTCATATTATTTCATGTAAAGGATTGAAAATTGATCCTTAAAAAACTAAGTGATGATGGAGTGACAGGTTCCCAAGACACTCAAGAACCTTTGGGGATTTCTACGGATAATTAGTTACTATCACAGGTTAGACAAAAATTGCTTTAGCATCACAACCCCACTCACATATTTGTTGAATAAATACTCTTTCCAATGGAATTATATAACTACCATGGCATTTTAACAGTTGAAAATAGCTATATGAACCACTCCAATTTTGGTTACTCCTGATTTTTTTTAAATTTTTTGTTGTGGAATATGATGCATCAAGATATGGCATGGGGTCTGTACTCATGTAAGAAGGAAAACCACTTGAATTTGAGAGTAACCAATTAAAGGTAAAAAATAGGCTCAAGTTAATATATGATAAATAAATGATGGCTATTTTACATGTAATCAAGTAATGGAAACTTTATCTGATGGGTCATTACTTTCAGGTAAAGATTGATCATGATAGCCTCAAATAATTTTTAGAACAACTATTTTCATCTTAAGAACAACAAAAATAGGTAACTAAAATGTTAGGCTATAATTTTAAATAGTCTATAATAAAATAAAACTAAATGTGGTGGAAAATGCACTATCCTGAAGGGATGAATTAGTTTAGGCATTGTTATGCATAATGACTATTTGGTAAACAAATGGGCTAGAGGAAATGAGATCAAAATGGAAGAAAGACAATGCTACCCATGATTTGATTCAAAATATTCAACATGGTTCTGGGGGATCTAAAAAATATACATGGAATAGGAGCACATTATGATATAAATATAGATTATACTTGTGTAAGCATTATCCCCTCAAACATAAAATCTTTTAGGAACTTTATGCATCTCCATTGAGAGGTCACTCAATATTTTTGAAAACGTATGATAAAATCAAGCAAGATTTATTTTGGGAAGGACTCAAGGGGATGTCCAAAAATATGTGGTTTAATGCATGGTCTGTTAACAAAATAAAAGTGAAACCATTAAGACCCCATGTCTTTTACAACCTTTATCCATCCCTAGCCAATGTTGGGAGGAGGTTCCCATGAATTTCATTACTAGGCTACCATAATTTGAGGGTAAAAATGTTATTATATTAATTTTTTATTGACTCACCAAGTATGCTCATTTTTGTTCCTTATCATAGACATTTGTTGCCAGTACAATATCTTTTGTTTTTATCAATACAATTTAAAATTTGCATAGTGCTCTAAAGATCATTGTAAGTGAATGAAATCCAATATTTAATAATAATTTTTGGATCAAATTATATGAATTATTGGGTACCTAATTGTATCATATCTCATCCTATCATCCTCAATATGATGGACAAATAAAGGTAGTCAAAAAATGTCTAGAATGGTATATTCATTATTTTATTTCTAACAAATAGGATAAATGGATTCATTGGCTACCACTTTATGAATGGTGGTCTAACACTTATTTTCACACTTTTTCCAAAATCTCTCCTTTTGGTGAATTATATGGGTATCACCCCCATACATCACTTCCTCCTTGATAGTGCATCCCGAGGTTCAAAATGTTGAGGAGCACATTCACCATCAACACAATGTAGTAGTTAGTTTGTGAAAGAATTTAGTAGTCACTCAAAATAGGATGAAGTAGCAAGTAGATCAACATTGTAGTGAACATAATTTTGACATAGGTGATTGGGTATTTGTGTATTTGTATCCATATAAGTGGATGTATCTAAAGGAATAGAAAAAGGATAAAAAATTATCCCTTAAGTATTATGGCCCTTATCAAATCTTGCAAAAAATTGGTAGTGTGGACTACAAGCTATAATTACCCCCATCCACTTGCATACATCTGGTATTCTATGTACAAAAATGATTTGGTCCTATTTTGAATTATGTTAAATATTTACATCTTTAATTATATTTCTTAAGGAGAATCACTTAAATGTTTTATGTCAAATCTATTTTCCAAAAATTAGTTCCAATTAGAAGTTAAAAAGATATGCATTATGTTATTATGATGATTAATTTTTATTTCAAGTTGTCATTCTATGAAAATATAAACCAGTAGATGTTTTAAATATACCTATTTTATAGTTGTATATTTCATTATGAATAAGTTTTAAATGTTTTACCTTACATGGAATGCATATACATTGATACTCTCCATTAGTTACTTGAATTTAGAATGAAGTGGCACATCATTTACTTTAGCTAGATTATTAATTAGATAGATGGTTATTCTTATTTATAATTACATAGTTACATTAGAAAATATAACCCTTGCAGCAATGCATAAGTTTGATAAGCTGGACTATGAGAAAAATGAAATAAATACTTCCTTCTATCATGCACTTTAGACCTATGGGTTGTGTGCAAGGTATGTTTCAATTATAAAATATCATTTCTCCAATTTATGTATGATTATGAAATCTAAAAGTAATTAATAAATAATTATAGCATGGTAAAATAGCTAATAATTCTTAAAATGCAATAAATGATCATGCACAATGCTTTCCTTATTTACTTAATTAAATGAATACATTCTATGAAATTATAATGAATCCCAAAAATGATAATTAGTTATCATATCATCTTAAGTAGTGAAAAATTTATACTTCTGCTTCTCCCCCATGAGCTGGACTTACTAGATGGGTTGCCTATGATGCCAATAGAAAATTTTATAAGAGATCCTTGAGTGGAACCTTTTATTTTGGTTCCACTCATCTTTGAAACTTGAATAAACCTGCTTGGCTTATTGCCTTGGCTGCCAACAGTAATATTCATAAGAGTTCCTTAAGAGGAACTTTTTTTTTTGAGTTTAACTCATCTTGACACTTGAATGAACTCCATTTCTTTTGTTGCTTGAATTTTTCTTGTTGTTTCTAGTTGGATTGAAATAAATTCTTAACATCTTAATGTTTATAAAGTATTCATTTATGAAACAATGTGTGAAATAAAAAAGTGTTCTTTCTTGGATGGATATATGATTGTATTGCATATGTTATTATTTTATATATAAAAAGCATAGACTTAATTTCTTATAGTCCTTAAACTCTTTTATATAGCATTGGTTATGTCAATTATAAATAGTTGAATAGACTATGGAATGGCATTGTTAATTGTATAAACATTTATGTTTAATATGAATGATGTAAAAATAAGTGCAATGACCTTAAAGGCTGTAAGGTGTGGTGACCTGACTGGTAGCACTAAATAATGTTGTACTAAATTGGTTTTCTCTTATGCATTTATATAATTTTTGTTGAATGAATTAAAATCTGCAAGCGTGGAATTAATTATGGGTGTGGATTTCTGATTGGTTGTCTAAATTATATAACAGGTATCTTGATTTGAACACATGAATAACCTAAATGATAACTTAAGGACTTTAAGGCTACCCTTTTCCATTAAATCAATTCTTTTACTTAACTATCCTCGAATGGGACTAAAACCCTCTAAGGAGAGTGAGGCATTTACCTAGGGTTAAGGACCTAGAAATGGTATTATGAGGAAGTATGAGTACCACTTATGATGATCAAAACTTATTAGTGTATATGTACACTGATATTCCCTAAATTCCATAATCCTTCTAAACAAAAATTGGCTTCTCAATAGTTCTTTTTGTATATGTTTACCTCTAGAAAATTTCCTAAATTCCCCTTCTTTGGTTCTAATCACGTTAGCATATAGTACATTGAACATTTCATTGCATTAGCAAGTGGGTCTAACACGTATCCAAAGTGTACTATGATATATGATTCTAATTTTTTTTGGGTTATTTCATCTGGTATCATAGTTGTGTTATGATTAAAGGAACTCTAAGAATGAGTATTTTCCTTTAAATAAATGCAATCTTCTAAGTTATCACTTATAATTTCTTAGAATGGTTAGAACACAATCAAGTGGAGACAAAATCTATGATAATACTTTGAATGTCAACACAACTAGGGCAGGGGTGAAGGATGTGGAATGGGTTGATAAGGCAACATTCCTATTCATAATCTAGATGAATTGCTAGTAAATAATGCATATAGTAATACTAAGGTACCCCTGTTAAAGTAGTTGGTGGGATTATAACTGATAAGCATGAATAAGTCCTCAGTGGGATCTTAACAACCCTTAACACCTTACAATGGAAGATTGATAATCAGGAACAAAGATTGAAAAATCTTGAAGGGATATCCTAAGAGGAAGTACCTAGACTAGAAATGGGATAAGTGGAAGGACCTATAATTCAAGAACTAGCTTTAATAACCATTGATCCAAACATTAAGGAGATGAAGAAGCTCTCTCCACCTAAATTTTTAGGTGAAGAATTAGGTGATACAAATGATGCTTGGTTGGTACACTTGTAGAAGTAATTCAATTTGCATAATATGCCTTCCAATGTAAAAGCTATAATGATATCCTATCCACTAGTAGGACCTACAACATTATGTTGGAACCACCTTTACATCATTAAAGGGTATCAAAATTTAAATCTATCTTGGAATATTTTTGAGAATTAATTTTGTAAGAGGTGCATGGATGCAAACTATAAGGAGCAAAAATCACTAATTTTCAACTCTTAAAACAAGCTAACATGTATGTTGTAGAATATGAGAATAAATTCTTAAACTTGTTGTGTCATGTGAACTATATGCATGATGAGGAAACAAAGATTACAAAGTTCAATCTTGGGCTTAAGAAGATTCTAATGCATGATGTTAACATGATGAACTCAAGAAATTTGGATACAACCATAGAGTCAGCATATAGGGTTAAAGAGAAAGAAAAGTCTTGCCAAAAGGCAAGATAAGAATTCAAGTCTAATAGGTAATAGTCTAAGGACAAGAACCTTTCTCCTATGAACAAGAATTTTAGAAAATATGATTCTAACCATATTTTTTTATGAGGCAATAATAATTACAAGTTTTCAAATTAGAACATAAATTTAAAATCTCATGGACCTTCTAAATCTAGATCTTACAAGAAGGAACAACATCAAAACAATCTGCATGGACCTACCATGGGTGCTAACATTGTTCCTATAGCATATTCTAGACTGATTATGTGCTTGGAATGTGGTAAAAAAAAACTATAAAAGGGACTATCCTAAGCTGAACTTAAGCCAAACAATGACTAATAGGGTGTATGCTGCTATTGATAATTACAATGTTGATTTGTAGACCACTCCTATTGAGACCTGAGGTATAATTAATGGTTTTCCTTTGACTATTTTGATTGATTCTAGTGCTATGGACTATTTTATTTCTCTTTTTACTATTAAAAATGTAATATTAAAACCATCTTGATAAGAGAAGGTTTGGAAGTGGAATTTGGTACCGATAAGAAAGTGCCTATTTTTGAATGCTTAGAGAAGCAGAGTTGGATCTTGGTATCTTTAAAACTAAGGCAAATCTATTTCTCACACCTTGAGGGTCATATGATCTGATACTTGGGATGAATTTGTTTCATCAACATCAAGCTACACTTGATTATGTGGGTAAAAGAGTGTGATGCACCAATGACCTTGGCCAAATTATAGAATTGCAAGGCATGTAAGGGTTCATGAGATGTAAAACACTTTCAGCCTTATAGATGAAAAGAGCTATTAGGAAAGGATGAAAGCTCTATGTAGTCCAACTGTAAGAAATTTATAATGAAAAAGAGCTATAACATGTAGATTTTCCCATACTAAGGGAGCTTATAGATGTCTTTCCTGAAAAGCTACCTAGGTTGCCACCAAAATGATAATTTAATTTTTCTATTGACATCATACCTAGATCTGCCCCTGCATCAAAGGCACCTTACTACATGAATGTGGTTTATATATAATAATTAAAAGTTTAGATATAGGAAATTTTAGATAGCAGAAGCATACAACCAAGTGTGTTTTCTTGGGGTACTTCGATAGTCTTTGTAAAAAATAAGGATGGTATGCTAAGGATTTGTATCGATGTTGAACAAGGTAACAATAAAAACTACTATCCTTTACCAATAATTGATGATTTTTTTGACCAAATTAAGGGTGATACAATATTTTCCAAGATAGACTTGAGGTTTGGTTACCATCAAATTTGCATCAAAGAAGAGAACATTCATAAAAATAATTTTACGACTTGATATGGACACCATGAATTTATGGTTCTACCTTTTGGCTTAACTAATGCACCATCATCTTTCATGAAGCTTATGCACAACATATTTAAGGACTAATTGGATAAGTTTGAACTAATTTTTCTTAATGATATTATGATTTATTCTAAAGATGAGGTTGAACATGATCAACACCTCTGTCTAGTCTTGTAAAGACTAATATAATATACGATTAATGGAAAATTTTCCAAATGTGTATTTTATGAATTTGAAATTCATTACTTAGGACAATTTATTTCCAAGTAAGGCATTTCTATTGACCCTATTAAGATTAAAGCTATCTAATATTGGCTTGCTCCTTCTAATGTATATGAAGTGCAAAGCTTCATGGGTTTGGCTGGTTACTACTGATGTTTCATTGAGATTTTTTCTAGGATAGCTTACCCTATCACTTCCTTACAGTATAAAGGAAAGAAATTTGTATGGACTCCTTAGTATGAGGAATATTTTGTTAAGTTAAAAAGGATAGTTACTAAAACTCTTATTTTGATCATACCGGACCCAAACTATAACTTTAAAGTTTGGGTTGATGCTTTTAAAGAAGGATATGGAGGAATCTTTAGTTAAGATGGCAAGGTTGTGGTCTATGAGTCACGAAAGTTGAAATAACATGAAAATAATTATCCTATGCATGACATGGAACTTGTTTCTATTTTTCATGCACTTAAGTAGTGAAACCACTTTATGTTGAGAAAGCCTTTCCAAGTAAAATTTGATCATATAAGTCTTGAGTATATTTTTTCTCAAGAAGACTTAAATGCACACCAGTGTAGGTGGCTAGAATTTTTGAGCAATTTTGACATGAATATTTCATATGTCAAAGATAAGGAGAATCATGTGGCTAATACACTCAACAAATACATGTACCTTTCTACCTTGTTAGTATTAAAAGGAAATTTCAAAAGTGTTGTTTTGGAACAATATCTTGCTAATGTATTCTATTATGAAGTTATTACAAGTTTGGCTGACAAACCAATAGAAAAATAATTTACTAAATTTTTTATTACAACAGATGGCCTGATTAGGCATAAAGGTAGAATTTATGTCCCTATGATGGGTGACTTAAGAAAATATGTACTTAATTAAGTACATACAACACCTTATTATGCTCATCTAGGTGTTACAAAAATTATGCATGAGATAAAAAAGCTCTAATTTTGACCTTGTATGAAGCATGATGTCACTAAATTTATAGTAAAATGCTTGAAATGCTAGTAGGTTAAGGTTGATAATTTCCATCTAGGAGGGATTTTGTACCCTCATGATATTCTTAAGGATAAGTTGGCTTTAATATCACTTGATTTTATTGTGAGGCTACCAAAATCATGTAATAAGGATGACACAATCTTGGTAGTGATTGATAAAGCAACTAAAGTTGGCCACTTCATTGCTAAAAATTTGATAGATGATGTATCTGTATTTGCATAATGCTCTGTAAAGGAAGTAATGAGACTCTATGGCATACCTAAGGTGATCATATTAGATCAGAACAAACTATTTACTTTAAGGTTTTTATGCACTTTAACTATAACCTTTGGTACAAAGCTAAATTTTAGCTCATCATATCATCTAGAAACAGATGGTCAAACTAAATGGCTCAACCAAGTGGTTGAAGACATGATGCACATGTATGTAATGGATTAATAGATAAAATGGGAGGATTATGTTCATCTGGTTGATTTTGCATATAATAATTCTTACCATTCAGCTATTAAGATGGCTTCATTTGAATCCTTATATAGACACAAGTACGTAATACCTATTGGTTAAGACAACCTAGAAAATAGGGCAATTAATGCACCTAATTTGTTACTAGAATATGACAGACAGATGGAAATAATAAGGCATAATTTAAAAGTAGCTTATGACGGATAGAAAAACTATGCAAATATTAAGAGAACTCCATAGGAATTTAACATAAGGGATAAAGTTTTTTTGCATGTTAGATCGCATAAATTTTTTATTCAATTTAGCATGGCTTCCAAGTTGGCACCACGATTTTTTGGGACCTTAGACATAGTGGAAAATATCAGCCCTATTTCTTATCGACTAACACTTTCTCCTTCTCTTTCAAGGATTCATGATGTTTTTCATGTTGCATTATTGAGAAAATATATATCTGATCCATCTCATGTTTTGGATTGGACTCATTTATAGGTCACAAAAGAGAAACAGATATAGTTAGAACCAATGAGAATCCTAAACTATCATAGCATTAAGCTATATAATAGGGACATACAATAGGTTTTGGTGTAATGGGACCCTATCAACAAAGTAAGCACCACTTGGGAAGACATTCATGTTTTTAGACAACATTACGCATGAATTTTTGATTAAGTCACCATGATGGCTCCCTTCCAATAGGGAGAAGTTGTTATGATCTTATATTTTCATTATATATTCTATAGTTATTATAGACACCAAAATTACATAACACATGTGCGTAACTACCTATGTCAAAACCCCCCTCGATCTCTTTTTAATAATTAGCCTTTCTAACCCATGTTTTCACCCCTCACACATTTAATGAATTCAAAGATATTTAATTAAGTTAATTAAAAACTACTTATGCCACCTTACTTGGCCACCTTATCCTAAGACTAATTCTTACCCTATGAGTCACCTCAAGACTTAGTCCCCTAATCCTAACTACCCAAGACTTGTTCTCACCCCTAACATAAATTCCTAACTAACTACATTCTTCTTAACCTTGAATTTCTATCATTCTCTAACAACTACCACACTTGGTAAGAGAAGGAACAAAAAGTAGCCTAAAAATAACCCTTTTACCTATTCTCATGCCACCAACATTGGTCAACCCTCGGCTAACTTTGATGGGATCACCAATGTAGGTTACTTAAGCTAAATTCCAAGCTAATATTTAGGTTAATAGAAATTAGAAAAATCAATCATTCACATATAGGATTTGTCATTTGACTTTCTACATCTAGGTTTACCGTTATTTTTCACAAATTAGTCCAGATTAGGAATTGATATACTGCACAGAGCTTGGATTCTTCTGAACTAGTAGCACACACTTGTATTTTATATTCACATATTGCTTTAAACATGCCTCATTATAGCAATCTATCCAGCATTCATGGTTCATCCATTTCATCAGTTAAGTATATCTCTGTGCTTTATAATTCCTTTAAATAGTCATTTTATAATTTCTTTATGTTATACTATTTATCATTTTATGAGCATCTTGAATCTCCATATAAAGGAGTTGTAAAAATCCTTCACCTGTTTCCATTTAATTTAAACATACCAACCCTTTATCTAGACCCCCTTGAGTCATACCCACTCCCTTACGACTCTTCCCAACCTCAAAAACCTGACCAATATCTACCTCCCAACTCAAAATGTCTCATATAACCTCTTGAGAACCTACTTCCCTTACCAACATTGATCACATAACAAACATTAGTCACATATATTTACTGACATCAGTATCCTAAATGATGTTGGTGACTGTGTATTTCCACCAACTTCTCTAAGCCTACCTAAAAAACCTTCAAAAACACCAATAACTCACATTAACTACACTATATCACTCTCTACTACACTCAGACTACAAGAATGGTAAAAATATCTCTCTCTTACTATCTCTTTCATTTTATTATTCATTACCATTTTGTTTCAAAAAGTGGACTGTCATCCCTAAGGAAGTTTGACACTTCTAGGAACAAGTGCATAGCTTGGTAGCCCACTAATATATCTACTAAAAAATATTTTTGGTGGTAGTGCTTTTTTATTCATAGGTAGTCCTCCTTAGCCAAAGAGGAGTGCTCAAAATTATCTAGATATGATGCACAAACAATCTAGGATTTTTCTAATCTCTAATCCCTACCCTTCATCTCTATTTCTCCTTAAACATCAAATAGATATAAAATTTAGTGAAACATTTTTGGCACGCTCGATGGGACACTGGAGTTTTCCTTGGATTCATTGCTTGTTTTAGGCATTCATATAGGTGCATTATAGTGAAAATTTTATTCCTTGCACTTTCTCCCTCTCTTTTTCCTCAAAAAAAAAATTTAATATTTTATTTTCTATTTAAAGGCAATAAATTGAAATTTCTTCTTCCGTGCCACTCTTCTCTTTCTTTTGCCTCTAAAAGAAATTTATAATTTATATTGCAAATTAAAAAGAATTTCTTATTTATATATTTATTACATGCACATTAGGATAGTTAAATTCTCTTCTCCTATTTCATCATTGTTTTCATTTGAATCAAAACACTTCAGATTTAGTTTTAAAACTTATTGCACTTCATTGTTTGCTTGTTTCATATTAGCTTACCTAGTTAATTACAAGCATTATGAATGAATCATAGTACACCCATGTTACACTACCAGATCACACTAACAAAAAAAACATCTAAACTTACTTAAGATAAGGCCTATCAATATTTCATCACCTGGTGGATCACCTTACCCTACCTAACTATCCTACTTGGATTTCACCACCAAGGGGAGAACCCACTATGTTCTCTGGTGGAGTATAAATTCTAGACAAAAGGTATATTCAAGATAAGTAGTCTAGCTTGGCTTTAGGTCTATGAAGTGTAGGGAGAAATCTCCTATAACAAGCCACATACTTGGCCTAACATAGATTTCCTCTTGAACACCAAAACTAACCTAAAACCAGGTCTAAATTGCTTTCTTGTACCTTCAGTAACCAAACTCTCATCTCACTATCTGATTAAGGTATAAGCCAACATGAGACTAAAATTAATCTCTAGGAGTTAATAATTAGTGGTTGTATGTTCTTTTTCTACTTTTTTATTGCTTTCTATATTTTAGAGTTGATAAGAACATTTTTCCATTGATTTACAAAATCGACACTATTCATAATACTTAGGTTGTATAACCTATTATATCAAGTTTTTTGAGTGTTCATCTTCCTTATACAAACCTCTTGCATCCTCTATTTTACCTAGATTTTGACTTTGGGTTTCTAAAACATTAGATTTTTCATCTCTTGGGACTCCATAGTGACTGACATCGATTAAATCCACTGACATCGGTAGACTTTAACCTAATGACATCGATCAAATGATTGAAATTAGTGACTATGTAATTTGGTTGTTTTTAGTTTGCTCAAAACAAAAGATAAAATAACCTACCTACCTTCACCAAAACCTAGTTTTTCCTCACTCTGTCAGTAATATAGAGTTCTAAGACTATTTATACTTCTTCTTACATGGTATTGACATGAAGCCAAGCCAAAATTCTTGCCTAGTACATAAGCTAGCAACCAATTCCACCTTCTCCTCTTATTGATAATTCTATCATGGATTATACTTCAGATATAGAGCATACTCCTAGCCCCAACCAAATTCCCATTGTGCCTGAAGGAGATCAAGATTTTGCTATATTTCTTGATCATAATGTGGCAACCTTTTAGCATTACCTTTCCATGAGCCAAACCTATAATTCTTCAGGTGACCCACTATATGATATGCCAAATTCTCTAATGGAGACAAATTTAGTTTTAGCTATCTCTAATATGTTCCCCATGGTTACTAAAACCACCAGTTTGACAAGTAACCCAACCATAAACAATGTCCAAAGTTCAACATCGCCAACCACCCAGTCTCACCTAAACCCTATCGTGACTTCTCTGCCATCACAACCACAAGCAGTTTAGTCAAGTCTAACCCCATTTTAGAATATGGTGGTACCCATCTTGTCTACTCTCACACCTATAATTACACAAGTTATAACTCACCATTCACATAGTATAACCATGCCAACAACCCAACCTATAATAGCAACATTCAACTAAAGCATTGTCTCTAACCTAGCGGGACAAGCCCTTTTTATTTCCACCCCCAACTTATGAATCACTACCGCTATGTTGCATCAACACAACCATAAGAATCCATGTCATCTAGTACCTCTACTTCTTATCAAGATCCATATAACTTAGGAGGTATCTCCCAAACCAATCTTCTTCCAGACCTCATTAGGATGCTGATGGACAAGATGTCTAGTCTAAAGACATTCGTGTCGAGTTTAAATAATGTGTTATCTTATGATCAGATATGAAATGAGCCCATCCATCCTTATGTGATTATTTTACCTTATCCAAGCCAATGGGAACTCTCCAAATTTACTTACTTCTAGGGCAAAGAGGACCTGTAATAGCATTTACAAGAATTTAGACATGCTTGTTATTTAATAGGACATGATGATGCATTACTACTTTGCACCTTCCCTATGTCTATTTTAGGTGTTGCCCTAGATTGGTATAACTATATAACTTGAAAATCCTTCTCATTTACCCAACTTTCACAATTATTCCTAGACCATTTATCTATCAAAATCTATAAAAAGGTTTCTATTATGGACCTTTATTCTATTAAATAATTTGATGATGAGTCTATCATAGATTTTGTCACTCATTAGAGAGGTTTAATCAATCAACTCTCCTTTTCTTTTCCCTAACCTGAGATTATTGAGCTCTTATCAAGGGCATGCGATAAGAACATTTCATCCATAATCCAAGTATAAACTTTTTGTACATTTGATGAAGCCTTTACAATGGCATGGAAACTTGAGATCTGGGCTATAGATGAAGATAGAGTCAAGTTGCGTAGCAAGAATGCCAATTCCAAATCAAATGACTCCTCTTCTTGTAAACCTTCTCCTTCTAACCAAAAATCTAAAGGCTCTACCAATGTAATGGTAATTAAATTAGCTTCTTCCACAACCACAAACTAACCTAATTCCTCGAGCTCACAGAATCTGACAAAACAATTCCAACAATGGTATGAACAAAGATGATACACTCCCATTGGGGAGTCATATACTTCCATTTTGGAAAAAAATATTCCTATAGGGAGCCATAACCCTTCCTCAAATCAATCCTCCGATATAGTTTTATCCCTCCCATCCTATTCCTAATTGGTACAAGGAGGATGAGTTTTGTGGCTACCATTGAGTCAAAGACCACAATTCTAATAACTATAAAATATTCAAGAAAATTGTTCAAGACATGCTTGACAAGGGTGATCTCATCTTGGATAACCCTAATGTGCCTGCTAATCAAAATATGGATGTGTTCAAATAGACTCTTTCTAATCATTCATCTAATCAAAATAATGTTTAACCATGACTAATAACTCATGTGATCATAATATCCATACGGTCAATATGGTCTTTCCTTTACCTCCAATCCAACCTCTCACAACTTGAAGTACCCATTTTACCTACTCCTCCCCCGTAATTGATGGAGTTTGTTTTGCCCATCCTTCCTCCTCGAGTAGAGGATCCCACTTCACCCATTCCACTCCCATGTGAGGAAGGACCTCCTTTACCTCTCTTTTTGCCACAAGAGGAGCCTATAGTGCTAGTTCTTTTTGCACCCATTTTACCTATCCTCTTACCACTTGAGGACCACACCTTACTTATTCCTCAACTACATGTTAAGTGGAACATCATTCTTATGATATACCCTCTTGAGGAACCTTCTTCCCCTACCTCTCCTCCACTAATGGAAGGTAGTACCCCATCCACTCCTCCTTCACACCTAGAGGAGCCAGTGTTATCCACCCCTACATTAGATGAGAGACCTATTGTGCCTACTCTAATTTAACCAATTTTACCACTTTTTTTACCTATAAAATATCATATTTTACCTCTTATTCACCCACATGTTGAGGGAGAAATTATATCTATGATCTACCCCCTTGAGAAGCCTTCTTCGCCTACCTCTCCCCCACCCATGGAAAACCATGCCTCTTCTCCCATCTCTGTCAAAGAAGACCCTATTATAGCTCTTTTTCATCTTTGGCTTGAGGTAGTAGAGGCCAAAAATTTCCCTCTTTCTCAATCACCTAATAATTTTAAATAAATAACTGTAAGGCCTACATCAACTTCATCTAAACCCTTCTCACAGTTAGTGGAAAATATAAAATTTCTTGACTCTATGAAGCTAGATCATGTAACATTTTGGGACCAACATAAAACTCCTTATCCTACATAATAAGTGTCATCCTCTATTATCAATAATATCACTATCATTTACCCCAAGGTCTTTGATAAAGCCAAATTTTATTCACTAAAATCACCAAAAGATCATTCTTCTATGTCAGAGCTCTCACCCTCATAAGCATCTGCCACATTAAAGTAGATCAGGTCTTTAGGTATTCTCTTAATCTCTAATCTAATTCACCTATAGGTGTAATTAGATCTAACTCTCCAACCAAAATTTGGAGTTTCATGGCCTAAACTAAGGAAGAATGTTAAGCTTCCTAGATCTCATCGATCCTTCCCTCTTTGACCCTCAACTTTGCCTTCAATTTTGGGACCACATCCCTATACTTTAGTTGGGGTATCATCAATCCAAGTGAAACAAAAGGCTAAGTTACCTCCATTACTACCTCTGCCACCTAGTAGGCCTTTCACATCTAACACCATGATACCTACCACCAAGAAAGTGTCAAAAAAACATGTGGTTCTACCACCACCTAAAAAGGTGCCATGTAAAATCACCCCCATGACTCCTAAACTAAAGAAGGTGTCCACTCCTATTAAAAAAACAAGTGCTATCCCACTCATAGGCTCTCAGATCTTTTTCCTATGCCAATTGTTACAATATTATATAATAATCATTCCTCCCATTAAGCCTTATAACCCTCTTGGATTGAAGCCATCTTGGTTCGATGATACACAAGTGTGTCTATATCATTTTTCACCTAGACATGATACAAAGAGTTGTAAAGCTCTCATGACAGTCATTTGGAAACACTTTTATATCCATACTATTTTTGTTGATACTCCCATTAACCTTATTGCTATTCCACCCATGGCATCCATAATGCCTCATATTGTTCCACCTGAATTCAAACCTAAAGATGTTATTGTACCCCCTTTACCACCTCCTTCACCTCTTTTTCAAATCAACATGATTAATGTGGCTACATGGTTACAAAATAAAAAGGATATAGGTAAGGAAAAGGTCATTTCCCCTTGGGCTCATCCCTTCTCAAAATACACTTCTCCTCTGAATCTCAAGATTTCCATCTTGAGTATCCCAAAACTAACATATTTAGAAGTTATTCAAAACTCAAAGGTGAAACAAATTTACCAAACCCCTATGAAAATGTCTATGTATGAGTTAATCTAAAACTCACCCCAACATCCTCAAGATTTGATTAGTGACTTGCAAGTGGTTGACTTACAACTTGATGATACCTAGCCTCTTGTAGCTTTGGTTAGCTCTGTTAACACCATCTCCCTGATTTCCTTTAGTGATTCAAAAATTCCATTTCAACATCTTAAAGATCAAGATTCTGCCCTTTTTATTACCACATATGTCAATTAAAATCATGTCAAAAGAGTCATGATCGATGGAGGAGCTAGTATTAATATTATCTCCACCCATGCCTACAAATAGCTCATCCTTTCTGACAATTACATGTCTCAAACCGATGCGGTGCTTCACTCTTTCAATGACACCATAACTACTATAGTGGGCACTATTATCTTACATATCCATGTGGGTCCTCGCATAATTCTTGAGCTCTTATATGTTATAAAAGGAGATTTATAATACAACATACTACTTGGATGACCTTGGATATGTGCTATGGCATGTGTGCCCTCAACTTTGCATCAATGCATCAAGTTTGAGCACAATAGTCAACTGCAGGTTATTCCCACTGATCCACCTCCTTTCAAAACAAGCACCATGACTTATAGCCCCAATGGTTTTTTTTTTCAATTAAATACATCATCTCCTCTACATTATACTTTTGAAGCTTCCAAAAACTCCACTACCTTGGTTACATAGATACCAACAACACAAATTCTTGATAAAGACCTCATAGAGGAAACATTCAAACATCTATCACTCAGAGAATACCATTTTTTGAAACTCAACATGTTCCATACTCCACAAGAGTATGGAAAGATTCATATGCACCCTAATTATGATCCTTGTATTGGGATGGTCATCTCATATGGTCCCCCTAACCTTCAAACTAATTTCACATATGGGGGAATTGATCAAGCTCCCACTATCAATAATCCATCCTCTTCACCACAATCATTTACCTATGACTACTCTTTCCTGGGAAAGCCTAGTTTCACTCACACCTATAATTATAGGTGTGCTTTGAAAGGATTTGGTTTGGGTTGTTATGAGCAGGGTGTTCATATTTTTGTTGAATATCCCACCAACAAAACCATTGAAAATGTTAAAAAGTGGCATGGAGTGGGTTTTGATGAACCAAAAAAACTCATCAAAGTTTCTCATATACCAATTATCGAAGAGCCAATCTCTCCTTCTCCATAATCTCCTCCACCATCACCTACCAAAGCAGAGGTATCTATACCTCCTAAGTTTTTTTCAATAAATGCCATCCATTTGGGCCCCCTCACCTATCACTAGGTTAAAGAAATAAGGTCCCTTCCTCTCATTGATCTTGAAATGATTGATGAATACTCTCCCATTATCACACTATCCAATGTCAAGATGGTGATGATATTCTCACATACATGGGTGCAGATGATTCCTATATCTAATAATCACTCCCATTTGAAACATAAGCTATGTTAAATGAATCAACCATTGACATCAATTTTCCCTCTTATGATAATCCCCACATCCTTAAGATTGGCCAATATTTAGACTCCGATAAGCAAGCTAAGTATGCCAATTTTTCTAATGACCATAACAAAGCCTTCACTTGGTATTATAATGCAATGCCTAGTATCGACCCCTCTATCATCACCCATAACATTATCACCAAATTAGATGCCGAACCTTTTAAGTAGAAGCTTCATAAAAATTCAACATCATATTGCTATCCTTATCAAAGAAGAGCTCCAATGCCTCCTTTTTGTTAACTTTATTCAACCCATCAACTACCCGTAATGGATTTTCAATATTATTCCTATCACAAAAGTGATAGGGAGAATTTGCATCTACACTGACTACCATGACTTAAACCTCACTTGTCTAAAAGATGACTTCCCTTTGCCAAGTATCAACCAACTTGTTGATATAACATTTGGATATGGGATGATATCATTTATGGATGGGTTCTCAAGTTATAATCAAATCTTGGTTGCTCCTGAGGATCAACACAAAACAAATTTCATTACCCCATGGGGGCCTTTTTATTATTGGGTCATGCCCTTTGGTCTGAAGAATACTGGTACCACCTACTGATGTGTCATGAATTACATCTTCCATAATCTCCTACATAAAATTATGGAAGACTACATGGATGACTTACTCAAAAATTCTAAACTTTATCAAGATCACTTGATGATTCTCAAAATCATATTCACTCATATCCTCTAATATAACGTTCAACTAAACCCAAAGAAATGTGTCTTTGGTGTACTTTTTGGTAAGATTTTAGGCTTTATCATTTCTCTCCATGGTATTTAAGTCAACCTTACTAAATTTTGAGTAATACAGTCATGCCTCCATGTACCAATATCAAATAACTTTGTAGCCTACAAGGTAAGCTTTAGTCAATCCACCGCTTCATCTCCCAATTGTCAGATCATTGCCAACCCTTTCACCATCTCCTCAAAAAAGATGTCTCCTTCTATTGGAATATATATTTCCATGAAGCCTTTGATGTAATTAAATGGTATCTCCTTTCCCCACTAGTTTTTATTCCACCTAAGGAAAACCAATCTTTCTACCTTTACATCTCTACAATAGACCATTCAATGGGTGCTATGATTGCACATCAGGATGATCACCATTGAGAATAAGAGGTTTAATACATAAGTCACACACTTATTGATTATGAAACTTGATATATCCATACTGAAAAGTTTTGTCTCACATTGGTCTTTGCAACTTCCAAGCTCCTTCATTACCTCTTAAATCATAAAACCTACATCATCACCCATACTGATCCCCTCAAATACATGCATTCCAAGCCATATCGCAACCAATGTGTAGCTTGATGGCTCATGCTCCTTGCTAAATTTTACTTGGAATTTATTCAACAAAAGTCTATCAAGGGGAAAATGATCATGGACTAGTTAGCTATCACCCCTTTACTTGATAGTCAACCTTCAAACCTCAGATTCCCTAATGAATCCATCACAACAATTTATACCAATGACATATCGTATCAAATGATGATGTTATTTGATGGGTCTAAATGTCAGCACGGTGGGGGTGTAGGAGTCATCCTCATCCCTCTAGATGGTGATCCTATGCCTTTGTCATATAAACTAGATTTTGAATGTAATAATAATATGGCTAAATATGAAGCTTTGATCTTAGGGATTTAAATGGCTATTTTCTTGGGTGTCAAATCAATAACCATTTTTGGTGACTCCCAGCTAATGTTTAATTAGGTTAATGGTTCCTACCTATGCAATTTTTTTTTGTAATAATATAAACATCATGTAGATACGCTATTGGAATAATTCAACTCCTACATCTTGCAAACTATTCCTAAATCTACAAACAAGTTTGCTAACACAATGGATTCTCTTGCTTCACATATACCCTCTTCACACTTTTCCTCAAAAATCTATGTCACTGTATATTGCTTAACATTTCCCTCCTATGTATCAACTAACATCCTTTTTATAGGCAATGTAACACACAACCCACATGACTTATGGTATAAGCAACTCAAAGATTACCTCTCCTTTTCTATTACCCCTTCCAACCTCTCCAATAATGGGAGACATGCCTTCATAAAATATGTTGGTCATTACACTATGCTAGGGGGACTTCTATACAAGTGAGGTTTTGATGGTCTCCTTCATAGATGCCTCACTATTACTAAGATCCCATTCACCATTAAGGAAGCCCATGATGGGATTTGTGGTGGACAATTCAATGGTAACATAGTTGCCAAATGTATCCTTTGACTTGAATACTATTGGCCAACACTCCATCAAGACTATAGTGATTACGTTCAACATCACATCAATGTTAACAACACACTAACCTCCTTCATGTTCTAAGCCATGCCTTATAAGTCACCAAAGAATTTTGGCCCTTCTCCCAATGGGGTTTGGATCTAATCAATGAGATTAACCCTCAGTCATCTCTCCGTCACCATTCCATCATTACTGCTACTAAATACTTCACCAAGTGGGTCAAGGCTATTCCTCTCATGTCCACTAAGGTTGAAAAAATTATTGACTTTATCAACCATCACATCATCTATCATTTTGGTGTCCCCCATAAAATTATAATAGACAATGATAAATCTTTCAAAAATAAGACTGTCTAAAATCTTTGTGATGCTTTTGGAATCAAATTATGCTTCTTATCACTGTACTATCCACAAGCAAATGGATAGGCAGAAGATTCTAACAAAACCTTAGCCAAAATCCTCATGAAGGTAGTTAATGATACTATAAAGTATTGGCACACACACATTCCCTTTACTTTATGGGATTACCGTACTATCATTTGAACCCCTACAAGTGCTAAACTTTTTTCCTTGGTCTATGGGATAAAATTTGTTTTGCCTCTTGAGGTCCATATTCCTTCTCTTCACATCCCTCTACAAGACATACTTAATAATGATGACTTTTGCCAAGAACATTTATCTCAACTTGAGTTGGTTAATGAATGCCATCTCATAGCCTTTAACCACCTCCAAATCTATCAAGAGTGTATCAATCGTGCTTACAACAAAAACCTTAAGGAGTGAGATTTCAATATCAGAGATCTCATCTTAAAGGAAAATCAACATGTGACAAACATGGAGAAAAGTAAATGGGGTAAGTTTTCTCTGAATTGGCTTGGACCCTACATCATAACTCACAAGTATGGTTTAGGAACTTATCTCTTGTCTTCTCTCAAAGGAAGGATAAAACCCAATCCTTTAAATGCTTTGCACCTATGACCATTCTTTTGTTAATCAAGTGACACTTCACCTCATATTTAACTCAAGCTCATCCCTTGAGCAACCCTATTACATTCATCTCCCTTCCTCTTAACCTTATTCCTACACACTTAGTTAACCTACGAAGTGCTATGGTTTTGCCCTCAAAGTGGAAAACCTCTAAGCCTCTATAGTATTGTCCATGACTAAAGTCAAGAAAAAAAGAAAAAATAAAAAATTGGGATACATAGACAAGTTTTAATCTCTCATGTCATGATTCTCAATGTAGACTACTCCCTTTAAGAATAACTACGTAACTTCTCCTTGATACTATAAATAAATTTCTCCCTTGAAGGACAACTATTAAAAATAAAAAATAAAAGCTTAGACCACTCCCTTGAAGGATGGCTAAGACAAGCTTTGTTACCAAGGGAAATAATCACTTAGAAGCTTGTCATAGTGATCAGCTTCATATGACCTCAACACAAACAAAATCCCATTTTAGGCTTCTTGCATTGATCAACTTACACACACACACACAAAAAAAAAAAAAAAAAAAAAAAAAAAAAAAAAAAAAAAAAAAAAAAACTTTAAGTCATGGACTTACCCATAGTCGCTCTCAGGTAACCCATAGAAGGGCATACCATCCCCACTAAGAAGGTTACGTTACCCAAACACTCTCATTCCTTTTACCTTTTTCCCCTCATACTCTTTCAAGGGACTTTGAACTCACTTGACACAAGATGAGTATGACGCTTCTCTAATAAACAAATGGTTAAATGATGCAAAACATGAAAGAGGGTCATACTCCTAAGCCTATTTATGTTGTGATTATGGTCTTTGCCAATACGTGAGCATTGTGCCTCTTTTTTTCCCATCCTAATCACATGATAATTTCTCTTTTGAGATCACATCTCACAAAAATATTCAATCACCTTATCACATTTCTGCCATTTTTTTAATTCTTAGAGTTATGTGTTTAACAAATATTATTACTCACATATCCATCTCAAGTAAATATACTCAAATAACTACCCAAAACCATACTAAAACTAACAAACCATTGTCCATTAATCCATTTCATATAATCCCATGAGAAATCTACCAAACATGCAACCATAGTTTCTCTAAACAATAATAAATAGGAAAACTATCAAGCCTATGCCATTTATTTTAAGCATACACCATCACAAATATGGAAAATTTATGAAATAAGAAAAACATATCCAACCCATTCATTTTAAGCATACACCATCACAAATATGAAAAATTACTAAGATGAAGCTAACCAATCAACTATGCATATACCATCACACATATAAGAAATGTTAGTCTAACTCAACTAACATGCTCAACATTAAAATAACATAAACATCCACATCAATATAATAAATTCAACATCATCACCATCACATAAACACATCTCAAAATAACAAATTTTCATATATATATATATATATATATACGCTGAATATGAATGTACATCAATGAATCATATTAGTATCATCTTTCTCTCAAAATAGTACATCTCTCATCTTTGGCTCATAGGTCAGTGTGTATACAACATATATAAAAACATAAAAATATCATCTGGCCCTCAAAATACTCAAAGCTATAGTCATGATCATGAGAAGTAGTATCATCACCACTCTCTGCTTGTCTACATCTATATGAGCTAGAATTCGTGGTACGTGTCATTGATCTCTCCTGATCTCTAAAATCAAAATATCTCTAAATCTATGGAAACTCCCAGATGGCTCTCTCATAGTGTGAAATCTCATCTAAAATAGTGTTGTACCTTGCTAGAGGTATAATCTATGGTGGACCCATCAAACCTATTGTAAGACCTTGGATTGGTCCCTATAGTGGAAGAGGAGTAGCCTATCTTACTTCTCTCAAACTATCTCTATCTACTGTCAGTGTAGTAACCTAGCCTTGTAATGCCCTGACCTATCCCTATAATGTCATAACCTACCCATGTAAAACTGACACCTATTCTTATACTATATCTTAAGCTTATACCATTGGATCCTAGGCCTATACAATTGCATCTCTCTCTCTCTCTCATCACTCCTTATAAATCTAGTGGTGGCCTTTTGACCTAAAGCACATGATAAAAACCTATCCACCATGTAAGATAAGCTGCTATGCATTCAATATCTACCACACTTGAGCCTACTAGTATCTCCTCAAAATATGATCCATCTATCTCCTAAGGTAAAGGTAGGGTGACTCTATATCATCCTTCTTATATAGAGGAAGGGTGGGAGGCATGTCCTATAATAAGCCAAACTATTTCCTAACCTGTGCCACAAGTATCATCTCTAACTCTTTAGCTCATCTCCCTCTAACCCATAATATGCTCTATAAATTGATAAGTTACTTTACCTATCCTCTAAATGTAGGGTATGTCAAGTAAGGCCACTAAACAATATCTATAGGAATCAATCCATCTATCATATGCCTATAATAATCAATGTCCCACACTATTCCATCTACTCATGTCTGGGCCATAGCCTCTCTCCATCATCTAAACGTGACCCTAAAATTGACTATAATCATGGTGGGTAGCCCTAATGGCTATGTCACCATAATGTGCTCATATGCCTAATAATGGAGTAAATACCTGACACACAAATTGTACCATCATCATAACCTTAAACCCCACAACTCTCTATATAAATAAGCCAAAAAAGTTGGTCCCCATGTAGACATTATCCATTGCTCAACCATCTATGCCAACACACCTATCAACATAATAGGAAATCTCCTCCTATCTATGTCTGGTAGTGCATATCCTATAATTCCTATCATCATTAGGATACTCAATTGATGCTCTTCCTCATCGATAATGTACATCGACTCATATGTAAAGCTCACCAAATAATAGGTCACCTTGCTGACATGATCCCCAAACAATGTTATCATATGAATATAATGCTCCTCTCTTGAATAAGAAAAGAGATCCTTACCTTGGAGCAAAAATCATAAAATTTTGTAATCATCCTCATGCATCACTGTCAACCCTCTGATAGGTAAATGGAAAGTATTGGTGGTGTGATCCCACCTCTCTATCAAAGCTATCATCATGTGCAACCCAACAATATCATCACACTCTTCCTAACCCTATGGCTACCATGTTCTCCCACTCATCCATGGTGACATCCCTCATCATCTTTGTTATTAGCGTTGGTATTCAATATCATAATATCAAATTCTGTCTAACCTACATCTACATCCACAAACCTCAAGTCATATACTTTCCAATATAAACTTCCACCCTTTTTTCCTTTTCTCTGAGAGAACTACATTGGCTTAAGGCCCTCATCTGGGCTATGTAAGAAACACTCAATTGACATGGGGTCTTCTGATTTTAGCTTAGTCATATACCCACTTAGTTATCTAAACTCTTAACCCACCTAAACTCTATGCCCAACTACCTATCTCTAAACTCTAGGCCTAACTGCCTATCTCTAAACCCCAGGCCCAACTACCTTTCTCTAAACCCTATGCCCAACTACCTATCTTTCAAATCTAGGACCCATGGCCTATATCTCACACCCTTAACCCTATGACCTATATTTTAAGCCCTAGGTCCTATGACCTATTTTAACTTACCTTTTTCTAACCACTTCCCTTAACAAATTTTTAAACCATACCTCACCCTTTTTCCCTACACAATGGGAGAACTACATTGGCTTGAACCAAGCCAGTCATATCACTTGCAACCTTCTATGTTTACCAATAAAACTTCCTACCTTAGATACCTATAACACATGAATCATTAGAGTTACAACTTTGATCGTTAAAACCTTATTTGCTATCAATTACAAGCTATGATTTGGTTATTTCTATCTAAGTCCTCCTCACCTTTACCTTTTATTAATTATGTTGATTATAAATCATAGTAGTATACACATAAGCAATGATGTTACCATGATTTCACTCAACATCTACCCACCCAATTAACTCCTTCTCAAACTGGTACTTGATTCCAAATTCTTTTCCATCAATTTTTGTTTTGAGGGGGGGATACCTCATCCCATACCTAGAACATGCAACTCCTCTTTTTGTCATGTAACTTGTTAGTATAAATTACAAGACAAAAGGGGGAAAATGTAGACACCAAAATTACATTACATCTGTGCATAACTCCCTTTTTTGAAACCCCTCTCAATCCCCTTTTAATAATTAGCCTTTTTAACCCATATTTTTACCTCTCATATATTTAATTAAGTTAATTAAAAACTACTTATGCCACCTTACCTAGCCACCTCATCCTAAGACTAATTCTTACCCTCTGAGTCACCTCAAGACTTAGTCCCCTAATCATAACTACCCATGACTTATTCTCACCCATAACATAAATTCCTAACTAAATATGTTCTTCTTAACCTTGAATTTCTACCATTCTCTAATGGATACCACACTTGCTAGGAGAAGGAACAAAAAATAGGATAAAAATAGCCCTTTTACCTATTCTCATTCCATTGATGTCGGTCAACCCTCAACCAACATCGATGGGATCACCAACATCAGTTACTTAAGCTAAATTCTAAGCTAATATTTAGGTTAGTAGAAATAAAAAAAATCAATCTTTCACATACAGGCTTTGACATTTAACTTTCTACATCTAGTCTAATTGTTACTGTAAACAAATTAGTCTAGATTAGGAATCGATATACTACATAGAGCTTAGATTCTTTTATACTGGCATCACATGCTTATATTTTCTATTCATGTATTACTTTAAACATGCCTCATTAGAGCCATCTATCTGGTACTCATAGTTTATCCATTTCACCAACTAAGTATATCTATATGTTTTACTTTATACTATTTATCATTTTACAAGCATCCTAACTCTCCCTACAAAGTAGTTGTAAAACTCCTTCACCTATTTCCCTCTACTTAAAACATACCAACCCTCTATTTAGGCCCCCTTGAGTCATACCCACTCCTTTAAAACTCTTCCCAACCTTAAAAAACTAACCAACATCTACATCCTAGCTTAAAAAGGTCTCCTACAACTTCCTAAGAACCTACTACCCCTATCAACATCAGTCACATAACCTACATTGGTTACATATATTTACCAACATTGGTAGCCTAATCGACATTGGAAATTGTGTATTTCCACCAACTTCTCTAAGCCTACCTAAACAACCTTCAAAAACAACAATAACTCACATTACCAGCATTATATCACTCTTTGCTACACTAAGACTGCAAGAATGGTACAAATATCTCTCTCTTACTCTCTCTTTCATTTTATTAGTAATTACCATTTTGTTTTAAAAAGTGGACTATCACCCCTAAATAAGTTTGACACTTCCAAGAACAAGCGTGTAGCTTGGCAACCCACTCATTTATCTACTAATAGATAGTTTTGGTGGTAGTGCTTTCTTATTCATAGGTAGTCCTCCCTAACCAAAGAGGAGTGCTCAACATCATCTAGATATGGTGTGAAACCAATCCAGGTTCTCTCTAATCTCTAATCCCTACCCTTTATCTCTGTTTCTCCTTAAACATCAAATAGATTCAAAATTTAGTGAAACAATTATTGCCTTGACACTATGATGCTAGATTGGTTTAACTATATTTAGATGGATTATTATGGTACTGATGTAGTAGTATTAGTTGCGTACTTATTCTATGATTAATTATGTTATGGAATTATTATTTCTTCTATTGATGTTTTTATAATCTATAATGATTATTAATTTATAACATAATGCATTTATGCCATTTGGTGACTACAAGTTGTCTATGAGCTAGGCAAGTGGTGGAGGTCATAATCCTAGAATAATGTTTTATGAGCACATCTCTATGACTAATAGGTATACTATTACTTGATTATCCTTTGAACAATTTGATTTGGTCATTATATTTTATTGTGTTTTTGACTATGGTCTTTGTGTTTATATTAACTATTGTACTTTATCAATTCCATTATGGGTTGTTACTTGTCATTATTGTTCATTATTTTCTATTATCTATTATCGGCTACCACCTTTTCCTATAATCACATATTCATTCTTTATTCCTATAGGTTTTCTGAATCATGTTTGTTCTCTTATAGTCCTTACCAAATCATTACTTAAACCTAACTAAAATACCTAGACCTAAACCCCTTGGGACCCTTGTTACCATGCTACCCTAACCCCCCTTCGACCAATCATTATTATCTAAGGCTAAGTGGCATATTATTTTAACAACTATATAGTTGTGGTTCAAATTAAACATGGTTTAAATTCTTTGATGCTATTTTATAACACATCAACTTGGGTTGATGATCTATGTGGAAAAACATAAAGCCTTATTTGATAAGGTAGGTAGTAGAGGTTTTAATGAGCTCATCTTGGGTTATGTTAATCCTTAATTAATACTTCTTATCCATTTTTATATTATCGAAGGCGTGATTACTTATCAAGCCTTATAGATTTTCCATTAATGAGAAAGTTGGTGGGATTGCCTTTGGATACGCTAAGCTTCTCTCTTCATGTAATTCAATATGAGTTGATGGGGGTATGGTAAAATGAATGGAAAGGAATGGGGATGGTAGATGGAAGACAAATGTTAGGAAGATGGAGAAATTTGGATGCAAATAGTAAAATTATTTTCCTTGTTTTAATGGTGAGTTGGTTACTCTAAAAAAAACATAATGACCACAGATGAATAGTAGAGATTTCATATTTTAAAAAATTTCTCTGCGGATTTTCAAGTAAGTTTGTAATTGAGTTTCTAGTTTGATTTATCTTATTAGGTTGCTATAATGATAAAAATTAGAGGCTATACATATAGTTGGAACTCCCTAGACTTATAGGTGCATGCATAAACCTATTATAATGATATAATGATACATTTATCACATATAAAATTGTAATAAACTATATATATTTATATCATTAAAACCTATTCATTATGTAGTCTTGTCATTATGAGTTGTGGACTGGGATGAGTTTGTGTATATTGTCTAGTTTGAAAGTTATTCCCATGCCATCACTTTTCTATTTTGGACTAGGTTCTGATATATCTTGTGTATCATGGCTATGTTTTCTTATATCATGAAATAATGTAAAGTTGGCAGACCCTATGTGTATAATTATTTTTGATTGTGTGTTCTTTTGTTTTAAAGATTGTGTTTTAAAAAGGAAGAGTCTATTGGGTTTTTGGATATGTATATATGCATGAGGTTTTGGGTTTTATTTAAACCAAGGGTGCTCTCTTATGGAAAAAATGAAACCCTATTGGCATGTATCTATATGGGATATAAGGAATCAATTATGTTTTGTGGATGAATGCATTTTATTATTTTTGTCTTCATTGTGTAGCTGTGTTATTGAAGGAGAAATATAGGGTCATGCTATTTATGAATCAATGGCATAAACCATTTTGGGTTTTGTGATTTAACGATGGATGGGTCCTTCTTGTGCTATGCTTAGTATTGATTTCTAGAAAACCTTGTTCATTATTCTTTTGGGATTTCTAGGCATGATTATTATTTGAGTCTAGTTATACTATTATTGCATTTATGTTGAATGGTATCTTGGTCATTATGATTCTGTTATATTATTGTATTGTTAAATTGATTATTCCATTATAAAATTCCATAATATATATTTGTCTCCCTATTTATGTAACTCATGACTTATATTTTATGGCCTCTAGGTTATCTGATTTTTGAACTGTTGTGAAGTTGATATTCAAACCTTACTTCTGAGACCATTTTAAACTATTGTGTCATGGGGTTTCATCACTAAAATATTTAAGTTATTATGGTGTGTGTGTGTGTGTGTGTGTGCGTGCATGTGCATGCATACATAATTATACACATATATAGGTATATATCTATATATAGTTCTATATAGACTATATAATAAATAAGTGACTATTCTTCCTTGTGAATTCTAGGTTGTTCAATTTTGAACTGTGTTGATTTGTGTTCAAGCCTAGGTTCTTTCATAATCTTAGACCTTTTCAAATTTATTTTTGGGATTCCTTAATAGTTATATGTCTTTAGTTTTTCCTTATTGACCTGGTCAAGGTTTTGTGTATATATATATACATATATACATACACACACACACACGCGCGCGCGCACACACACACACACACATATGTACATATATATCTAGGTTTAAAATGTTTGGATATGTTTAAGTTGATTATGCTTAAATTATTATTCAATTGTTTAGTTGATTAAATAGATATGTCTCTATGGATATATATATATATATATATATATATATATATATATATATATATATATATATATATATATATAGTTATGTCATCTGACCGTGTGTTATTGTGAATAGACTCTAAGGTTTATTGGTTAAGTCTTGGCTATATTAGGTTGACTCAGTTATTGATATTCATTTCATAATTCCATCCTTATGATCTTAATGACTATGTCAAACTTAAAATATTTCACTATGTTGTGTGTTGAGGTTATTATGAGATTGTGATTGTTAATATTTGACTTGGATGTTTTAAGTTGGTTGGGTTAAATTTTGATCTATGATATCAAAGTCATATTTTATTATTTTTATCATGATTAAATTAATGTATATTAGTTAATTATCTAAGTAATGTCATTTTTGTATTATTATTTTTAGTTAGAATGTGTGTAATTCATTCCTGGACTAGACCATAATAGTTACAACTATACATTGTGGGTTCGAATGTCTAAAGACTGATCAAGAAATTAGACAAGATTCAAGTAGGATAAATGGAAAAGATATATAATATATTATGATTAATTCATTCTATATCATTTTATGGTCTAAGTTAACCATCCTCACCTTTAATCTATACTTTAATGGTTTGATTATTCCTATATCACCTTGAAATGAATGGAATTTGTTGTGTGTGTCTATATTCAGAGATCGATGTGCTCAAAATTTCATACATGTTCTTGATTATTGTAACCACTGAATTATTGATGGTTAGAGTGGTAAGGTCCACTGATGGGGGGATCATAGGCCTGATGGGGTGGGTTTTTCTTGATTAGTTAGTTCATTTTTAACTTTTGTTTCGATGACTTCGTATGGAAGATGGTAACCAATGTATTTATTGATTCAATTATAGATTAGTATAGATTGTTGATGTTGATTTTGGTTATCATAATGATATTATTGGCTCCTAACGAACATTGTGAATAGATTTGGGAAATAAATTATTGAGAGGATAAAATAATTATTGGTTGAAACAATTTAATGTTTATAAAGTATTCATTTATGAAACAATGTATGAAATGAAAAAGAGTTATTTATTGGATGGATATCTAATTGTATTGTATAAATTATTATTTTATATATAGAAAGCACATATTTAATTACTTTAGGCATTAAACTCTTTTATATCTCATTGGCTATGCCAATTTAAAATAGTTGAATAAACTATGGAATGGATTTGTTGATTATATAAACATCCATGTTTGATATGAATGATGTATAAATAAGTGTAATGACCCTAAAGTCTAGAAGGTGTGGTGACCTGGTTAGTAGCACTAAAAAATGTCATAATGATATTATTAGTATAGATTGTTGATGTTGATTTTGGTTATCATAATGATATTATTGGCTACTAACAAACATTGTGAATAGATTTGGGAAATAAATTATTGAGAGGATAAAATAATTATTGGTTGAAACAATTTAATGTTTATAAAGTATTCATTTATGAAACAATGTATGAAATGAAAAAGAGTTATTTATTAGATGGATATCTAATTGTATTATATAAATTATTATTTTATATATAGAAAGCATAGATTTAATTACTTTAGGCATTAAACTCTTTTATATCTCATTGGCTATGCCAATTTAAAATAGTTGAATAAACTATGGAATGGATTTGTTGATTCTATAAACATCCATGTTTGATATGAATGATGTATAAATAAGTGTAATGACCTTAAAGTCTAGAAGGTGTGGTGACCTGGTTGGTATCACTAAAAAATGTCATACCAAATTAGTTTTATCTTATGCTTTTATATAATTGCTGCTTAAATGAATTAAAATCTACAAGTGTGGAAAAATGAATAACCTAAGTGATAAATTAAGGACTTTAAGGCTACCATTCTTCGTTAAATCAATATTTTAACTTAACCATCCTCAAATAGGACTAAAACCCTCGAAGGAGGGTAAGGCATTTACCTAAGGTTAAGGACTTAGAAATGCTCCTATGAGGAAGTATGAGTGCCACTTATGGCACTTAGAAATTATCAGTGTATGCATAGACTGATATGCCCCAAATTCTATAATCCTTATAAACAAAAACTAACTTCCTCATAGTGCCTTTTGTACATGTTTACCTTTAGTAAATTGCCTCAATTCCTCTCCTTTGGTTCTAGTAATGTTAGTACATAGTACGTCAAATGTTTCATTGTGTTAACAAGTGGGTATAACATGTATCCAAAGTGTACTCTGATATATGATTCAATTTTTTTTGGGTTGGTTCATGCCTCTTCTCCCTCTCATCTCTCTAGCATGACATGACCAATAAACAGGCACTACTAAAGGGGATGTTAGATGTGGTATGCCTAGCGTCTTAGGTACATGAGCTACTGGATATGGCCCCACCCATGAAGTATAATGGATCATGATATAAACATGTGCCAAACCCATAGAAATAGTATCCCAAGCTATCCATATGGTAGTAATATCAACATAAGGGTAACACACACTCTACCCTCATGTCATAGTTTATAAATATAGGACATGGGGCATAACACACATTGCATGATCCTACCTCCATTGTACCACCTAAGGTAACCTATCATCAACCACATGGGGAAACCTAGTTGATTTATACATAGGGAATCTCTTGTAAATCTAATCACTCAACAAAATTATGGGGCTCATCATATTTTACCTTGGGTTATCATACCAAACATATCATACATGATATTCACCTAAATAATGCATCCTAGATCAGATAATGCAACCTTCTCCAGTATGGAATCACATAAGGCTACCTCATATAACAGCAAAAAAGTCTTATAATTGCATTCCAAATGTTTATAATGGCCAAGACATACACATAAAATAAGCTAACCTTCAACCTAGGATAAATCTTCTCTGAGCTTGTTGCTTAAAAGGATAGGGATAACCTCTCATCTTTTTTTTCTAGTGCATAGGTGTCTTAATAAGGGGAAGTCCAATCAAGGCATGAACATCCTTCAAGTGATGCCCATGTCTATGGTATACCTGTCCACCTCCCATTATAAAGTATTGGTCAATTGATCCCATGACCATATAAACATGATGACAATATAAACACTAAGTGGGATCTTCCTCATCTCCATGATGCCTCCAAATCTGAAGGAAACTAGTTGATCTTGATCCACATCTAATAACTATGCTAGCAAATTTGGTAGCCATGATGCATTAGTTAGGAGACAAAATCTATATTCTTTTTATAAAATATCAACCAACATATAATCTATTATATCTCAATGTAATAATAAAAAAATAAATTCTTAATTTTTTTTAAAATACTAAAAATTAACTACTTCATTAGCGTATTTTTATTATTTTCTCTATTTTCCTACATAGTCATCCCTTTAAATACTAAATCAACCCTGTCACCTCTTTGCCATACAAAGTCAGTGCAATGCTATGTAATTATCCCATTCTTATAGACACAATTAACCTTTTTAATATTAAATAATCCCTTTCCCATATATTACATTCTATATTAGCTCTCTACCATTCATTTAGCCTCATTTAATAGACTATAATGGCCACCTATTATGTACTATATCATCTATAATGCATTAAATCAACCATGTCTATCTTTCTAATTGACTCATCCCTCTGTTACATTGTTGGCAGCCCCCAATAATAATAAGTCAACCCTTTGATATGTAGATAGCCTCCTTGACTTCTCTCACTTTTTCCAACTGAGTCAGTAGGGCTGACTCTATTCTTAAGTTGCAATGACTTTTCAACCATTTACCATAAATTCTTTAAGGCATTTATTGGTTTGATTCTTTCCTACTTAGTATCCCATTTTACCCCTTGCTTACCTAAAAAAATTCTTAGGGTCATTTTTGGTATCTACATTTTTACTAATATCTATTTTTATATATTTAACTAAATTTCAAATAAAATTACCAAAAAATTTGAAATTAATGTTTCACTTACTTGAGCTACACTGGCTATGGCCACTAGGTGTCTTTCACATTGAAGTTGTCATCTCCTCACCATGGTCACTCTCTGAGCTCAAATAGGTCTCTCAGAGTAATATTTTCTTAGAATAGTAAAAATAAAAAATGAAATAATTTTCACCCTATTTATATTTAATCTTCAAAATTATTTACCTATCAATTATTTACTAATAGATTCCATTTTCAATCATAACTTTGTTTCTACTATCTCTTTTTCCAAACTAAAATATGTTTTGGAATCATGAAATCATAGAGAAATTTTATAAATATTACATGTATATTTTTCAAAAATTTAATTTTTTTCTTATTTTACAAGTTTACCTAATGTTCCTTAGATTGGACACCTTCATATTTCTCTCACTTCCTTCTTACTATACAACACTAAGGTAAGTAAATATATGTATTTTTAAATTTTGTCCTTTCATTTATCTTGTTCACTTCTTACTATAATTTAATTATCTTAGTGTCATGTGTTGTTGTGTTCTTTTCCTGAAGCACCATCTTATGTTACAACTACATGACACGTGATGAGATTCAAGTGGGGCATATTTATACACATAATATTTTAAAATTTTATCAATTATTGATGATTTCTCTTTTGTAGGAACTCATCGAGACTTAATATATTTGAATTCACACCTTAAAAGGTGCATTATAAAAGGGATGGAAAGACCATTGGTGCTTTTCAAGATGTTTGTCTCGTATACCACCACTTAAAACCAACACAAACCTATCCTATATATTTCCCTAAGCTTTGACACCTCCATTACACACTCCTAAAATAAATTCACCACATCAAACAACCCCTACCTAAGCCAAAACATAATTTATTCATTTATCAAACAAAGTCACATGAGCCAACCCTTTTATTTTAAAAATAAACACATTATATGACTAGGTCAGCCCACCCAACCTAGTCCAGGTGATAATGACTTTATTTATTCAAGAACATGGTTGAGTGGTCCAATTCTATTAGATAAAACTCTAGAAGAGTTTAGGGTTATCTATAACTATATAAACACATCCTTTTTGCAATTTTCATTAGAGAGGATAGATATAATCATTTATTTGTGTATATGTATATCCATCATTCTACTTGAGGAGCTATTTCTTAGGGTTTATTACTTCCTTTGGAGAGAAGAATATTGTCTTGTGGAAAAATTATTATGGATGCACATGAGAATTCATGTATCCTAGAGATGACCTACCTTTGTTATCCTTGTGAACAATAATAATTTCTTAAAAATCACCACTAGCTAAGGGAAAAATTGAGGCTCAATAGGTTCATCTTTAATGTAAGTATTCCTAAATATTTCTCCTCTTTATTACGTATATATATTTTCATGTGTTAGATTATGAACATGTTTTTATTTCCATGCATTAGGATTAACTCTACATTTACTTGAGTAGAGTTCTTCTTTACATGTTTACCTTTATGTTCATTATACCCATTTTGTGCCACATGCTTTTTTGAGCAATAGATTAGATTTATTTTACTTTATCATTTACTTTTATAAAAAAAACATTAGAACTAGCTAGGGTTATTGTGTGATTTTGATTTACTAGAGGCTTTGGAACCCTCTCTAGTGATATTTTATGGTAACAGACCCATTACTTAGTGTTGACCATTTTTTTTCCCATAGGACAAAATGGGTCAACCCTCTATAGTCAAAATATTGTAAGGGGGATTTTATAATGTCATAAAATATGTTGTAGCTTTGTTAATTTCATCTCCTCTATCATTATAGTTTAATCATAGTCTATTTTGGTCCTTGTTTCATTTGGTGTCTAAGGGAACATTTTAGAGTCATATATGCAAGTGGTAGGTCTTCACGGTGATCAATACAATAGGCATGGATCAGGTTGATAATGGATGAGTAAATGGAGAATGTTGAAAAGACCCTATGGGATGTCAAGAATTCCTAGAATGACCTAGGAGGCTCTTGGTGTTCATCTAGTTCTTCATTATATTCATCCTAACATCTTGGCTCTAGTGGTAGAAAGTACAAGTGGGTAGTTTACTGAGGCTAGCTCTCAAATGTGTGGATAAGTCAAGAGGAATTGGTTATATGGGTTTGTTAAATTTTATATCAATATCATATGTGTCAAAATATTAGGTCCTCCACCCAAGCACATCAAAAGCTACAAATGTCCAAATTTGGCCTCTCAACCACTTTCTACATGTTTTTTCACACAACCATTTTATCAAAAGGTTCAAGCAGAGCCAAGTGAGATTCTTCAAGAAGATATATCTTACATATGCATATTTCTAGGGGAAGATGGTCACATGGGTTTATTCACCTTACACCCAAGTTTCTATGCACTAAGTTCAAGGTCCTCTACCAAAGTGCAAATGGAGTTATACATGTACAAAGTTGGCCTCTCAGGCATTTCTATTAAGTTAACCATACCAAGTCATTTGAGCTCAGTCATCATAGGATGTCACACAAAAGTATTTATGAACCAACCTTCTTAAACTTAGAATATCTTGACCTGAGAAGATTCTAGGACCATAATGCCAAATGGCTTCATCCTTCTTGGCAAGAAGAGCATTTCTTACAAATTTGGAGCCTCCATGTTTCTTGTGCTTCAATATCCAAGATTTTAAATTTGGTCAAAAACATAAAATGTTCATGTAAACAGCAAGTTAAAGCTCAAGAAAAAATCTACTTGTATTTAAATTTGACAGTCTATATGATGTCAATCACATTCTACAAAATGATGAATAATGGTTTCATGAATGCCAAATTTAAAGATAGATCAAGATAATATTTTTGAGCTTAAATTTTATGGTCGCATGACTATCAATGATGGTCACATGGACATCAAATGACATCCCATAGACTACCAATTTTAAGACCATAAACTAGCCATTAGATTTAAAATAATAGGTCCCATCAAGATTAATGATCCTCACTTGATTATACATCTTAATATAATGCCATGAGATGATTCAAATAGTTAGAAAGCTCAAGGGGTATATATCTCACAATCACATGAAGCTATAGACTAACAACAAGATCTTATGGATTAACACACATTTGCTAAGTGTCACTAATAGGGACAAGGTTGATAATTTAAAAGCAAATTTGAGGGCTCATGCTTGTTCATATATGAAGGATCTAATGGAACGAACGAGAGTCAATGTGTTAATGATCTAGGTTGGGTATTGATAATCAATCAGAGTAAAGGTTGACAAGTAGTTTTAATGGGGCAAAGTAAGCAAAAGGTATGAAGCTAAGATTAAGCATGGTCCAATTAGAGCTAAATTCAAATGTTTCAAAAGATGCTACTAAAATAGACATGTAGACTTAAATGGTCTCTTCTCTAGGACAAAATACATGAAAAGGACCCTTATATCCATTTTGACATGCATCGACAATACAATCATGAGTGGTTTAGCATTAGGACAAAGCTCAAAACAACTTGATACTACTATTGTAACCATCAGGGAGCATCAATGAGGGAATATGTAACTGTGTAACCACTCTAGGTGACCTGGATCAATCAAGTGGTCTAAATGAGAATATTTTTCAAAGGTATTTCTAATGATATTTCAAAGGGAGTTGTATCTCATTTTGATTCTTTTTATCAGCACCAAAATCCCTCTCTCTTGCTCTCCTTTTCTATAAATATAGCTCTTGAGCTATTATAAAGAGGTTCCACTCTATGTATGCAAACTCCTTACTAGAATGACATCATATTTACCTTTGAACATTAATAAAAATCTAATTTTTAGTTCTCAAACAATTGTCTATGTGTGTAAGTGATGTATGGTGATTGTTATCTATCCTTTCTTACCTTATCCTTTCATGTTTGTTCAAGAGCTTCTATTCTAATAGGTCATATGAAGTGTTGTCAAGTGTATGAGCCTATATTTTAAGTGTACAATGAGTCTTAGTGCTTACATCTAGCCTATGGTTCACTTACCTTGGATAACTATCATACATCTTGCCTTCATATTGAAATACTCATGTTAGAATCCATAGGTCTTAGAAATCAATTTTTGTGCCTTGTTTCTTAGTGAAAGAAAGTATTATGGTCATATGGAATACATCTTGGTGTATCACCCCCTTAGATTAGGTTTATTTAATGAAACTTCTAAATCTTTTATATAAATAAGCATTAGCATAGGTGACATCACTTCAAGATACATTCAGGGAATTAGTCCTTAAAATCTAGAGGATCACTTCCACTATAGGTACACCCACATACTTGGAAGTGTTCCCATGTTGCCAAAATATGGAATAGGATTGAACACCCTCTTCTAGGGTATAAAATTTGGTGAAAATAGTTAGGTCTAGCAGATCCATATTGGCCATGACCTTGATTTTCTAAATGTACCAACAAGTGGAAGGGTTAGTGTGATTTATCTTCTTCGAGGTAGGATTGATTTTTAGATCAACTTCACTTTCCCTTGTATACATAATCCATAGTCCCATTTCCACATGAAAATGACCCTTATATCCATTTTGGAATGCATAAAAAAAATAATCATGAGTGGTTTATCATTAGGATAAAGCTTAAAATACCCTGATACCACTATTGTAACCATTAGGGAGCATCAATGAGGGAATATGTAACTGTGTAACCACTCTAGGTGACTTGGATCAATCAAGTGGTCTAAATGAGAATATTTTTCAAAGGTAGTTGTAATGATATTTCAAAGGGAGTTGTATCTCATTTTGATTCTTTTTATCAGCACCAAAATCCCTCTCTCTTGCTCCCCTTTTCTATAAATATAGCTCTTGAGCTATTGTAAAGAGGTTCCACTCCATGTATGCCAAAGCCTTACTAGAATGACATCATATTTTACCTTTGAACATTACTACAAATCTAATTTTTAGTTCTTAAACAATTGTCTATGTGTGTAAGTGATGTATGGTATGTAAAGTGATTGTTATCTATCCTTTTTTAGCTTATCCTTTCATGTTTGTTAAGGAGTTTCTATTCTAACAGGTCATATGAAGTGTTTTCAAGTGTATGAGCCTATCTTTTAAGTATACAATGATTTTTAGTGCTTGAAACTAGCCTATGGCTCACTTGCCTTGGATAACTCTCATACATCTTGCCTTCATATTGAGATACTCATGTTAGAATCCATAGGTCTTAGAAATCAATTTTTGTGCCTTGTTTCTTGGTACAAGAAAGTATTATGGTCATATGGAATACATCTTGGTGTATCACACCCTTAGATTAGGTTTATTTAATGAAACTTCTAAATCTTTTCTATAAATAAGCATTAGCATAGGTGAAATCACTTCAAGATACATTTAGGGAATTAGTCCTTAAAATCTAGAGGATCACTTCCACTATAGGTACACCCACATACTTGGAAGTGTTCCCATGTTGCCCAAATATGGAATAGGATTAAACACCCTATTCTAGGGTAGAAAATTTGATGAAAATAGTTAGGTCTAGTAGATCCATATTGGCCATGAACTTGATTTTCTAAATGTACCAACAAGTGGAAGGGTTAGTGTGATTTATCTTCTTTAAGCTAGGATTGATTTTTAGATCAGCTTCACTTTCCCTTGTATACATAATCCATAGTCCCATTTCCACATGATCACTATAGTTATACTTTATTATACCCATCTATATTTCATTACATATTATGATTTATTTATTACTAATACAATACATGAATTTCAAAAATAAACATAATTTTTACACAATTTACCATATCTAAACATACATTACAAAAATAAAGGTAATCAACTAAAGGTATAATGTTAGGTTAAATTAGAATACTAAATACAAATCTACCAATGAACCTTGATACAAATTCCTAATTCCTAATTCAAATATCTAAAACACCTACACATGTACCTATTACTTCCATTCAAAAGAATCCAAAGAAAAATCAATGATGGGTTTCATGAACTCCTATTAACCCTACTATCTATATTAGACCACATAGTTCTATTTTACATATGCAAAGCATCATAGATACTATAATGATATAAATTGCACTTATACATGCTCCCATGTAGCATCATACTATTAAAACACTAAGTTCATAGTGGGGAGATATGTATGACCATCCATTAGATGCAATCATAAGTTTGTATTTCCCTTTAAAATATTCAAAAAAATCATAAAAAATAAAAAAATATTCAAAATTCCAAAAACATTTTCTACACTTACATGTTTTATTGGCTCTTTGGCATTTATCTGTTAATTCTATGTTGATGGATGCCATACTTAGTTATCGTACATACATATGTGTGTTACATTTATATTTTGAGTTTGATACAAATTTACATAGACACATGATACATTCCTTTTCAGATTTTAGGCCTTCCTTCTAATCATGGCATATGGACATTTGGGGCATCTACTTCTTTGACCTTGATACACACATGTTATATGATTTGATGATAAAACTACATTATCATGTTTGAGATTACATACATACCTATTATCCATGATTATATCTTACACAGGGTACTTCATATGTTATACACTCAACATAATTTTATAAATACATTGGATCAATGGGATAATATGACATGTTTACGCTGGTTGCTCATGCTTTATTTTATGTACTTACTTGAGTGTCTTGCATTAATTATTTTAGCATTTTAATATTTTCCTTTGATTGATATCCCCATGCCTATGTATACTTTCAATTAAATTTGCATATGTCATTATTTATTATGTGGACATTTGACTATGTCATTCTTTCTTTTATGGACATTTCACTATGTCATGTCCCTTTGATTGTGTGACATTTGAATATGTCCCTTGTTTGAAATCTCCTTAGACCATTTATTTTTAACTTGATTTTGAGTTCTCTTATGTGTGTGATTGTTTTCTTGATGATCTTATAATGTTACTATCTATACATTTCCATGATCTTTATCATGTATCTTATTCCTACATGTGATCACATTGGTTCTATTCACTTCAATGATACATTTTCATAGACATGTTCCTTCTATATGCTACATGTTTACATTCATAGATTATATAGTTTTCTTAGTAATTTTGAGGTGAGGTAACTATTAGTTATTATCTTTACCTCAAATCAAAGGGGGAATATTAGTGGGGGTATGTCATAGATATATCTTCTCCACACTTGTCATAGTTTCAAAATTATAGTGGCGACATGCTTTGGAATGATGTTATCCATACTCATTCAGTATATGGTACTTGTATCAATTTTCATATTCAGTTGGGGAATGATTTGGAAGCATGTTATCTGCACTCATTCAATATATGGTACTCATATTAGTTTTCAAATTTAGTGGGAACATTATTTGGAAGCATGTTCTACACACTCATTCAATATATGACACTTATATTAGTTTTTATATTTAGTGGGGGTATGCCATATGGGCATGGATTTCACACATTTAAAATTCTTAGATTTAATGGGGGAATTATTTGGAAGCATGTTATCTATACCTATTCAATATTCATCATCTACAATTTACAATTGGAGCATGTTTTAAAAACATGTCCTCCACATTGGTACTTATATCAATTTTTAGACTTCTCGATAAATAGTGGGGGCATCCTTTGGAATAATGTTCTCCACACTTACATAGTTATCTAAATTGGCCAAAACACATAGTTATATGATTCAGATTCACTATTGTGGAAGAATTATATACATTGGTACTATTGTTATACACAATTTCAGCATGAGACATATCTAAGGTGCATATGCTATGAAACATGTGCCTAATATTTTAAAACTCTTTTATGGACTATTACCATATTATAGAATTTTTCATACTAATACCTTACAAACTTCTACATAATTTTTTTAAGCCAATTTATTAAAGTACTTGGTTCACCTTTTGGTATGGTTGAGATGATAAAATCACCCAACCTTTCCTAGTTTTTAGGTTAGAATTGATCATTAATCCTCACCAAGTTATAAGTATCATTGGGTTGCATGGTTGAGCTAATTTAAATTCCCAGGTGGAAACTCATTTTTGATCCAAAGTTAGGGGCATGTGGCTTATAAATTCTCTCTCTCTCTCTCTCTCTCTCTCACACACACACACACACACACACACACACACACACACACACATTCACTTTAAATATTTATCTATATTAATCCTAATCTTAGTTTTTAAAGCCTTACATGGATATATATTTTGAAAAATAACTTTCCAATACGCAAGGAGATTACATCATCACACAAATGTACTCCTAAAACTTTCTCTTTCTCTTTCAATTTATTTCAAATAATTTCATCCTAGATTATATGCACTAATTTTATATTGTAACATGTTCTTGGTTGCAGGTCAGTCACTAGAAAAGCACTCAAGTTGGCCACACACAAAGATAATGTGTGCATACACACCCAAATATGCATTCCTTTTATTTAACCTAAAAATTTCATTACTAGATTAAATGGGGGGAATGTATTTGATATTTTATGATTATATACAGCCTCAGTATTGTACACTTAGAAAACTCAAACCTTGGTTGTGACTCTCAGTTATTTACCTTTCCCACTTCTACAAGTCTTGCATCTAATTTATCTTTGTGCTCCTTGGCCTATATATCTTAGTCAAAATAGTCTTATGTTGATGACCTAGGTTTTCTATCTTGCCTAAAATTATTAAAATGTACTTATATTCCATATTTGCATGTTTTGAACCTATACTTACTCTCCTAATCCCTAGACACTAACATATAAGATATGTAATAATATTGACATTACTGTCATATTATGACGTAAGTGTTTAGTGTTATAAAGTCATCCAATTTGCAAATTAAATGTATCCTAATGGTCAACTTAGGTGCTTTAATACAAGTTATTACTCCAAATGGATTGATATAAATATAAAATCAACCCTCATTCATCACCTAGCTACATGTATGAATACCTATAAAAAATACAAAATAACATTCAATTGATCAAAAGATTCTCTATTTATTCCTATTTCCATACTAGTCATAGGGAATGCACATCTATAAGTTTGAATTAGTAAAGGATTAGCCCAAGAGTCTAATTTTCCAAGTTATAAGCTAGGTCACTAGTGTAAATGCTTTTTACATATTGTATTATTCACACACAAGCCAACATGTAGGGGAAAATTACATCAGTTTGAGTCCCTCTATAGAGTATTGGACATATAATCAACATCATTTAACATTGGGGTCATATCAAAACTATGTACCCACTAACCCATATTTCTCCAAGGTTACATTGAATATGGAAAGCTAGGGTTTTGCAATTTCATAAGGAGAAATAGTCCATGACCTAGATCTGAATGCACCAGATTTGAGGCAAATGAAAACCCTAAAACATCTAGGTGGTTACATCTTTTTTCAAAAAATATCTGATACATGACATTATCATCAAACCCAGACAAAAAAATCAACACAACCATCCCAAGATGATGTTATTTTATATAGATCTAGAGGCATTAGAATTATAATATGATTATTGTTACATAATATTCTTCTAGCCTACTTTTATCTTGTTCTAGATCTAAAACTGTGTTAGCATCAGAATAAGTTAAGTACTTTACTTCTTTGTCATTTTAATATCTAACATGGTTTTACTTTCTATATTTAAACTATCTCAACATAATAAATTTAAGATATGCTTATATCTAAGTTTAACATATAATTGGCCTACTATAGATTTAAATATCACACTTGTGCCATTTGATTTCTAAATACCCCTTTAATAATGTAGATAACACCAATCTCGATTCCATTTTAGGGTTAAATAATGAGAGTGTTTTTAAAAATTCCCATGTTGATTTCCTTTTTGGATTTGGTGTTCACTACCTTTATGATGTAGGCATCTTTTGTAAGCTAAATTTTCTTCTTTATAAACCAACACTCATGTTAAAGAACAATTCATAAATGGAATAAAATATCACTTTATTGAGCTTATCACTAAGATACAACATCATCTATTATTCCACTTGTAGTGTTTTAGTCCTATTTTAGATTCTCCATTCATGAATTTAATTTAGATACATCTTCATCATCATTTAGTTTAGTTTTCAATAGCTTCATTAGAAAATCAATTTTCCTATATGCAAGTAATTTATCATACAAATCTTTTAGTGATTTTCATGCTTTCCAAGCATCAAATATAATATCATCAATATGAATGATAAATTTCAAAAACATAAGATGATTTTAATGAGGTAATTTTACATTTATCATACTTATGAAATTCAATCAATTTAGTTGCTTTATTAGGAGAGGTGGGTTAGTTTTCAACTAGTTCCCACAAGTCATTAAAAACCAAGGTTTTTTCCATATTAATTTTATACTCCTTATAATTTTTAGGAGTTAGTCACCTATTTTATGAAAGGAGACTTATGATATTGGTCATAATTATAAAAAAACAAGAGAATAAAATGTATACTTGAGCTTTGCATTTACCCTCAATTAAAACCTAATTACAATGTTTTGATTTTGGGACCTGTCGGTCTTTACATGCAAGATTCTCAAAATGTTACAAAAATGCACCCTTTAAACCTTTATATCACCAAAATTACGTTTTATTATGTATTTTCTCTTTACAAAGATACACACACACACACACACACACACACACACACACACACACACACACACACACACACACACACACACACACACACACACACACACACACACACACACACACACACACACACACACACACACACACACACACACACACACAAACACACACACACACACAAAGATTCCTCTTCCATACTAAATTGGGTTATAAAGTAAGTTTGACCAAAATGTAGACTTAGTGGATTTTGAAGTTTAAACCTCTCATTTATAAGTGACCTATAAAGCAAGCTCAACCAACTCTTCTTCAAGCCTTCATGAGATGTATTTTTAATATTTTCCTTATAGATTAAATTTTTGAGTTGTGGAAAATTAAAAAAATATATGAGTGTAAAATTAATTTACTCACATATTCACCCATGAGATGAAATTAGTGCATCTCACAACATCTTATTTATGGTGGGGCCCAAAAATAAAATTGAAACTTAAAACAAAGAAATATTAATGAAGTTTTTGTTGTGTACCAAGTAACTTATATGCTATACGTAGTAGTTTTAAAATTGATTAAATGGTCATAAATGAGTTTGAATGCTCAAAAACATGCTGAAATTATAGGGTTAAAAGTTGTAAAAATTCATTTTTTTGGTATTGAAGCGTCATAAAACTCCTCATGTGACTTTAAAATGGTGTACTTCTTTACTTATATTTATGAATAATGATTTTGGGTAGTATAATGTTATAAAACAACAACAAAATGGGTTTTAAATGATAGATTTACATTTGAGATTGAATTTGATTGATCAAGAATCTATACAAATGGATTTAAGTATTATATTAGGTTGTAATCATTCATAAAATGTTATTTTATGGCATCAAAATCCATACCATTAATTAAAAAAAAGGCTTAAAATCAAATGTTTGATCTCTTGAGTTGTACATATGTGCGTTTGGGTTGAAAATATCTATGTAGGCCTACAATTTTTTTGTGTGGATATAACTATGGTATGCCCTTAGAGAAAAATGTCAAATGAAAAATAACCCAAATATTCAACCTTTTGGTCAAACCAAAACATGATTCAAAACCACCAAGATGGTTAATGAGTTACTACCTATTTGGTGGGAATAAACCATCAAACCACCATACCACCACCATAAAATCTAGCCAAGAACAAAGATAATAAATATATTTATATTAATTTTATGTTATTACATTGAGAATTTACATAATACCTAATAGGGTTATAAAAACCAAAGATCAAGGGACCAAAATCCTAGCCAAACAATCACAATAGGATCAAAATCCATCTTGCACACCCAATATCATTTTAACATAATTACCTCTCTATTTGGAGATAAGTTTCTCTCTGGTGCATACACAACCCACACAACCCACTCTTCATATTACCCACTATCTACATATTTCACACTAACCTCTTCCCCTTCCTCTTCTTCATCACAACACATAAGAGGCCTGAAAATACACCTAGGTGAAAGTTATGTCCCAAGCCTAGCCACTAGGAAGGCTAATATTTTCTATATTTTCACCATCTTTTCTATTTTTTCATGCTTGTGGTCTACAAACTCTAACCCCATTGGGTGAGTCAGTGTCTCTAGATAGAAATTATGTTGATGGAAGGTGAAGGACCCTACTAGATTTTATAATAAATTCACTCCATTGATATCTTCAATAGTAATAGAGATATTTATATGTCTAATGGATTGCTTAGTGTCCATCATGAATGATTTTATCACCCTCTCAATATCCTGCTTCTCTAGCTCATTCACCTTAACCACTGCCTACCACTTCTTTTGCAATGAAAATATCATTAATGAATTATGAATTTACTTGTCAATATGGTTAGTGAACTAAACAGAGGCCACCTCCCCTATTATCCACTCTAGATACACTACTTGACACCTACACTAATTTTTAGATATACCCCTAGCTCCAACTTCACCCCTTTAAATTTTTCTATTGAGGATTTTTTCAACAATCTATATGATTCCTCACCACACTGTGTGATGATAAATTTGAGAAATGGAATTATGAAATGCAAATTATACCAAAATCACCCAAATATACAATCCACTACTGAATCTAGATCTATTAGGATAAAAATGCAAATAGATGAACATTCATAATAGTATTAGATCCTAAATCTAAGTGATCTAAATCAAGATAAAAATAATAAAAATACTAAGTGATTGTGGATTGCTTATGGACTCAAAATTTTATCATGATATCATCTTGATTAAAAGATAGATCAAATGCATTAATTGATCAATTGGTAGCTTGATGAAATGATTGATGGAATGGATTAAGAGATTGACATAGAGGCTCATGAAATTCATAGTAGTTTAAATGGAGGATGGGTTGGATATTTATAGAGAGGCAGGAAGTAATATAAATGGCCAAAATTTAAATTTAGGTGTAAGAAGATAAATGGTGGAGAATTATTCAATTAAAAATTCCTTGTATGTTTATAGAGGAGGGAATTCTAAGGAATTAAAAATTCCTTCAAATTCTCTAAAAATAAATCTCTAGAGAAGGGGAATGGTGGTAGAGAGTTATAGATTACATTAAGGAATCTAGTGATGATTAGGGGAAGATTAAACTAGATTAGAAAAAGGGTTAGGTGGGGAATAAGAGGTAGGCTTGTAGGAAAGGCTAGGAGTAGGTAGGTAGCTAGGTTATGGGAATTTTAAATTCCCAAATATTATACAAGTGGGATTAATTAGTATATAATAGGGACTTAGGTGGATTAATTAGTTTATGGGGTAGTGTAGTCATGTAAAATGCAAAATTTGGTTACTTTAGTGTGGCTAATGACACCCAATCCCTAGGTCCTCCTACTTGCTCGCACAACCCTCATAGGCTTTTCTTTCACCAATCCCCAATCATCCACAACCTTTTAAACTTAACCCTTATAGACCTATGTATCTATTTTAGGTCTAGATCCATCCCCCTATGTCTCATTACCTCTAGACAATAGTGCCCAATGTGGATAGGAGTGTTGAAACCTAGGGTGTCTTATTTTTGGTGCTATTGTCCAAGTGTAAATTTGGTTCAAATAATAATATTTTCCTAAATCCTTATCTTAATTCATGTTAGCCTAATGTGAATTCATTTAACCCATGATCATTAGGTTCTCTATAAAAGGCCATTCAAATTCCATTTAGAAGGGTTGAAACTCATTTACAAGAGAGAAGAAAGAATATAAGCAAGTACATTCAAACACTTTTCCCTATTCTCTATATATAGCCTTCCAATATTATTCCAAGCTTATTTAAACCCTTGAAATAGTCCCTATCCATATAAAGTACACCCATTTTCACATCTATTTGCATTTTCATACACAATTGCACCAAACACTTCAATGGGAAAACTACATTAGCTTGATCCCTCTTTAGAGTATTGGTATATAGGCAACATGCCCACACATGGGGTGTGGAGTACATCTAACGTATCCTTTACACACTAAACCTTTCTTTCTCTTTCTGAAATTTCCTTTCATGTTCAAGCACAAAGACCTCCTAGGGCTTTTGAATATTAAAATAGATACACAATGAGCTCTACAAACTTTTAGGATTTGATATTTCACTAACAAGGTAACACAAACCTATCAAGCAGAACCCAAAAAAAATTAGATCACCTAGAAAACAACACCAAAAAATGACTACAACATTGAACAAAAGGGTGTCCCACTTTTGTTGCTCCTATTCAATTAGAAAAAAAAGTTAAGGAAACTATTTTTGACACTATCCCAGTCCTGTACCTAAATTCTCAGACCCTGTCTCAGATCGGATAGCTCAGAATAAGCTAATTCATATTTTCTCTCTATTATTACTATTTTTAGGAAAGAAAAAAATACAATCTATTTACATAAATTAGTGGCTTAATTATTTAACATTATTTATTGATTTTATTTATTCCAAACCTGTTTATCAATTAGGAATAAACTCTATTATTTTCAAAAATAACAAAACATTTGGTGAACCTGACTTCAAATTTTTGCATAAAAACCCTATAAACCCTAGGGTAAATTATTTTTGATTTTTTTCCATATTTTCATATTTTTTCCTATATTTAAAAATAAAAAATCTAAAAATTAATTACAAAACTATCATATTTTTTTTAAAACCCTAGTTTGTACATCTAGGTCCTTTTTGCATACAAACACATTCCAAACACTAGGAAAAATATATTGCTAATTTTAGAAATATTTTCTAATTTTTCCTAAATTTTTAAAGAAAAATTCTACAATTTTTCTATAAATTCATTTCAAACTATCATACTAATTATAAAAAAAAAATCATTTAAATACCCTAGTTACATAAACTAGCTTCCAGTTATTTTCCACTAATTTTTTAACCATTTTCTAAATTTCATATTACATACTTAGCTCAAAAATTCAATCTAAATTACAAAAATTCATAGTATTTTGCACAAATATTTTTGAAAAAAATCCCTAGTTGCATGTACTAGCTCCTATTTTGATTCTTTAGGTATCACCTTACATGTTTGGGAGTTTTATATCCTTTTTATGCATATTCCAATTCCTTGTTTAGATTATATTAGCTTAATATTTTCTATTATTATCCAAGTTGTTTTCCTTATGCCACCTAAGTTCCTTACATCTCTTCCTTTGAGATGAAGTGCAAGACTTAATGGAAATCCTCCTAGATTCACCTAGATTCCTATAACTCAGCCATATACCATGGATAAACAACCAACTTAGATTCTAGTCATAGATTCTACACATCCAAATTTCACCAATTTCAATGAGGATAATTTTGACAAAGAGTAGTAGAAAATAATAATGATGATGTACACACAAATGCTCATGCTCCACCACATTAAACTACTAATCCTCTTCCACCCATTGTTGATAATGAAGTTGTACTCAACAAAGATTTGATCCTCCAAAACTTTAGAGAAAGACTTAAGGAACAATGTAAAGATCACCCACTAACTTTACAATCTATCATGGAAATAAAAAAGGCTAAACAAGTTGAGTTTTCCATCCCCACCAAGAAACCAATTTAAAATGACACTACAGGGGCAACTATGTCTCAATAACCCCCTATAGTAACCCAACTTGCCTCTTTGCCACCAGTTATAGCTAGTACATCCCTCTCTCTAGATGTGGAAACCCTTGTGTAAGAGATAAGATCTCTTCAATCCAAGTTGATACATCATGAGCAAGGTACTACTAGACTTATGCAGGTTTTGGATTCTTTTACTCTTTTGTATACACCATTGGCATGCCACATTTCTTCTACACCCCTTCTACAATGTTATTTTTAACTAAAGCTTACTCTTTATGATGGCAAGGGTGATCCAGAGACAAACTTGAGAGCTTTTCATACAACATGCTTGGACTATGTACCTAGTGACTGGCTACTTACCAACCTATTTCCATGGAGCCTAAAGGATTATGCTTTACAATGGTTCTATATTCTACCAAATTAGTCATTTCATGAATTAAATCCTTTAGTTAACATGTTTTTAGCACACTTCATCACTACCATTGGTGATAAGGTTTCATATGCTCAAATTGCTCAATAGAAACAATGACCAATTGAGCATCTCATAGACTATGTTCTTTGGTATAAGCCAATCTTAGCTAAGATGATTAGTCCCATAGTAGATCAGAAGTTAGAAGACCTCTTCAAATAGAGTCTTTTACCACCATTTCATGAATCAATTATGCTCAAGAGATTCTCTTCCTTCACTGAATTGTGTCATACACTATAGGAAAGAGAAGTGAAACTCATTTCAGTGGGCAAACTCAAGTATACAAGCATTCTAGACACAACTAATAAGAGTAATAGAAAATTCCCATATAAGGTCAAGTTTAATGATAAAAAAGGGTAGAATCAACCTATAGTAAATGCATCTTTAGATCCTCCTTAGTTTATAGTTTTATCAGTACCCCCTCATCGTACCTTCCCACATCTTCTAGTTCCTCTAGCCAAGGTTTTATAGTAGCTTTTGGATTATAATATCATATCTCTCCCTCTTATTTAGGAAGTTAATCCAACCAATCCTCTTCCCAAGGGATATGATCACTAGGAATTTTTAAATTACCATAGGGCACCAGACCACACTACAAATAGATACATTAGTTTGAGACATAGGATACAAGACTTGATAAATGACAACCTAATTGATCTTTGCACTTTAGTTGAGCCTCCATAGGCAAAACCAACATAGGATAAAACTTTAAAAATGTTCTTAGATCCATTTCCACAATATTCAAAACAAGATACAAGGGACACATCAGGGGTTCACCATGCATATCATGCACATCCACCACCAATTACATACTAAGCATCTTCAATTGAGTCACATCCTTTGAGTGGTATGATCAATGCGTATGAGTACAAAATTCTAGCTAGACCTTAGATATCATTTTTATATCAATAGATTATGGAAGATAATTTAGATTATAATTCACTCTTTATTAGAGCACATATTCATAATCAACCCATTCATAATGTTCTCATCGATAATGGTTCCAGTGTCAACATGTGCACCATTACATTATAATAACATTTGGGATATTAAGAGTAGGATATCACCTTGACAAATATAGTTATTAGTGGATTTAGTGGGCACATATAAATTTTATCAGGTGAGATTTTACTTGTTTTATAGACTATTCTAACACATGTGACCACACATTTCACTATAGTTCCCAGTGTAGGAGTTTTTGATATTTTGCTTGGTCTCCCATAGATTCAAAAAATTAAAGTAGTACCATCTATAGTTTATAGATGCATGAAATTCATTCATGCTAATCAGGTTATTATAGTTGGTGGAGTTCCATATGAACTACCACTACCCACTTTAGAGCCATCTACTTTGTAGTCACTAGTTCTAGCTTCTCCACCGGTTTTAATTTCCCCACCAGTTACAGTTCTTCTTTTGATATAGATTCAAACACAATTAACACATCCATTTCCTATATAGAGGGTTCATACACCTACATAGCTTTGGTATTTTAGATAGCTTCCAACTATATTTTTCACACCTAGAGTAGTTTCACTGAGATCTCATGGGTATACATATAAATCACATGTTTTAGAGAGCATCTCCTACTTCCAAATGGGTCCCTAAGAGCCCTAAAATTACATCCACTTCTTAGAGTTATATTAGGACCCCATAATTAGTTTCTACTTTATATATTTTAGAGCATCTACAACATATATATCTTTTAGATCCACAGTCTCAACATTTTCATCATGCTTCACGTTCACGCATGATTCCATTCCTTGATATAGGACACCATGATAGGGAGTCTCGCATGAGACTCATTAGTATCATCCTATCCCAACCTACTTGTACATAATATTTTTTGCTTAATTTTATATAGCTTATATAAAAATACAAAAACAATACAAAATTACAAAATAAAAAAATATTCAAATAATTTAAAAACACCAAAAACATTTCTATTATATGTGTCATCCATGCTTTACATTACTACTATCATGTTAGGACTTACATTTGTTATTTCATGCTATTGTATATTGATCTATCTACATTACCATGTTTCAATTGATCTCTTTTGAGTGTGTGCAGTGACATCTAACTACTTGATTGCTTCACCCTACCCATTGAGGGGGAATTCCTACTTCTACATTTGAGACACACATAGATATACATACCCATTGGGTGTAGCTTCTACATGAAAACACCATCTAGGTTATGTGAATCATACACTAGACACTCTAAGTTATCATACTGATGTACATTGCTTACCAAATTACATAGATTACTCTATCGACATTTCACTAGTATCTAACACTTGTGTATTTCCTAGCATATACCTAGTCTTGTACTAAACGTGTCTTGCATACTTTCACTCTTTCTTTGATTAGTTAGATGTGATTTTACCTTTCCATTTTTTACATGCTTTCCTTTCTTGATTTACATAGCTAGATGAGGTTGCATTTCCACTTCCAATTTTATTTCTTATGTGCGCCTTAGGACATCTACCAATTCCCTTTGCTTCTATTCATGTGTGTTTACCTTTGGACATTTACCAATGTCCCTTTCTTGTAATTTTATATGTGATTGTGGCCCTCATGCCAATATTTTATTGTTTCAAATTGTATGTGTATGTGGCATTTGAACATGTATTGTATGTTTTCTTTCTAGTTTGAGTGACATTTGCCCATGTCCCTTATTTGTGTGGCCTCTTGGCCAACCTTGTATGCTTCTTACTTATTACTTTGTATGTTTATTGCTTTATTGCTTGTATTTATTCACAATGTCATGATCCATATCATGTATTTACCTTGCTTTTTTAGATGCCATGATGGAAATCATGCTCTATCCCTCCTTGATAATTAAAAATTAACAACTAACATCTAAAATTTCTAGTTATAGTTTAGTATATTGTGTTTAAAATATTGTCATTGATGTCAAAGGTCTATAATTATTGGTGATAAAGATCCCATGATATTTAATGGTGTTTTTAATATTCATATCTCAGCTAATGTGTGTTAATATCTATTTAATACTAATGAATATATATTTGGTTGCATATAAGTCAAAAGAGGGACCATGGAGAAGTCAAGGAGTCATGTGATAAAATATGAAAGAGGAATGGGATGCATTTTCTCATGAAGAGTCATCCTAAGGAATTCCAAGAGTCACCATGTGAAGACGAAAGAGGGTATGGTGCAATTTTCTATGAAGGGACACTTTGAGGAATATGAAAAGTCACCAAGATAAAGACAAAAGAGGAAAAGACACTTTTGCTTATGAAGTGTCACCATATGACTTTTCAAATGCAATGATACAAAGGGTCATGAAAGTTTGGCACCATTTTCTATGAAGATTGAAGGGTCACAAAGGGTGAATGCCAAAGGTCATTTGGAAAGCTATAAATAAAGGCTTGAGAAGCCATTTGTAATATGCAAGAGAGTGTATGGTTTATTTTTATTTTTTAAGAGAGAAAAGTAGAAGATATTGTAGAGTTCTATTATTTTTTGAGTAAGCAACATTGATATATAGTTGTGTTTTATACACAAGAGGGGTTAGTGCTCCTGTGGGTTGGTGTTCACAAATATTTGTAAGGGGTTGGTGCTCCTGTGGGTTGGTGCTCATAAATAGTTTCTATATTAGTGCTCGGTAAAGGGGTTGGTACTCCTACAAGTTAGTGCCTATGAACTTTATAATTTAAGTTGGTGCTCATTCATATACTTGAGATTGTTCTTCATTGTTTTTCCCACTTTGGGTTTCCATGTAAAAATCTAGTCTCTCTCTCTCTCTCTCTCTCTCTCTCTCTCTCTCTCTCTCTTATGTGGTGCATATTATTGTTTTAGTTTTATTATATATCTTGAATGTGTGGTTAACTGGTTAAAGAAAAGGATTTTTATTAATAAATAAGATATATAATATACTGATTCACCCCCCTCCCCCCCTCTTAGTATATTTTGTGCTTAATAATTGGTATTAGAGTAGGTTTCTTTGGAAAAAGTTTTATAGCTTGAAGGTAGATCAGGAAAGCATGATGGCTAGATCATATAGAGATTTTTATATAGCTAAGGAACCTTTGTTTGATGGGTCAAATTATGCAATTTGGAGCATAAGGATGAGGACTTACTTGATGGCCCTTGGATTCAACATTTGGTAAGTAGTGTTGGAGGAATGAAAAGAGCCACAGACACTTGTAAGTACTCCGATAGAAAAGAAGGTAAGTCAAAATAATGCTAAAGCTTTAAATGTTATTTTATGTGATTTATGTGAATCAAACTTTGTTAAAGTTGTGCAATGTAAATATTCTCATGAAACTTGGGTAAAACTTGAGAATATTTACAAAGATGATGGAAAGGTTCAACAAGCCAAGCTTCAGATTTTTAGAAGAAAGTTTGAGAGTTTGAAGATAGAAGAGAAGAAAAATATATCAAGTTATCTTTTGTGGGTTGATCAAATAGTTAATCATATTCAAGGTCTTGGAGAAAAGCTAGAAGAATCAATTATGGTTCAAAATGTTTTGAGATCTCTACCATTTAGATATGATGCAAAAGTTTTGGCAATTTAAGAGATGAAGAATTTAGCCAAGCTAAAGATGAATGAGCTACATGGTATTCTTATGGCATATGAGATGTGGATAAAACAAGAGAAACCCTAAAAGAAAGAAGCTGATTTCAAGACATCAAAGAAAGAGAAGGATAAGATTCAAGAATCAAGTGACATTTATAGTGATGATGAAGATGGCAATAGAGCTCTATTCATTCACAAGCTAAAAAAGGGCATAGGTGAATATCAAGAAAAATTAGATTTCAAATGTTTTAATTATAGAAAGATTGAATATTTTGATGCTAGTTCACATATAAGTGTAATGGTGATAATGAAAAGGAAATTATACATAAAAGAAGAATTTAAAATGAAAATTGAATAAGGGATTCAAGTAGAAGAATTTGTATTCTAAATATCCTAGCTCAACTGAAGATAGTGGAGTTAGTGATTCAGAAGAAAAAGAGATTATATTCATAGCCATACATAAAGATGCCTCCATAAGAAGAAGTATAGATGATTAAGAAGAATAATATGATGATGTTGAAGTGAATTTGGAAGGAGAACTCATTTGTTCCTTAGAAGAGTTAAAAGCTCTTGAAAAGAAGAATCACAGATTAAAGCTCCAGATTGAGAAAAATGAAAATGAGTCAAAGAAAATAATTGAAGATCTACAAGCATACTTTGAAGAAGCTAATAAAAATGAAGAAGATCTAATAGAATTGTTGAAAATAGTAAGTAAAGAATGTGAAAGGTATGTTATTGAAATTACTTCTTTAAAAGCAGATATTGAGAAAATAAATAAAGCAATCAATGATAGAGTAGCCGATGATTCAAATTTTGAGAATATCACTAATATGTTGAATAAGATACTATAAAATCAAATATCAATGTTAGATAAGATAGGTATTAGATTTGAAAAAGAGAAAGGGGAGGCCACTACTTTCACAAATAAGGAAAAAGGAAAGAGCTATGCTAAAGATCTTACAAAAGAAGACATAAAAAGGAAAGAAGTTAAGAATATAGAGGGCATCTCAAACAAAGAAGGTTATAGGGAACATAGCTACAAAAGGAAATCAGGTCAAAGATACACAAATAGGTGTTGTTTTTATGGTTACTATTTTTATTGTAATGGATATGTCCATAAGAAAATAGAATGTTGAAAAAGGGCTACCATTTTCAAATATAAGGAGAAGGAATGTCATGCAGAGTTAAGTAGAAGACATAACTCTTTTGATCCTCTATCAGGATTTAATGAAGAGGTCATAATAGGTTACAAGTGAAACAACTTTAGACATATATCTTGGTACTATAGAAGTGTGTTTGAGTCAGTCAAGAAGGACTAGATTTTTAATGCTCCATTCATCAAGAAGAAAGTTTAGACAGGTTCATGGTAGAAGAAACAACATAAAAAATTTATGTTAGTACAGACAAATTTATATGCAAGAAATGAAGAAAATCCATGGTTCATTGATAGCGGATGTTTGAGGCACATGACAGGATAAAAAATAAAGTTCATAACCTTGAATAAGATCAATGGTGGCATAATGAAATTTAGAGATAATACTACTACCAAAATTGCCAAAAAATGGTACACTAAATTTGGATAATGGTAGAAGTAAAACTAAAAATGTTTTGTATGTAGAAGGTATTAAGCATAATATTTTGAGTGTAAGTCAAATGTGCAATTAGAGGCACACACTAAATTTTTATATAGAATTTTATGAAATAAGGAGAAAAGAGTTTTATATACACTAAGTGATTCAGATGTGTTGATTGTAAATGCTTAGAGAACAGACAATAATTTATAAATGTTATCAGATATCAAAGGTCAAAGATGTTGTTTGAGTCAAATTGAAGAAAGTTGGCTATGACACAAGAGAATGGGTCACATAAATTTTGACAATCTTGTCAACATCAGCAAAAATTAAGTAGTTAAAAATCTTCCAAAGATTACAAAGCCATTTAACATGCATTATGAACCTTGTCAGCATGGGAAGCATGCTAGAAGGTGGTTTAAAACAAAATAATAATCGACCATTCAGATGTTAAAGCTTGTTCACACTGATCTATATGGACCTATGAGAACTCAAAGTACTCAAGGTAAGAAATATTTCATGTTGCTTATTGATGATTTTTCACGTATGATTTGGGTAATGTTTTTAAGGAAAAATCAAAAGATTTTAGATATTTCAAAGCATTCAAAGCATTAGTTGAGAATGAAACTAGTTTGAATATTAAGTGTCTAAGATCAGATCAAGGAGAAAAATTCATGTGAGATTAATTTATTGAGTTTTGTCAAGACCATGGAATAAATAGATATTATTCAACAGCCATAACTCCATAGCAAAATGGAGTAGTTGAGCAGAGAAACAAAATAGTTCATGATATGGTGAGGACAATGCTAAATGAATCTAAAATACTAGATAAATATTGGAGAGAGGTAATTTCTACAATAGTGCATATTTAGAATAGAGCATTATTGAGATTCAATAGTGACAAGACTCCTTATGAGCCATGGAAAGACAAACCAACAATAATTGATTATTTTAGAGTTTTTGGCAACATATGCTTCATAAAGAGAATCAACAAAAAATTGGGGAAGTTTTAATCTAGAGTAGATGAAGGTATATGCATTGGTTATTCTTGGAAAATTAAAGCTTATAAATGTTATAACAAAAGAACCAAGAAAATTGTTGAAAGTGCAAGTGTCAGGATAGAAGAAGATGGAACACAAAGAATTAGTGATCCAATAGAATTTATTGAGACATTCCTAAAATCATTAAAGAGGAAGATTTTGAAGAATTAGATGAAGATGAGAAGAAGGAGAAAAAAGACACCAAAAATCCACCCAAATATGTTCAAATAAATCATAATACAAGTGATATCATCAGGGACATAAATGAAGGAATTCACACTAGAAGAATGATGGTAAGTGAATCTAAGCAAGTTAATTTCTCTTTATTATCCAAAATTCAACCTAAAACTTTTTCAGAAGCTAGACATGATAAGCATTGAGTTAAGGCTATAGATGAAGAATTAAATCATATATAAAAGAATGATACTTGGGAATTAGTGCCTAGACTAAAAGATCACAATGTGATAGGAACAAAATGGGTTTATAGAAATAAGTTGAATGAAAATAGAGAAGTGACCAGGAATAAAGCAAGATTAGTATGTAAAGGATATGCTCAAATTGAGGGAATAGATTATGAAGAAATTTTTGTACCAGTGGAAAGGTTAGAGGCTATTAGAATGTTTATTACATATGTATTGTTTAAAATTTCAAAGTGTTTCAGATGGATGTCAAATCTACTTTATTGAGTGGAAATCTAGAAGAAGAGGTCTACATTGAATATCCTAAGGGATTTATTCTCTCAAATATTAATAGCCATATATGCAGATTGAAGAAAGCTTTGTATGGATTGAAACAAGCTCCTAGAGCTTGGTATGCAAGACTTGATAAGTACCTATAAGATCAAGGTTTTAAGAGAGGATTTGCTGACAATAATCTCTATATCAAAATAGAAGGTGAGCATCAATTGATTATTGTGGTATATGTTGATGAAATAATTTTTAGAGGAAACATATAAAAGATGACAAAATAATTTTCTAATAATATGCAAAAAGAATTTGAGATGTCTATGCTTGGAAAATTGTCATTTTTCTTAGAATTGTAAATATTTTAGTCAGATAAAAGAATTTTCATATCTCAAAGTAAATATGCCAAGGAAATGTTGAATAAATTTGGTTTTGAAGATTGTGCACTAGTTGGTACACCAATGTGTATAGGAAATAAGGTTAACAAGGATGAAGATTTATCTATTACATATCAATATTTATATAGATCTATGATTGGTAGTCTTTTATATCGTATAACATCGATGCCAAACATCATGCATGTAGTAGGTATGGTTACAAGATATTAGTCATCTTCAAAATATAGTCATGTTCAATTGGTGAAGAAAATATTCAAATATATCAAGGAGACATTGGATTATGGATTGTGGTATCCCACAGGCAGAGATTTCACTTTGGTTGCTTATATAGATTCAGATTGGGTAAGGTGCTTGGATGAAAAAAAGAGTACAAGTGGAGGATATTTCTTCCTTGGTGATAGCTTAGTAGCATGGCTAAACAAGAAATAGAATTTAGTATCACTTTCTATAGCTGAAGTAGAATATATTGTAGTGGTATTATGTTTTACTCAAGTGCTTTTGATGAAGAAAACTTTGGGAGATATCAAGGTAAAATATGATGAACTTATTTCTATTTTTTGTGACAACACAAGTTCTATTAATATTTCAAAGAGTCCAATGATGCATTCAAGAACAAAACATATTACCATTAGATATCACTTCTTGAAAGAGTAGGTTGCAGATCAATAGGTTAAGATGGAGTATATTAGTACTACATAGTATATTGTAGATATTTTCACAAAGGCACTACCAAAAGACACATTTGAGTATCTATGGGAGAAGTTGGGAGTAGTTTATTTTACTTCCTACCATTGAGGTTCAACATCAGTTGAGGGGGAACTAAGTGTTAGCTCTAGGTAGGCCCTTTACCATTGATGTCAAAGGAGGAGAATAATAGGTACAAGTATATATACAAAAATAGGTACAAGGAATGAGTACAAGTTGCTATAGTAAGGGGGAGTTACTGTATGTTTTTTAGATGGCAGTATGTGTAGGTTTTAGGAGATGGTAGTTTCAGTTTGAGGTTGCCATCAATGACAAAGGGAGAGATTGTTGGAAATATTAACATTGATGTCAAAGGTCTAGAATTATTGGTGATAAGGGCCCCATTGCATTTAATGGTGTTTTTAATATTCATATCTTGGCTAATGTGCATTAATATTTATTTAATATTAATAAATATATTTTTGGTTGCATATAAGTAAAAAGAGGGCCCATGGAGAAGTCAAAGAATCATGGGGTAAAATATTAAAGAGGAATGAGATGCATTTTCTCATGAAGAGTCATCTTGAGGAATTCCAAGAGTCACCATGTGAAGATAAAAGAGGCTATGATGCATTTTCCATGAAGGGACACTTTGAGGAATATGAAAAGTCACCAAGATAAAGACAAAAGAGGAAAGGATGATTTTGCTTATGAAGGGTCACCATATGGATTTTTAAATGCAAGGATATGAAGGGTCATGCAAGTTTGGTGCCATTTTCCATGAGGATTGAAGGGTAATAAAGGGTGAATGCTAAAGTTCATTTGAAAATCTGTAAATAAAGGCTTGAGAAGCCATTTGTAATATGTAAGAGATTGCATAGTTAGTAATTTTTTCTTAAGAGAGAAAATCAAGAGATATTGTAGAGTTATATCATTTATTAAGTAAGAAACATCGAGAGATAGTTGTGTTTTATACACAAGAGGGGTTAGTGCTCCTGTGGGTTGGTGCTCACAAATAGTTACTATGTTGGTGCTCGACAAAGGGGTTGGTGATCTTGTAAGTTTGTGTTTTCAAAATTTGTAATTGGAGTTGGTGCTCATTCATATACTTGAGATTATTCTCAGTTGTTTTTCCCACTTTGGGTTTCCATGTAAAAATTAGGTCTCTCTCTCTCCCTCTCTCTCTTGTGTGGTGCATATTATTGTTTCAAATTTTATTACATATCTTGAATGTGTGGTTAAGTGGTTAAAGAAAATGAATTTGATTAAGAAATAAGATATATAATATATTGATTCACACCCTCTCTCAGTATATTTCATGTTTAACATATTGCACATGTTAATACATTGTTATATCTATTTAGGCATACCCATGCTGATATAACAATCTCTCAATACAAATATTGCTATATCTTGAGATATCTTGTTGATTATCATTGCTATATCATGTATATTTATAGCTTAACACACTTGAAAGGCTTCTTCTTCTAAGGGTAGTCATTGTAGGGTACTTATTCCTACCTTAAAAAGAGAGGGAAACAAATAGGGGTTTTGTCATAAAGATCAAAGCTCCTAGCAGTCAAAATAGTAGCATTTAAATCATCTAATTTAAAATCTAGAGGTCAAACTAGTCAGAATAGAATATAAGAATAGTGATAATTCTAGATCAACAACCAATTTTAGCACATGAAAATAGTATCAAAAGCAGACAATAGTGCCAAACACAAGGGTGTCCTCATTTTGGCACCCTTGTCCAAGAAAAAAACACTTGAGTTTTCTAGTAATAGGTAAAAAAATTCAGCTCGACTACAATTTTTACACATCTAGATCAGTCAAAATTAGTAGTTTCAGTATAATTTTCTTATGGAATCCAAATATAGGGGGTGTCATGCATGACATGATGGATCTAAATTCTAGTTGTAGATTAGGTAGTTGAAATAAATTTTAGATCAAAATCCATGTTTTAGACACCTATGATTGGGGGCAATGTGCACATCCAATTGGTCTTCTTTTATTTTTGAGTTTAGTTTATTATCCAGACATTCTCAGTAGTTACGTGCCTTACTCCATCTATAAGTGGTTGGCATAATTTTCAAGTTGAAATTTCATAAAAAGTTTAATTTTTCAAGTATCCAAGTTAGATTTCACATAATCATATTGCATCAATTTTGAAGTAGCTTTCATACAAGCCTAACCTTCATCTTTTGAAATGGCCAAGAATATCCTAGTTTCCAACATACATTCAGCTATCCACCACACATTGTCAAATTTTTAGAACATCCATGGGCTCCATGAGATATCTCATATGACATATATTCTATATCGATATCACCTCATAGCTTCACTTCATGGGGCAATGATGGAGCCACATATTAAAAGGGATTGGACACACAATCTAGACATTGATTATCACACACATGATCATCTAACTTCACTCAGTAGGTGATGATGGGGCCAAAGGGCTAGCCTTTGTATTCTTGATCCACTTTTTGGGGAATTGAGCACTCAACTCCATTCACAATATAAATTTTTGTATAATATCATCCAACACAATCCAACATTACTCATCCTTACTCAAGATCACAACAAGTTCTATATTGGTTCACATACCTATTGAGGTATATTAATTCCTTTTTCTTCCTTTTTATTTTACTCAGCTTTTGTGTGTTCTTGTTTTATGTCACATATAATAAGAAGTGAAATAATCTTTGTTTCATTTTTTAGATTCTCACTTGCACAATGTGCTCTTTATACACTATCCAACATTACTCAACATCACACAAGCATCATGGGCTTCACTTTTATAAGTAGATTTAGGTACATTTTTTATTTTTTTTCTTTATCATAGTATTTTATTTTACTGTATCACTAGAATAAAGGGGGGAATGTAGTCATGTAAAATTCAAAATTTTGTTACTTTAGTGTGGCTAATGACACCCAATCCGTAGATCCTCCTACTTGCTTGCACAACCCTCATAGGCTTTTCTTTCACTAATTCCAAATCATCCACAACCTTCCAGACTTAACCCTTATAGACCTAGGTAACTCTTTTAGGCATAGATCCATCCCTCCAGGTCTCATTCCCTCTAGACAATAGCACCCAACTTATATAGGAGCACTAAAATCTAGGCTATCCTATTTCTAGCACTATTGTCCAAGTGCAAATTTGGTTCAAATGGTCATATTTTCCCAAATCCTTATCTTAATTCATGTCAGCCTAACATGAATTAATTTAACCCATTATAATTAGGTTCCATATAAAATGGCATTAAAAGTCCTTTTAGAAGGGTTGGCATTCATTTACAAGAGAGAAATAAGAATACAAGAAAATACACTTAAGAACTTTTCTCTATGCTCTACATATATCCTTCCAATATTATTCCAAGCTTATTCAAACTATTGCACCAATCCCTAGCTGTCTAAAGTACACCTAGTTTCACATCTAGTTACATTTTTATACACAATTACACCAAGAACTTCAAGGGGAGAACTACATTAGCTTGATCCCTCCTCAAAGTATTGGTATTTAGGTAGCGTTCCCACTGACAAGGTATGAAGTGCATCCAGTGTATACTTTACACACTAACCCTTTCTCTCTCTTTCCCAAATTTCCTTTCAAGTTTAAGCACAAAGAGCTCTTAGGGATTTTTAAGATAAAAATATATGCACAATTATCACCGTAGACTTCTAGGATTTGATATTTCACTAACAGGGTAACGCAAACCTATCGAATAGAACATAGAAAACTTAGATCACCTAGAAAACAAAATCAAACAAGAACTATAGTGCTAAAAAACAAGGTGTCCCACTTTTTATACTCCTATCCAATCAAAAACAAAGTTTAGGAACCTATTTATGATACTATCTCATTTTTGTACCTGAATTCTTAGACACTATCTCATACCAGACATCTCAGAATAAGCTAAGTCATATTTTCTCTCTATTATTACTATTTAAAAAAAAGACAAAAATAAAATCTATTTACATAAATAAATGGTTTAATTATTGCACATTATTTATTGATTTACTTTATTCTAGACCTATTTATTAATTAGGAATGAAACTCCATTATTCCTAAAAATAATAAAATAAGTAGGAATAAGGTTAATAGATGAAGAATAATCAAAAGGAGTGTTAAAAAAAAGACTAGGAGGATTATAAATATGAATTAGATAGGATTAGCGATCATTAGACAAAATTAGTGATGTTAGTTTCTAAATTTTCAATCTAGATAAGGTGAACAAATTTAGATGCATATATTTTGCCCTTATTTTAAATAAAAATGCAAGTTAATGAAGTGTAAGGAGTAATGGTCTTTTAAATAAGAAAGACACTCATGTATTAATTTTAGTAAATGATGTTAATGGATATGATTCCCCCTCGAGGGGACATGTAGAGAAGAATGAGATTAATGGCCACTTGAAAGAGGAAACAAGGGGTGATATGTGCAAATAGATAAGGGGTTAGGATGATAGATGGGGGATCGATGATGAAGATAATGAATTTTTCATGAGTAGTGAGCTAAAAAGTGATGATGCCCTAGTAAAATACCTATAGATAGGGAGTGTAAACAAATATGTCATGGTTGTCAACACATCCCAAGGGGGAATCAACCATAACATGATGATGATAAGATAAAAGGATAAAATATTTCAACATATCCCAAGCAATGATGCATACTAAGAGAGAATCAAGCCAAACTAAGATAATAAATTAATAAGATTAATAATGAGGGTATCTCAATGCCAAATTGAGGAATATGATGAAGGAGAGGAGAGAGAAGAATTGATATGATCAAGTGAAAAAAAATGAATGGGAAGATTTGGAATGTAATGCATCTAATGAATGAGGCCCAATGAAATTAATAATGACGATTCTCCTATTAAGAAAACATGCAAGAGAGTGATAGATGATAATAACGTTATGGTTATGGTCATGTCATAATCAAAGATGGAAATTGTAAACCTTAAATGATGAATTTACAAATCAATGATTGATCCAAGAAAATATAATTGTTGTGATTTATCAGGCCCAATTGATAAGTGTAGGTGATTGAGAAAAAGATTAAGTAGATTATTTTTAGGATGATGATTGATCAATAGAATAGTTTATTAATGATTGATATTATAGATCAAGGATTTGACTAATGAAATACTTAAGGATGATTAAGGACAAGAGAGATATGATGATGAATGGTGGGGAAAGAGGAGAGAGTGGTTAAGCTAACCTCAGACACACCATGTGGTTGAGTGTTACCTTCATAGCCTAAAAAGACCTCAATCCAATGTAGTTTAGACTAGATGATAGATGATAATTATGAATTAGAATATTAGGATGATGAGGAATATTAGACATGTTAGTTATTAGATAGATGTTAGGTGTGATGATGATTATATTGAGAGTTTAGTTGAGGTGTTCATAATTAGAGAGATGACAGATGATTATTGAGAGGATATATATGTGATTATAAAATGACTTGGAAGAATGTTTTGATACTAGAGGAGTGGACTTGGATGATTGGATTAAATATAGAGGACTATGATAAATGATTGGATATGGGATATTGGATGTTATGACAAGTGATAGAGGAGAGGAGCAATGATGAGTGAAATCCATTATCAAGCCATCGTTGCTGTATTAGGTCTCATCATAGTCTAAGAAATCTGATGTAAATATAGCACTAGGTAGTATGCCCCATGGTATAAGTATGACCAAAAGGACATTGTGTGAAAGTGCATGATTATAAAAGTGGAAAATGAACTCTTCATCATCGATGGTACCTAAAATCATCATTGTAGTTTTTAGTGTCATCATATCATCCTCATTCATTTCCTAATAGATTAAAAAATTATACTACAAGGAAGATAAAAATAATAAAAAATACACACACACAAATATATATATATATATATATATATATATATATATATATATATATATATATATATATATATATATATATATATATATATATATATATATATATATATATATATATATATATATATATATATATATATATATATATATATATATATATATATATATATATATAATAAATTTATAGATAAATGAATATAGGCATAAATACAAATAAAAATACATAGATCATACAAATAACACACATGTGAAGAAAATAGGTTCCTATCTAGTGTCTAAATGTATAAGGATAGGATGAATTAGGATGATAATTGATGCCAATGAATGAGTATGGATAGACTTATCTTGATAAGGATTAGGATGGAATAGGGTTGTGAATAAGATGTGATTTAGTAAAGTTAAAATTAAATATAAGGTCTAGTCAAGTTGTGTATTGACCATATTTTGAAATTATATGAGACACTTAGGACTTATCAGGTTAAAGTGAGACTAGGTCAATTTTATCTCAATATAGACTATAGTTTCCCTTATTTAGAATAGGGGATGAAATATAATAGTGGTATGGATGGATATGAATTGGTTATGGAAATGAGATATGAAGGGCATGGATATGGACATAGATGGGGGAATAAGTATAAGACAAGACATCTTTTTTAGTTTTTTCCAAATTTTATGATTTTTAGGGTTTTTAAAATATTTTAATTTTTAGGTCTTTTAGGATATGTATGTACACTATATAAAGGGGGTTACTAGAAAAGGGAAAAAAAATCCTAGAAACCAAGATGAGGATGAATGGCATGAAAAATGAACTTGGATAATTCTCAAAGAAGTTGATGGATTAGTAATAATGGACTAGGGATTGCCAATAGCCACATTATGAGGAAATGAAATGTCTTATTACCTGAGTGTCAAGTAGAAGATATGCTAAGATGATTATATAAAATTTCCCAAGACATATTCTACTCCCATATAAAGGTCAAAACTAGATGAATGGATGGACATAATTAGATACAATATATTATGGTAGATGATGGGTATGGGTAGTGGATCAAGGGATAAGATGACAAGGATGATAAGGATGGGATTAAAAAGGTATGCATTTTTTTCCCAAGTGTTGAGGTAAAATGTGGACAGTGAATTATTTTAACATGACACTAAAAATGGGTTTCTATCATGGTACTTTCCTAGGGCACCAAAAGACTAGTTTTCACCATTAGATGAATGATGATTTTTTTTAAAATTTATTGACATCTTGATTTATAAGAGGTATGTTAGACACATGATGGAGAAATTTTCTTGAGATTTATCCAATTCATATTCTATATATATGTGATACTAGGATCATGTTATCAATGTTGGATGTATTGATTTCCTTATGACCTTCATTAACTCTTTATTAAAACCCATCCAAACTTCTATACTAGGTGTCTTCGTCACCCATATAAGAGAAAATAATACCTAAGTTTTTGAGGTGTGGAATGGATGGGTTTAGTGTTTGGATTTTATGGTGGAGTATAGGATCTGAATGGATGAGAGGATCATAATAAGGAGGTGTGTTGGGTGATTAGGAAGTGGAACTAGCAGTCACACACACTATTAGATATGTTGGATATTCTAAATTTCATTGGTGCCATATGATAAAGACATTAGGAAATCCAAGATAATTTGGATTTGCATTAATTATTTGATCTAATTAGTTAAAGGATTATTGAACATATTGATAGTGTTTTTGATGAGGATTTGATCTTTAGATTTAATTATATTTTGTTGATCTTTAGATTTAATTATATTTTGTTGATCTTTAGATTTAATTATATTTTGATTTCCCTCTCATGCCTAACATTGGGATTCACCAAAGGAGACTGATATTTCACTTGATAGTTGGTGATTAATTTGACTTTGATAGTCCCATATGCCTTAAAGAGGGTTTCACTAGCAGAAGACACTTTTTGATTAGGCCAATGATCTAAATTTTCTTGATTGTGACTTTTTACCTGAAAGGTGATTTGATAATCATGTATGACTTTTTAATTATGATCCTGGACCTTTGCATTTGAGGCACATGTTATGTTACTTAGGGAAGTGTCAAATAATGTATGTTCATGTTCATCCCTATGGAGAGAGATGATTAAATGATATTTAATAAGAAGAAATGGGTCTATGATGGATGAAGGTAGTGGAGATGGTATGATGAGGACAATGATTAGTGATGGTATAGCATGGTCTTGACATGGGTTCCTAAGATACCCATTTTTGACATCAGAGAAAATATCCTCAAGATCAGTAAAAAGATCACTAAGACTAGTTGAAAAACATGCATCTAATTTAGGATTAGATCCACTCTGACTTTTTTCAATATATAAATCTTGTAAGAACTATGTTATAATTTCATCATCTAGGATATGACCAAAAGATATGCCTTGATTGGTTGACATCCATATTTGAGGTATCCTAAAAAAAGGTAGGTATGGTTATGATCTACAACATCAATCAAGGATTATGATTTTGAAAAAACATCCAATTTGGATACTATTGTTGAACATGATCCTGATGTAGATAATACCTATATAGAATCCAATGTTGATTTTGATGAGGGTGCAAGTGACATTGATGAGGCAATAATACTAATAGAATATTATTTGTCCTCAAGTAACCTATTAAAATGGGGTTTTTGATATGATGTATTAGAGGAAGATGATGGAGGGATAATGGATTCACCAAAGATAGGTCCATAGAAAAGGGAATCATGAGGAAAGGGAGGACTAGCTTTATGATAGATGGACTCATCATTAATGGAAGATTTATCAAAGATGGGGGGACCATGAAATATGGACTTGATGCCTTGACCTTGGATCAAAAAGGAAATGGATTGATCATGATTATGTATGAAATATTAGCATACCTTTTGTTCATCCTCAAGTGTATATTCATTTACCTCATTCTCAATTTCAAGGTCACCACATTCGATGACGTCTTGGACATAGTTTTGGAAATTGTGACATTGATTAATTGTATGCTTCTAGGTTCAATGATATATACAATATTGGTTAGATTTATATCGAGAGGGATTAGGTTTACTAGGATTAAGATTTCATATTAGTGGATAGACCATAATTTATATAGTAACAAGTTTATGGAAGAGGGATTTTAAGGATATAAAAATAGGAGTATAGGCTCTCTCTTCAATTTATGACTTGGATGTGGAAGTATTAAAGATTAGATTAGATGGGTGCTGACTTGAATGGGTGGGTGGACTAGATTAGATGAGGTTACCAAGATTAGATTCCCTTTACTAATACAGGAAGGGCTAGAAAACTAGATATGATTGGTAGACAAAGGGCTTAACTTATACGGATGGGTGAAAACTAGAGGTAATGTTGGGTGGATAGGGTTGAAGTCTATAAGATGCAGATTGTTCATCTTGATGAGGTAGGAAAAGAGTACATACATATTGGCCATAAGGCATTGATAAATCAAGGTATTGAGAAAATATGTTTTAGATGCCATGAATCAAGATAGAAAAAGTGAGGATGATGTGGTTTTGTCAACCCTAATTGGTAGGTGTGGGGGATTAAATGAAAATATTGAGGGATGAATATGGGATGCATGGAAAAATTTTGGATAAAGGGTTGCTTTAGTCTAGTCTCAAATTTGATTGGATATCTTAATGTAATGTTTGAAGAGGTAAGATAGGATCAAGTAGACTAAATTAGGAAATGAGCTATGCTTTGATGATTTAGAGTTGATTCTACTAAGTGAGATACAAAAGGCTTTAGGGATTGATGATAGGGGGATATACTAACCCAAGAGACTGATTTTAATTATGGGTTTATTTAATTTTAGATTAGCTCAATACCAAAATGATAAACTCAAATAAGATGAGATGATTTGATGGATAGGTTGATAGGATAGTGATTATAAATCAAACTTAATTAGACACAAATAAGCTAATGATGAGGACCTTGATAAGTAAATAATGTTTACCAATGTGAATTAGGACTAATATATGACTACATAATTTTATGGGATGACCAGTATAGTCAAGGGGATGAGTTAAACTATGATTAAGACTGGGTTGTATAGGAAAGTAATATCGTGATGGTTAAGGTGATTAGACTAGACAAGTTCAAGATGAGGGGCATGATTGAAATGAGGTGAGAAACAAGTTTAGACTAGGAACCTAAGGATGAGTAAGAGAATATGAAGTGAGGATGAGAGGATAAAATAGACTAGACTATGAAAATATTAGCAAATGACTAGAATGTGACTATATTCAAAGAAGATGACTAGTAATAGGTGATAAGGTCTAGGACAAGGGATAATGATGATGGTCAAGATCAGGTTGTTATTGAATAAAAATGATGGTTAACTTAAGGGTTATATTTGACTAGGGGATAATTTTTATGTGTTTAGTTCAAGGGATGTCGATAATATAGGCCTCCATAACACAACAAAATAAGCAAGCCACAAACCTAAAATTAGTGACTAAATCATGAGTGTAACTGATGACTGCACCATCTACTAGATTCATAGGTGAGGGTTTAGGCTGGTGACCCATTAAAAAATCTCCCAAACCCTCTCAACCTTGTTTACACTTAATTATATCTTAGGAGTTGATATTGACTTTAGTATCAAGTAACCTATTATAGTCAAAGGTCTTATTCTAGGATATACAGTCTCTCTAAAATGTCCCTAATATACACTAGGTATGTGTGGTCCAACTCTTTATAAGGTGATGTTTGATGCTCAGGATAAAGAGTTGACTCTTTTCCTTCATGAAAAGCCTATATGGGGTCAATTGCTTGGCCTAATGATATTTGTCCCTAATTTTTAGACTCCACCAAAACATGGAGTTTGGTTGAATTCTTGGTGATGAAATTTTTGTCACCAACCCCTAAAATTAATGATAAGTGCATTGGGATCAAATCCTTTTCATGTTGTCCCCTAAAAAATAAAAATGAGAGGGGTTTTTAGTGGCTTTTGATCTTTTGAGGCTCACCGTAAGGATGAAGGAAGGAGAGCATACACCATTTTAGCCCTTGAGTGACACTCAAGCAAGAAAAAAAATTATAAACCAATTAATTAAGTGCGAGATATATAGTATATATACAAGATAATTTTAAAATGCTAAAATATTTGATAGGTGGCCTATAAATAAAGTGATTAGTAGTTTTAATTTGGTAATATGAAGGGGTAACCTACAAAACAAGACTTGAGACAAAAAATATGACTTTCAAGACAAGATTTTAGATAAATATTTTGAAGACAATATATTAGTAGTCTTAAGTAAGACAAAATTACTAGTAATTTTACCCCTGTAAATTTTGAGTAAGAGGTTAGCCTAATAAGCTTTAATAAAAACACTAAAAATGACACTTTTTACACAATATACATTTGAAGGAGGGGCCACGATGTAGGAGTATAATGGTGGCATCCCCCATTAGGGTCAATCAAAATTGCCCCTTTTAATATAGAATAGAGTTAAGGGGAAACACCCTCAACGCCAAAAGCAATTTGAGACTTATGGGATGCTCAAAATGACATAAAATTCACCAAAAATGATCTTAAAAGAATAACTCAATAAAGATAAATTTTGAAGGAAAATAAAGAGAAAAATTTCTATTAGTTTGATCAAAATTATAGATACATATTTAGTTGTTAATCAAAATTGCATACATAGGCACAAAATCATAAATAATAGACCAAAATTGTAGATGTAGATAAGTGATGTTGTAAAATAGTTAGGAAGACTCCTAGTAGTTAGATAGTAAAACCATGATGTGTGATTAGTGATATTATAAAATTACAACTACAAATAGGTTATTTTGTCAAAATTATGATTGTAAATAGGTGATTTTGTCAAAATCACAATTATCGACTAGTGATATTACAAACTACTTGTTTATAGTTTCCAAGTTATTAGTTTAAAATCACAGATAAAATAGGAAAAACCATGATCTATAGATGCAAAATTATAGATAGTAGAAATGATATTGAAAGTTAAAAAAATTAACTTGATATATTCATAGGTTTATAGAGACTTAACAGACTTGAAAGAGATGTTTAGTTGTGTTCATATTAGATTATGATATTTATAACATCTATTAAGGATTACAAAGGATTAATTAAGATAGTTTTAAAATAATAATTGGGAGTCATTATTTGGCTTAATGTCAGATATTTACCTAAATCCTACAAAATATATGTTAGAGATAAAGACTTATATCTTTAAAACAATAAATTATATGCTCAGAAAGCAAACTGATTACAGATTGGAAACTTTTATAAATTTACTATTAGTCAAAATCACTATTGATAGTGTTAAAACCAAAACTAAAAATCAAAATAAAAAAATTCATTGAACCAATTTTGATTAGAAGTTATGACTTTATGAATTTAGTTTGATAGTCTTTACTTGTTTCCTACAACCAATTAGATCAAATAGAGAGAAAAATTTATAGAAAAAATTGATTAAAACATACGATAATATAGATTATAATAGTTTATGACCTAAGAAAAAATCAAAACTAGATTAGTCAAAATCATGGATAGGAATCAAAATTGTAATTGTAATATTCAAAAGTACAGACGACTATCAAAATTATGACTAGCAATAAGTGATTTTGCAAAACTATAAGAAAATAGTCAAGTGACCTAATGAATAACAGTTAACTTCTATAGTTTAAGTCAAAATCACAATTATTGGGGTCAAATATGTGAATGTGAAATTGCTATTTATAGGTCAAAATCACTACAACACAATCACTTATTGTATATAAAAATGATTTTCACCTAGAACATGCAAGTTTTAAAAATTTGATCCCAATTTTTAATTAACTAGACTTGTAAGTTGAATTTATTCACACTTCACACATAATGGTTATTTCAAAGGAGGGCTCCCAATGTGGTCACCTTATGTAAGATGATAAATTTGAGCAGCGGAATTATGATATGCAAATCATACCAAAATCACCAAAGCTATAATCCACTATTCAAATCTAGATCCATTAGGATAAAAATGAAAATAGATAAGCATTCATAATAGTATTAGATTCTAAATCTAAGTTCTCTAAATCAAGATTAAAAAAATAAAAATATGAAGTGATTGTGGATTGCTTATAGACTCATAACTTTAGCATGATATTATCTCGATTAAAATATTTAGATCAAATGGATTTATTTATTAATTTATAGATTGATGAAAGGATTGATGGATTGGATTAATAGATTGACATAGAGGATCATGAAATTCATAATAGTTTCAATGGAGGATCAGTTGGTTATTTATAGAGAGAGAGGAAGGAAGATCAATGGCTAGAATTCAAATTTGGGTGTAGGAAGATCAATGGTGGAGAATTATTCAAGGAATTAAAAATTCCTTGGATGATTCTAAAGGAAGGAATTATAAAGAATTTAAAATTACTTAGAATTATCTATAGAGAAATATATAGATAAGGGGAAGGGTGGTGGAGAGTTATAGATTAGATTATGGAATCTAATGATGATTAGGGGAAGATTAAACTAGATTAGAAGAAGGTTTAGGTGAGGAATAGGGGGTGGGATTATAGGAAAGGATAGGAGTAGGTAAGGGGGTGGGTTAAAGGAATTTTAAAATCCCAAATATTATGCAAGTGGGATTAATTAGTAGATAATTCAGACTTAGGTTGATTAATTGGTTTGTGGGGTAGGAATAATGTTAATAGATGAATAATAATGGAAAGGGGTGTTATACAAAATACTAAAAGATTATTAAAGATGAATTAAACAAAACTAGATAGGATTAATGATCATTAAACAAAATTAGTGATGTTAGTGTCTAAATTAGAAAGATGGATATGGAGATTAAATTAAATGCATGAGCACCCTACTTTGACTCCAAAAAAAAATTTAGAAGAAATTTTATCTAGTTTGAGGTCACCATCATATCAAATTCTTAAACCCTAACTCTGAGCATGAGTGAACACACATTCTTGACACACACCACACTATAAAATGATTGCTTGTAGTAAATGCTCATCTCTCTTCAATCTAATGTCATAAATCACTCACCACCTCACTACCCTTCTTCTCATCATACCCCCAACACTTGGATAATTTTACTTATTCCCTTAGTTTCCACTAAAAATTCCTCTAAATTATAATTTTATTTTCTAAGTTTCATTATCAGTTCATCCCCTCAAAACTCATTTTGGTATCCTAGCAAAGTAGTTTCAACAAATCAATTGGAAATAGGTAATTCCATTAATTACAAATTATCTTATTCTTATCTCTTATATTAATTACTACATTAGCACCCTAATCAGCCACCACATTCCTCACCCATTTCATATGCCAAAACTCCACATGCTTTAATTATCCCCTCAAAACCTTGAATTCCTCCATAATAATGTGCATACTCTAAACTATGGTCCTACTATTACTTAGCAAATTGATAATAATATGAGTTTATCCTTTCACAATAAAATCCTCCTATCCATGCTCCAATGACACTTTAATTCCTTTCAAAACATTAAAATCCTTCAACGCATTATTCATCTTCACTCCTAGCTCATGGGAAAAACTAACATCATCTAACCATTATTGTCCTAGAAAAATCCTCTCACTCTTTCCATTCTAGGGTTTCCCCATAAAAATTTAGTTTTACCTTACCCACATCTAGGGGTATCCAATGATGTTGGAAAAAATCCATGCCAGCTACTAGCCCTAAGCCCCTTATCAAGCATACACAAATCATACCAATTCTAGATAAAATCATATTATCCTATATCCTAGGATAGATCCCTCAACCTCATGATATTGAAATATCATTTAGATATTTTATTATTTCTTTCCAAACCCACCCTATTATATGGGAAGAATCTTTAAAAATTATTTTATTCCTTTCCAACAAAATATTTTGGTAGACCACCACCAGAGCAGCCTCTCAAATATGATTTAAGCATGGGGATTCTACTTTGAGCTTCATTTTAAATAGAAACAACCTATTGTTATTTGGAAAAAGGGAATTGAATGTTGAAAATACCCTAGAATAACCCCCACACTTCTTAGGCAAAATAAAAATGAATTAGAATTTGGTCACTCATTTCCTCGTTAACATGGCACACCATACACATAGATAGACTAACATAAACTCTTTTCTTTAACTATTCAAAATTTAATATTATATCAAGAGTTACCCTATAGATAGATAAGTTTGACTTAGGTAATCCCTTTGGATACAAAATAGCCTCCACATGAATTTTTATTGGGAATCATTCCTTCCATCCTTAAATAAACTTAGTAACCTGAGTCAATTAAGACCTCAACTAAGAGGTAACATTCCCAAACTAGACAATATGGCTCTTCTCTATTGGGATTAAAATATTTATTCAAATGAGAATTAAAATTTTATTCATCATCCTTTGATATATCATCAAGCCAACTTAAATGTTTTAACTTCCTTCATAAACCCATCCTATCAATATAGTCTACCACCTTAGAGTCTCATGAGTTATAAACATAAGTCATTAGAGGAAGCAAATTATTAAAATACACTATATCCTTAGACCTTATCCAAGAATATCTCTATAAGGATATACTTAAACCATTTGTGACATTCCATCTAATGCTAGGGAGCGCAAAAAAATGGTATAAATTAATAAAATCCTAATTTGCTGATTCTTGTGGAAGTTATATCTAAGTAAAAAAGTAGATTACTTCTTGGGAGTCTAGATATTTATGTTAAATAACTTGGTTCAATAGATTATCTTTAAATTCATACATACTAGAGAGTAGCTTAGTCCTAATATCTTTATTCATTCTATCTATTCTGCAATGTCTTAGTCCTTCCCATGACTTAGGCATAAAAAAAACCAAGGCAATAAGGAACACTTTATTTTCAATTCCAACAAATTCCACAACAAATCCCTTTGAATCTTTCGAATTGCATCCCTTATATTTTAAGTAATTTTTAATATAAACATTAAAAATACCAATATAGCTTGTAAATTAGATTGAATGAGTTAAATTTTTCCTACCACAAATAACCATTTTCCTTTTCAAGACACAAGTCTCTTTTTCACCTGGTCGACCACAGTATTCTAAAGTGTTTAGATACATATTCCAAAAAATAGAGGCATAGCTAAATAGGAGCTCATTAGATTAATTTTAGTAAATATTAGGAAGCCAATTAGTTTTTCTTTCATCATCTCCTTCAAATTCATAATGAATATTTTTGACTTATGGAAACTCACCTTCTATCCTACCACAAAATCATAAGAGTTTAAGGCTGCTTTCATATCCCTAGATTCCTTATTTAAAGGATCACCAAGTAGATACATATCATCAATAAATTGGATATGTATTATTCTCTTTAAAATTACATTGAAATTCAATCTTTTTAACCTCCCTTTTATCATGGACCTCTTCATATCCCATCCAAGGGCCTCAACCATAATAATAAAAAGATATGGGAAGAGGGGATCAACCTTCTTGTTTCCTCTATGTGAATTAAAATACCTAGTAAATGAACCATTGAAATATTTTAACAATGAGGTTGTATAAATATAGTTTATATCCCAAATCCTTTACTCCTCATTGAATCATAACCTTTATAACATTTGATTTAGGAAAACCCAATTTATTCTATCATGCACTTTTATCATATCTATTTTGATACACATACCCACTCACTTTGACTGATAGAGGGATTGAAAGGTCTCATGTGCAATGACTATCCCATATAAGATCTATTTACCTAAAATAAAACCACCTTGTTACTCAGAGATGATAACTTCTAAACATTATTTCAACCTCAACATCATCACCTTGGTTATAATATTATACAAAGTATTACACAAGGAGAATGGTATGAAGGAATAAAAAAATGGGAACTCATCCTTTCTTGTGATGATGTATAAAAAGGTATTATTAAACTCTCTAAAAACATTTTTTCATTTTTATGCACTTCTCCACTGCTTCTTAAAATTCCTTACCAACCAACTTCCAAAAATGATGAAAAAATCTTGTTTGAAATCCATCTAGGCCAGGAGCCTTATTATCCCCTAGGATAGAAAATACCCTTCTAACCTCTAATAAGGGAGTGGGAACCATCAATTTTTTATTTTTATCATCTAATACTAGATTCAAAATATGTTATTGTAACTAATGTCAGGCTTCTTCCCTTGGAAACATCTCCTCTTTCAACAAGTATTTATAGAAAAACATAACCTCCCTTTTGATATCTGAGATATCCTAAAAATAGCTCTTATTATATTTGATAACATTGTAAATTTGATTCTTATTATTGTAGATAATAGTTGAGAGATGAAAAAAATTATATTTTGGTCCCCTTCCTTCAACTAGACAACTCTTAAATTTTGTCTCCAAAAGGTCTCCTCTTGGATCAAAATATTCTACTACTCCTCAATAGGCTAATTTCCAAGTTAGATAGATCATATAACAACTCCCCAAATTTTAAAGTCTATTTCAAGATTATGAGTTCCTCCTCCACCATTTATTTTCTATCAAAACTATTTCCAAAATTATGCTTATTCCATTTTAGGGTTGCCTTTTTGGCATCCTTCAACATTTGGGAAAGGACAAAGCATTTAGATACCCTCACTCTTTGATTTGAGAAAAATTAAATAATAAGGATGAATTTTGGTTCTTCCAAACACATAAATTAAAAATTGAAGGGCACCTCATGTGGCTTCAAATTCTACTCCATTTTTAGTAGGATTGGCTATTGACTAGAACCATCAAAATCAATGACTCTATCATGAAAGTGAACCTTTGCATTAAAATCTCAAAGTTGATAAGGAATATATCCAACCTTTCAAAGATTAATTTATCCCATTTGTTCATATTATTCCATGTAAATATCATCCCATAAGAATCAAGATTAGATAGTTTAGCTTCTTGATAAAAGGAATTGAAATCACTCATAAACTAGGTCAAATTGATTGAACCAACCTTATTTTATGAAATTATATGGATTGAATTTAAATCCCCCCTAAAAATCCAATTCACTAAATTATTTTCCCCCATTAAAACATAATAACCTATCCCATAAGGCATTTCCCCCGTCTATAGTCATCATCCCATAGACATTGGATAGTAAGAAAAAGAATTTTTGTCCTAATATTTAAATAATACATTAATACTTGTCTATTAGAGAAAATAAGATAGTAATTTCACCCATTTAGATTCCATAGCATAGCTAAGCCTCTAATAGAACCACTATATTATTTGCAGATATAATCTACCTCAAACTATCACACATTTACAATAACTCTCCATAATTGCTTTCCTAATTTGGTTTCCTAAAGTAGGACGATATCAGGCTTCTAGGTATCTATTATCTACTTGACCAATTATAACTTATTAAAGTTATTCAAACTTTAACATTCAAACTTAAAATTTTCATAATGGTCTAGTTCTAGAGGTACCTCTACCACCCAACTACATTTTAGTGAGATTCAACTAGATTCCCTATTATAATTGAATTTGAGTACCATATTGGATCTTGTCACTAACCTTCTTCCTTCCCCTCTTATTAGGAAGGCCTACAGAGGGGAGGAACTTAGTGGAAACATATATTTGGTGGCATTTGGAAAATATCATTGAAACTATGTCTCTTCTACCTCTGAGTTTAAATTCTTAAAGGAGAGAATGCTATATTCTATGGATACTACTACCTTCTAAACAAGGTCTAATCTCATAGAAGATGAGGGTGAGTCTTCCTTATCTACTTTATAAAAATCCTCTATTTTTCAACCAATGGGTGGGGGAGGAGGTTGGAGGGATATTTACTTTGAATCAAACACCTCTATATTCCTCTTAAGATGATTTTAAATGTCCACCAGGAAAGGATATTAGATTAGTAGACATCTATTCTTGTACCCTCTTCCATCTAATTATTCCTCCTTCAGGAAATAATTTTCAATATTAGTAGCCGTAGGGGTAGAATCCAAACATTCATACTTGGGAGGAATAATTAAGCATGCTGTCTCCACACAAACCATTCTTGCCTAATTTCATAGTTAGAATTTTACTTATAAACATTCCTAAGGCCAAAAGGATTTGATAGCCTCTTTCATGCCCCAACATTCCTCTCAACATGTTGTCTATCACCTCTTCATTCTAATACTTGTGGGACAGTTTAAACAACCTTACCCACATCAATATATCTTTCATCCATTTCTCTTTAAGATTAAAATTTGGATGCCAATGCTTGGATTACATACCTATGTTATGGAAAAACCAAGCCCCACCTTTAAAGATAAAAGTATTTTTTAGAAGATGACTGTAACATAAATTATAAAAATACCTTAGTTAATAGTTTGATCTATAGCTTAGGGAAATCCTTCCACTCCATTCCCATTTAGTTTTTCAAAGTGTCCTAACTTGGAAAAGCTCTTATAAACTTTTATAATAGATCACTTTAATTTAAAGCCAAAGATTGATTTTATAAAAACCCTTCATTCACACACATAATTGGGATCTCTTCCAACACTTGGGTATTCAGACCAATATCCATATAAACCTTGAGTTTAGATGTGTCTCCCTTTTAACCTTATCCATGCCTGATTATAATGGGTTGGGAGTATAACAACTAGTCCAAACCTCGAATCTCATCAGCTTCCAATATATATTTTATTTGAATAATTATCCTCAACACTTATATCAACACCCTATCAAAAACATTATTTTCCAAGTGAATATTAAATTTCCTTTAAATATCATTGATCAATAGCCCCCCACTCTCTACCTAATCCTCCCATCTCTCCTTGATCACCCAATTTTCATCAATTGTTCCTCCTCAATTAGCCTCCTCTTCTCATTTTGTATAATAATCTCCCAGTTCCTTTTCAATTTAATTTCTCCTCCACATCCCTACTGACTATATCTACTTCATGATCCCTTCTTCTTTCACATCGTATTAGCCATCATCTTTATCCATAATCCATACAATTTTTATGTGCATGAAAAAAAGTGATTGGAGATTAAAAATAAAAAAATACCTTTATAAATGGAGGAATATGAATTATATTCAATAGTAAATTATTATTTTATTTACATGTCAAGAAATCTTTTTATAAACTTTTGAGAGGTTTACCAATGGGTCCAACCACCTTTGAAATGACATTACTAAAAAATGAAATTGACTTACTAACAACTCATTAATGGGGGTGTCACATAAAGTGAAGCATGCCCTATATACATTTATTTTATTTTTAAAACTAAATTACTAATACAAATAATAATATGAGTTATAGATTAATTATCCCAACAAGTGGGCTTGATTTCCAGATTATATTCATGAAATTTCATAATCCAATTGCCTATTTTTGAGCCAAGTTTTTAGTGCATCAAAATGGATTTTATAATGGTTTTAGGTACCATAAAAATAATGCAAGGATTCAAAATTTAGTACTTGAATTTTTTGACTACTTTGACAATAACATATACATGTTTTTCAATAGATGAGTATTTGAGTTCATAGTCTTTGAAACAACATATGGTTGAAAAATTTGTAGGGGTAAAAATTATAATATTTTTGTTAACAACATATGGGACAAAGTCCCTCTCCTATTCAAAGGTGGAGCTACCTTTATTGGAAATAGGTGTAAATGTGGGAAATAAAAGTATTTACAATAAATAAATTTTATTTGTGGGTTTTTGTACATTTAACTCAAAAGTACGAGAAGGTGATGAAAGTGGGAATAAGGAGGAAGGCTTAAGAGGGGGAAAGGAAAAAGGAAAACTAGAAGAAATAATGGGATGATTTCAAGAGATCAAATACATAAAATAACCTAAATAACCCTGTAATATGATTTTTCAATGATGGTAATCTTTCTCATTAAAATTAAGTAAGAAAGACATATTTTAGACAGGAATAAAATACACATACTAGAGAGATTTAATGATTTATAAAAACATGAAACAACTTTATACTTCCCATTGAAAATAAATATTAAATTTTTTTCCATCTTCACCAAGGTTTCTCTAATTCAAATTTATTAATACGAATTTCATTTAATTTCTACACTAAGAACCTTGAACTTTAAAAAAAAATTAAAACATAATTTTTACAATTGGAAAGAATATGAATCATAATCAATTAATATGAACACTCATACCATCAATTCTTAATATTTTGTGACATAAATTCCCTGTAAATTTATTATGTATTGACTCCTTAGAGCTATTGCTTAACTCTATAATTAGATGGTGGAGTATAGGGTTAATAATATATAATAATTCAAGCACAAGTGTGATAAACTAATCTATTACAAACAAATTAATTTAAAACTCAAATAAATGAAAGATCAAAATTATAATACTAAGACATACTAAATATATAAAGTAATTGATTTGAAATATGTTTAATTTCTTGAAATAATAAGGAGAAATGATACTTAGTTGGATTTATTGTGTGTAGTTAAATTTAGACTAGAAACAAGTGTAAAGTATGCATGATCAGTATTTTTTATTAGTCATTAGATCATGAAAATTATATTTATGTAGCCATGGAAACTAGTGTCAGATCTAGATACTACAATCAATACTAGTGTCTAACTATGACACAAGTGTCCACTACAAAATAATGACTAGATCTAGATGAAACCTATTGTACCCAACATTCACCCATTATTATTTTTAGAATGAGGATCCACTATATTTTTGAAAAGGTCTAATATTATCATAGTCTTATAAAGATAAATATTTATGTTCTAAACTGACCTTGATAGTAAGCAAACCTATTAACATGTTTTGCTTATGAGGAATAACCTAATAATGTTATTTTGAAGTTGTGCATATAGAGGTCTTGGATCATTCTAGTATTTGACAAAATTATTTGGAAAACTTGTTTAGAACTATGCTTAGTGGGATTTGGTTTTCATAACTTTTGTTTGGAAACTTATATTTGGCATTTTTAGTACTTTGCACTTATATGGAGCTTTGCATGAATTTACTCTTGAGATTTTTATTTGTAGGTAGTGTTTTGGATAATTGTTCAAAGTTTTTGTTTACATATTAGGCCTCCAAAAATATATTTGACATGTATTTAAGACTTCTCCATTTACTCATTAGGACCTACTCTTTGGGAACCAAGTTTTTGGAAGTTTTACACTTCAACTCATCTTGGTATTTAGAGGATTTTTTTAGCAAGACCCTTCATCAAAATTACTTAACATGAAACTTTTCTTTGGAAAAAATGTTTCGAACATTCATTTAGCAAGTTTATTTAGTTCATCTAAGTTTTCAGAGATTTTATTTGGAAAAAGTGTTTGTCTCATTGGGGTCTTCAGTGAAATTATTTAGGGCTTTTGTTTGCCTAATTTTGGTCTTTGGAAAAACTATTTTGAACTTTTATTTAGGATATTTTTAACTTGTATACACTATTTTAATGGTATATCCTAACTAACTACCAATATCCCTCTTTGACATAGTAAACCAAAGAGAAAGAAGTGACGAAATGACACTTGGTAAAAGGTAATGATGTGTCACTCCTATTAAGCATTAATAGTGCCTATGTGGTATACCTTCCAAATGAAGTGGTAAAGTTTGAATTGAATGAACAAATAAAAATTATAGACATTGTACATTAATGGTACATGAACTAGAAATGAATGTAAAAGCTATATGAAAGCAATGTAGATGAACAACATGTTTATTAATATCAAGCCAAATTTGAAATCACTTAATTTCTTGCTAAATATCCCTAAATACCAAAGTTTAAAGTGTATAATGCACTCAAGAGAGCCACGTTTCTAATATGAAAACTAGAATATTATCATCATAGTAAAATAACAATGACATCCTTGACTAAGTCATTCTTAGGAATCCTACTCCCATCAAAGGTTTTTATCAAGGATTTAATTGAATAAAAAGACAAATTATTTAATCTTTAAGTATTCAACAATGATGAAAATAACTACTTATCATTATGGGAGGTGTATGCAATGAGAAATACACCATATATACAAATCAATCCCACCTCAAAAAAGATAGATCCTACTTACACTTCCAATTGGAGATGCATTTGATAATCGAGAACATGACCAATATAGATCTACTATAAATAATTAAGGGATATATTACCAAAATAATATAACTAAGAAGGGTTCAAAATCCTCTAGTCAAGTAAAACTATGTAATAACCCTAACTAGGTCCTATGCATTCATATTCACTAAACTAATAACAAGTAAAATAAAAATCTAATCTAGTGCTCACAAAATCTTGTGGCATAAAGTTGGGGTAATAAATAAAAAAATTAAACATGAATAGAAGAAATATACTCACATCAATGTATATGGAATCCTAATACATGAAATAGAAGTACAAATGCATATCTATCTACTCTTACAAATGAGGAACAAAGTTAAAAATATTTACCTTTGAAGATAAATCCATCAAGAATTAATCTCTCCCTTGGACAAGGTGATTGGAAATAGGTTGTTGTGGTATGTAAGGATGATAAAGATAAATCATCTATAGGATACATAATCTATCAATGCATCTAAAATACTTCTCCATAAGACAAGATCCATATCTCCAAAGAAAATATGAAACCCTAAGCTTACTCCTCAAGTAGAATGGTGGATAAGGAGATGCACAATATATCTTACTTATTATTCTATTCCCTTAGAAATAGTGAAATGATTGTGTTTATATAGGTGGATGTAACCTTAAACTCTTTTGAAAGTTTCTACCAATAGGGTTGACCCAATTGACCTAGTATCATTATTGACAAAAACTCACTAGGTCATGGACAAGGTTGGCCAAAGGACGACCTAGACCCTAAATAAGTTTTTTCAATAAGAGTACAACATCGACATAACTAACATAGTCATGAAAACTATGAAAAAAAAGTTTAGGCTAGGAAAAGGGGTACTGAAGGTGGTAAAATAATATAATAGTGTGACAAAAAGAAGGCCAAGATTAGGGGAATGGTTTGTATGAGACAAGTGTGTAGATTGAAAGTGGTAAAAGGGATAACAATCTTAAAAATCACCAATGGTCTACCCACCCCTTTCTTAGTATACCCCTTAGGGTGTGCATTCAGAGAGATTAAGACTCATCAGGTTCCTACAAGATAAAGAGCATCATTAATTGATAAAATTTAAAAAATATTATGTGTATACATATACCCCACTCGAATCTCATCACGTGTCATGTAAGCACAATAGGAGATGGTGGTTTGGGAATATAACATGATGACACATATTGTTGATGATAAATAAAGTGTAGTAAGGAGAAAGTAACATGAATAAAAGGATAAAATTGAAGAACTCATACCTTTACTTACCTTAGTGCTTGTAGATAAAGAAGTAAATGAAAGATATGTGAAGGCATTCAACATGAAGAATATTAGGCAACCCTATAGAGATTAGTGAAAAAGAGAGAAAAATTTAAATATTTAGACTATAGGCATATAATAGTTAAAAATATTATTTATTCCATCAGGATTCTAGAACTTTTTACAGTTTGAAAAATGAGTTAGTAGAAATAAAGATATGATCAAAACAAGGAATTTGATGGTAAATATTTGAAGGGTAAATAATTTTGAATAGTAAATATAAATAGGGTAAAAAATGATTCATTTACTATTGTTTGACTATTATGAGAAAACATAGATCTATGAGAAATTAGTGAGAGTCTAGAGAGCCAGGATGGTGAGGAGATGACATCAGAGATAGGGTAGATGTATAATAGCTGTAATGAGTACAACATAGGTAAAAAACTATAAAATTTCAAAAATTTGAGTATTTTATTTGAAATCGAATGTTTTGTGAAAAATTGATAATTATACCAAATCTAGATACTAGAATAAACCCTAGGAGTTTTTTATGGATACTAGGGGTCAAACAAGGTACTGGGTATGAAGGGGTCAGAGCAATAAATGCCTAAGGAATTTATTAAAATAGGTAAAAAGTTCATTGCTTTGAAAGAACAAGGTTGATCAGGTCAACTTGGTTGGTAGAAAACTAGAATTTGAGTGGGCTGACTTAGTAGGTCATGGCTGACTTAGTGTTTTGGGGAAATGGTCAACATAATATGACTTAAATAACTTAATGTGTTTGCTAAGTGGCCAAACTAGTACTATAAAGGGAAAAAGAAGGTCAAATTAGTTGTTTAAGTCCAAGGGGATGACTTAGTGCTATAGGGTCTACTTAGTTGGAAAATAGGTCAGTTTGTTAAGAAATGAATAAGTTAAAGCAAATTATTTGATTTTTGTGAGCTTTAAAATAATATATTTTGATTATGAATGATATGGAAGTCTAATACATATTTTTTTGTTTTATTTTTGAAAATACATCAAAGATTTTGGCAATTAGTAGATGCAACATGGATACCAAATTTATTGGAGTGCTTGATGGATGTAAATAGAGTTAAATTGGTTGCATTAGGTTTGGGAGGCATCATAGAGATGCAATGGATCCCACTAAGTGCTAATCTTATGGTCATGTTCTTGGAAGATTAGGAATGTTTGAATAATACATTTAGATGGGTGGTAGATGGGGATATCATAGAGGTTGGTATCACTTTTGAGGATGTCCATGCATTACTTGGACTTTTCATAGGATGGACATCAGATGATTAGGAGGAGAGGTGAGCATTAGCCTAATGGGTGATGTGCTTAGATAAGATTGACCTAGGATTGAGGGTGAGTCTATTAGATGTCTATATTTCATAGATTATAGATATATATAAGGTTATGATAGGACTTTTAATAACACAAGTGTTGTCTCATAGGTTGAAAGGTAAGGTATCACTGTATGTGATAGACTTATTTTAGTTTATATTAGATTAGGGGTACTTTATGACTTGGGTTATGTCATGTAGTTTTAATTCATGCATGATATGTATATGATGTTGTCTAGAGGGTATAAGACCATGGGTCTAGTGGTATTACTAAGTGATTAGACATACAAGAGGTTTTTGATATACTAGCTAGCTAGGTTACCCCATATGGTTGATAATCATTTGCCTAGAGTGTTGAGATGGAGATAGGATTAAGTGGCATGGGCTATGCCCCATGTGATAATTTTGTAGATGATAATGTGAAGAGCGATCATTTTGTAGCCTTATACACACATTATGGAAGTTTTTTCAAGTTGGGTGACTGTGGCTCCAAGGTTAGCATGAGTGTGGATCATAGGCTACTACACCTAGTGGGTAGAGTTATAGCTAATGGTATGCTTACCAAAATAGTTTAAACTTCCTTACCTAGTGTATCCGATAGTGGTGCCTACATTTTGGGCTCAACATGTGAGAGTGATGAGGGGTAGAGGAGGAAGAGTGTCACTTGAGAGGCTGGAGATTAGACCATGGTATGTGAGACCATGGATTGGTTAATCATGATAGCCGTCAACTAGAGAGGGCATGGATGTGGATGAAGGGGTACCATAGGTACCATATTTGGCACCACAATAGGAGAAGTGACCACCTTCATCACATCACCAATAGAGTTTTCATAAGTAAGAGAGAGTATAGAGGGTGGTCATATAGGATGACCCATCAGTCGACCCAAGGTAGAGCTGGTCTATAAAGGCACCACTAAGATGAGGCTTAAGATGTGTGTGGGTAGTAACTCTAGAGTTTTATTTGATTGAGAGGTATCCCATGGATGAGGTACTCAAAGGATGAGCTAATGGAGAGACCATGATCTATAGATGAACATATAGGGGGAGGGTGATTGGTGACATGAGGGAAAGTAATAAATGTTGTAATTTTTAGTTATCTTTGAGATAAAATACTAGTTGCATAATATTTTATTAGATATATTTTGAGATATATATGTGATATAATATCTATCTAATTTGAATTTATCAGATCTTGTGGACAAGGAGGAGGTTAGATGGGGATCACTAGTGATAAAAGTGTACCATGATATTCTAGATGGGTTATAACACCATATTACCTAGCTTAGGTAGGTTGGTTCATACTAGTAGGGGAGGCCAAGAGATAGCTATAGTCATAAAAAGATGGGATAAAACCATCGATAGGGGTGGGAGTAGGAGAGGCATAGGCATGTTAGGCCTTGGCTTAGGAGACAACTATGCATATGGATAACACTATCTAGTTGGGATAGGTACAGGCCCAGGTGGCCAACATATAGTAATAGGTAGTAGGCTTGACATCTTAGATAGCCTCTTTGCAATATAATATTCAGAGGGGATAGTATAAGGCATCTATGGGTAGTGTGGCTAGGCCATGAGATATACATGATCGAGCCTAGTCTTAGAGATGGAGCGATATATTTTTATACTTTGTATTAAATACACATAATGTGTATAGAGATATATTTTTTGGATATTTAGATGTTGATATTATGTGTTATATATTGGTTGTGGTTGTGGATGCATGGATTTATTTATTTCTAGCACATGCATTTTTTTTCTTATATATGCTATAGGAAATATATGTTTTGTGTTTTCTTTTCTAGCATTATCTAGTACACATGCATGGTTAAAAAGAAACAAGCAAAAAGGAATTGGAAAAGTATAATTAATCAAAAATAAATTCATTACATAGTATATCACAATGGAAAATGTGCAATAAAAAAATATGACTAAGTATAATAAACCAAAAAGTGGCAAACAAGAGTGAATTTTTTTGTTTTTAAACCATAAAAAAGATTGGTACCAAATTAAAACAAGTAAAATCACACTAAACCACGTTGGGAAGTATGAAAAGAATGTAATAAAATGGGAATAATGTGAAAGAAAAATGGTATAAAAAAATCAATTAAGTCAATCAATCACACTAAATCACATTGGGAAGTATAAAAGATAAACAAAATTGGTAAAATGGACTTAAAATAATCATATTAATTCAAGTTGGGAAGTATGAAAAACTTAAGAAAAATGGTTGGATTCTTACATGTAATCAGAAAATAAAAAGATAAAAGTGAAATATTAATGAATTAAGAATAAAACATACTAAATCAAGGTGGGAACCATGTCAATGATGTGTAACTCATTATCAATCACATCTTATCTCATATTTGACACATGGAATTTCGTTGTGACTTGTATATTAGAAAATTTTATGAGGAAGGCCACATCCTATCCATGATCTTACACTGTAAATCACAAAGAGAACACCAATGAGGTGGAAATGATGTGAAAATATGGTAAAAAGGGATGTTTGAAATGGTAATTTGAAATTTTGGTAATTTATGAGGAATGTTAGGTCGTATCCATGGTCTGACACTGCAACTCATAAAGGAAATCGCTAGGGGGAGTGATGAGTGAACAAAGTAATATTTATCAGGGGGAAATATTAGGTTGTATGGAGTGAAAAATGGAATGTAATAAGCATAAATTAGATGTCTTGTGAGAATATCTTAGGAGACATGAGGCATAATAAGGACATGAGAAGACATTAAGTGACTAGTGACCTTTAATATATAGAGGATACATGTTTGCTATAGACACAAATCTATGTAGGAAAATAAGTGTGGTACTAAGATCAACTCATGTTAGAGGTTTTAAATAAGAAAATTAAACTTGACCTACCTTCTCATAACATGTTCCTCATTCTTCAGGATGCCTTACAAAGCTTTTGGTCTACTGCAAAGATTGGGTACTTGTGTGAGGAAGTATGTAACACTAAAAGTTTTTATTATTATCCTTTTCTATTCTACTGGCCTACCACAACCCAATGGACCTTAGATTTATCATGAGGCCAAATGTGGAGTTTAAAATTTGACTAGAGAAAGGAGATGTGCTTAGAATCTTGTCTTTTAGTATGATTTGACTTTTGAGAATTTTTGAATGTTGCCTTTTAGACATAATTTTTGTTAAATGATTTGGATTTTAAATTTTTATGGCTTTTAAGATTCTTCCTCCATATAGAATTAAAATTACCAATCATGAGAGATAGAGTGATACACAGGAATGAGCTTTAGGCTTTGTCTAAAAGAAGATAAGTATCCAAAGACATGACTGACTATGACATTTAACCTTAACGATGAACCAACATGCTATCTCAAGTCTAATGAGATGAATTATTTGCTAACTGATCACATGTAAATGAGAAATGACTAAAGGGAGAAAGGTTTGTATAACCAATTCACAATAATAATTATCCATGATTATAGAGATAAGATAACAAACAATCATGAGAAATTCACACCATGTTTGGAAGGCAGAAGGCGCGCACAGGCATGGTTTGAATTTTGAATGAAGTGCTGGGACGCGCTGGGAGCGCTGGGCGTGCTGGAAGCATTCCCAGAACCTGTAGCCAAACATGCAGGGAGGCAAAAAGAAGACGCCCCTCCTGAAAGGGGAAATGAAGGGGGGAAGGTGAATGGAATACTGGTGGTGGAAAACCAGGAAGGAGGCACAAACAGAGAAGGGATAACAGGAGAGGATAAAGAAAATGAAGGATCTAAATTTTCTACTGATAAAAAGACTGGCTTACCTTTGAAAGGACTGGATCCTTTCTGTGGAACCAGTACCCCCCAACAGGATTATTCTTTTGTTGTGCTGGGGCAAAAGACTGAAAGGGAGAAAGAGAAAGGGTGTTTAAACAAGGAAAAATCCTCAGAAGTGCAGAAGGCAGAGCACTCAGAACAAAGGAAATGGTCCTCTCTGTTCGGCAAGAGATCCAATGAAAAACTTCTCTTCCCGCTGATTATTACTAAATCTTGCTGGGAGAAAGGTGAGTTCCAAGTATTTATCCCTGATCTTTTAATAGATTTTTCTGTGTCTTCTTTGGAATCCACCTTAGTTGGTAAATTTTTAGGGGCAAGACCAGATTTAGAATCCCTTTCCAAAATGGTTAAAAGGAAATGGGTTATTCGAGGAGATGTTGAAATGGCTCCAATGTTGAATGGCTTCTTTCTGTTTAATTTCAACTGTAAAGAGGATATGAACAAGGTTCTGTGTGGAGGACCATGGTCTTTTGGAAAATGCTCTTTAACTATTAAAAAATGGGAGCCCAATATGGACTTATCAGATTCCTTCTTCTTAACTACTCCCATTTGGGTAAGACTTCCTGGACTTCCCTTAGAATTCTGGCATGAGGACATTTTTAGAGGTATAGCCAGTGCTTTTGGTGAACTTGTTGCATTGGACAATGCAATGGTAACCAGATCCAAACTTCAACATGCTAGACTTTATGTTAAAGTTGCAGATTTGAACAACCTCCCAGAAAAAATGGATTTAATTTCAAAGCATGGAAAAAAAACTCAAAGGTTTGTGTTTGAAGATCTGCCCAATTCCTGCTATGTTTGCAAAAAATAGGGGCACTGGGCTAGAAACTATCCCTACAAAAGGAAATATTACTCAAGCAGTGTTTTGGATGAAAGGAAGAACAAGGTTCAGCACAAGAAAGTTTGGATAACTAAAGAAAACAATCAAAAAGAACTAAAGAAGAATGAAGATAATAAAGTACTGCATGCTGAGGAGGAGAAAGAGATCCCTATTGAAGAATCAAAAGAATCACAATCAGACACAGATGAAGAGGCTGTGATGGAGAAAGAAAATTTTGAGCAAGAAGGATATGGGCTGCAACCAGAAACCATAAATCCTAAACATAGGAAAGATGAGTTGATAGATTTAACTAAACAAATTGTTGGCTATCAAAAGATAGAAGACAGCTGGGGAGATATAGAAGATTCTGAGATAGAAGGGAAAGGAAGGCAATTAGAAACCACAGTACCCATACATAGCAAAGAAGATTTGATAGATTTATCAAAGGAAATCATTCTATACCAAAGGGTAGAGGATCTACGGAGAGAGGCAGAAGGCAAAGTAGTGCTGGAGGAAGGAGAAATCTTGGCTGATACAGGAAATAAATTGAAGGAGAGAGTTCCTCTTCTTCCTCAGCTAATGAATAATCAGGTTGATAAAGAATTGCCTTTAGAAGAGCTTCCTGCGAATGTTAAAGGAGAAAATTTAAAGCATTTTCCAAACCAAAGGAAAAGGGCTGAAAAGAAGACAAATACGAAAGGAATAGAAACCAGAAGTAGCAAAAAAGACCAGCAAATGAAGGTGAAAAATAGTGCTTCTATTTTAGATAAATCTGGAAAAAGAGAAGAGCATAATTCAAAAGTGAAAGTGGATGTTGGCTATCTAGACAAACCTGGAAGAAAACCCATAAGAAAAATCAGAGAGCTAGAAAGCAAGTAGAATATAACTGATGGAAGGCAGGCAACAATTCTGGATTTTACCCTTAAAAAATAGTTATTAAACTATTTTTTAGAAATTAGAAGGCTGGATGTAATTGAATATTGAGGCCATCCTTGTTTAACCTAAGGTTGTAGCTACTTCTTAGTAGGTTTTAGGAATGCTTCTCCTGGTGCTTGTAAACGTTTTATCTTTATTGTTTCTGTAATAGGGTTTCGGGGCCCCTTCAAAACCTGCTTTTACCTTAATCTAAAACAAACAATCATGAGAAAGAATAAGAACAAGGGAATGAATTTAAGAAGAATAAGAATGGAATTATGAAAAATAACCCATAAGAGAACATAAGAAGAATAATGACATCATAAGAAACATGTAATGTAAAATAAAAGTCACCATGTAAGATAGATAATAATTTAACACAATGTCAAATGATATAAAATAGATAAATGTAAAGTTAGAACACAAGTCCATTCCAAATGAAAATGTAAAAACACCATGTATGTGATTATAAGTATTGATATATTTATCCACACACATTATCCATAACATTTGATAAGTCTCTATGAAGTTAAATGCGAACTATAGCTCATGTTTCATCGATCTTGAGTGAAAGTCGAGAAAATACTTTGCATTAAATCTCATCGATAGAAAATGTAGGAATGATTTAAGGATCATGCTGATGAGGGTTATTATGTAGGGGATGCTCAAGAGAATACATGGGAGTGGAATCTATAGGATATGAATGGGACATAGGTTGATAATGGGCCACATGTGAAGGAGTCACCAATGGAGGGGGATTTATGGGTGAGGTAAGGTCCATGAGTGAAGGACTCACAAGTGGAGATGGAACCACATGAGGTGGATCCATGAGGGAAGAAGGGGGAGCCTTCTTATGAGGGTGACCTATGAGAAGAAGGGTAGAAGGTGTAGGAATGATTAGGATATTATCCCTGAGATGTTGCTGAAGGATATGGCAATGACTAATGTGATGTGTACCACATTGGTGCCAGAGACAATATACCTCTCTATATTTGGGAATATAGTTAGATAACACTTTTGGGTGAGGTATAGCCTTTTCTGAGGGATGAGGAATGGTGGGATGCAAGGTGTTAATATATTTCCAAAACTTTCTATAATGCATGGATGAATGATTATTTGTGTCATGGAAGCAATAGATACACGTTTTAGTAGACTTGGTAGGTGTACTCATAGGACGAGTGGAAACAAAAGCTAAGGAATACTAGTATAATGAATAGTCTCTAGTCTAGTGATTGACACCTTTATGAATGTCACAATATGGATGATCAACCCATTTGATGGGCAAAAGAGCAAGTTTTGGTAAAAGGAGTAAACCATCACCAATAGAAGGTGGGGTTGGTGGAGAGACTAGACAAGGCTTGACTAAAGTAACCATAGTATCAAAAATAGGAAAAGATTTAGCTATAGAGGGAGTAGGAATGGGATACAAACTAGGCTCTATTGAGGGATGGGCATGATCCACAAAATACTGAAGGATAGTCAAAATCCTCTTAGGGATAAGTCAGCTAGAGGGGTCTTGGTATCTAGAAAAGTGATAAGGACCATTAATAGCATGATTCATAAGCATACTCCTAAGTGGTTATTCAGAAATTGGAGGTATACACACCATCTCTACCCTAAAATAAAGAGTAAATATACTAAAATTAAGAAAAATATAAGATGTAATGTTATAAGAGATACTAGAATACTGAAGTAAAGAGGAATAATAATGAATAATCATGGCATCTTAGGCTTGAACAAGACCTGATAAGAATGGATCATCTAAGATATATCCATCATAATTATGTGTATGAAGATTAATAGCATAGGTATGGATGACTTGGTCATTTGATGTGGTGTGATGAATGGAATGTTGAGTCTTAGTTAAGACAATGGGTATATCATCAGAAGGTGGTTGATGAGAATTAGGTTGCAGAGAAGGGGGAAGCTAAGATATGAGATGAGGTGAGAGATTTGAGGTTTTAATCTTGATATCGATCTTGTTAGGCTCATAATCATCAAAATTTAGGAGCTTAAGGGGTATATTCCTGATGGTTTTGGGGTGACCATTATAACCTTAAGTGGATTTGATAAGAAATTTAAACCATTGAGATTCATGAGATGGAATGCTTGACAAGGGTTTAAGGGTAGTAATTTTGAATATACCATAGTCTTGAAATTTTTCAAAATTTCAAGGATTGGTGTCACCCTAAATCTTATAAATGGATCCATTGTGAGTAAATTTGACACATGGGCAAGTGGAAGAGGTAACTACCCTCATGTGATGATTTCATGGACTACCAAGAAAAAAGTTATAAGATATATGAAAGTTGAAGATCATCACCTTCACATGAATGGTGACATGTGGGATTGTAATGTGAAGGCACACACAACCTAAAGGAGGAATTTTCCTTCGATCATTACCTTAACATGTGCTATATGTGAACTTAATATTACACTCAAAATATCCAAGGGTTTTGATAAAATAAAAAGAGGCAACACAAGTGCTAGAACATTCTTCAATTAAAGCATCATTAACTTGGTTATCACCAATTTAGATAATGATAAAAAGGTGAGGATCATCTGCATGAAGTAGAATCTCATTGGGGATCATAGAAGTGATGGGGAATTTAAGGGAAAGAGAAATTTCCATTATTTCATCAACATGTATGGAAATATCTTCACACTATTGTAAAATTTTATATTATAATCTAGATAAGGTGGCTTTGCATCCAACTAGATTAGGATGAGGGATGTTCATTTTTAATAAAAGATGAATAATATGGTTATGATGATGCAAAATGGTCTACATAAGTTTAAGAAGTGGTATTCGAGAGGGGAGATTAGTAAGTTCTATAATAGGATCCCACTCATCATAACCCATAAGAGGAATTTTGGAAACATGTGCATAATGTTGAAGGAGGTCCTCAGAAGGATAAGCCAAAGTGCATGTGAATTTATGTTGATAAGAGGCAGAAGGTTTAATTAGAAGACATGTTTACTGATCATTTTGAGAAGATGGGATAGTTGAGGTAGGTTTTGTTTGAGGAGTGTTGATATAATTTTGAGTATTGTTAGTGATAGGTAGAGAGGTTAGAGAAATGGCATAAATGTTATGTGAAGTGTTATCCAATGGAGGTGTTAGAATTGGTTCATCAAAGGATATGAGGTCTTCTTTCCTCAACTCGGTTAAGTGAGTTAGAGAATAATATTGGATAACATGAAATGTGTGAGATAATTGAGGTGTGTGGATGGGTTGAGGATCAATGAAAGCAACCACCCTTCACATGTTAGTCATATTGAACATATTATCTTTAGGGGTTGGGTCAAGAAGACTATCAACATTATTGGTATAAGGGGTAAGTTTTTCTTCGTTATCTTGGTGATTTAGAAGAGGATATTTATATATGGCCAAGTGAGAATTAGCTTGGTTAAAAATTTGATATTTATTTTGTGTTTTAAGGGATTTTAAGGCTATGTCATAGGCTTTTTAATGTTTTCAAATGATAGAATCATGGTCAAAATTGGGACCAAGAAGATAATCCATAGCCAAATTATGAAGTTGCCTACAAGTCTCATGAAAATGACCCCATCTAGTGTGAAACTAACAAAATTATTGGGATCATACTAATATTTCATGGGATGAGTGGGATAAATTTCTCATGGGAGAGGTCTTGGTATAATTTTTTGTAATTTCTCTAAGGATATAAGTTTATGAACATTAATGTTATTGGCCAAAGATAAGTGAGGATTAGTGATATGGTTAGGAGGGGAAGCTTGTTATGGAGTTTGATTAGTAAGAATAGCTTGAATAGTATGTGTTTTCACTTGGATTTTCACCCCTGAGGAGATGCCTATCTCTCCTCATCCAAGTGGCACAATGGAAACATCTCTCCTGCTATGGGTGGAAATTTTGTTGAGATGAATATAGAAGGGCTAGTTCCCTTGATGAAATCTTTGAAAACACTTTATTGCATATAAAATTTAGATGAAAAGGGTTAAAAAAACAAATAATAAAGCTAAAAATTTGATTCACTAATAGTTTATTTCCTCCCATTTACTTAAATTTTATCACTTAGAGTCAAACAAGACTTCTTTTACACAAAACTCACAATTCAAGTTGCGTTGTCACATCAATATTTCATAAGTTAGGTCCAAAAGGAATTTTAATGTTTAAGAGGGTAATGAATCATTAATTTTTAGGATAAAATCATGAAACACTTATAACACACCTATACACTTATAAAAGAACACTAATAAAGACCTGTAATAGTTTCTCTTCTACACATTTGGTGAACAATCAAGGATAGCATGCTAGAAAAGATAATATTCTAATAGACAATACCAATAATATTGAATTAACAATCAATTGAAAAGAATGTGATTAGGAAAAATAAATTATTTATTTATTTATTCAAGGGTCATTCAAGTACAAATCTAGCCATAGTTTCCCTATTAACCAACAGAGGCTACTCAAAAGAGCCAAAAGAGTCAATATTTATAGCCTTTGAGAGAAGAGCAAGGTAAGGGAAGTTTAAAAGTCACTTGGATACTTGTAAATATAAAAAATGAGTTAAAAGTTTCAATAAAAACAGGCATGAGTTGAACCATGTAATTTTAGGAGGTCCAATTGTCCATACAAGTCATGAAACCTATGAAAAGTGTCATAAAATTCCTTATCATGGCTTAGAAAACTACCTTTATCATTTAGAGCTGTTTGAACGTCCCACCAATAAATATGGATAGGTATTATTATTGGAATAAGAGGTAAGGAATTAAATCATGAAATTTAATGCATTGTTTTTGATCCTAATCATCTAAAAAATCATAAAAGGAAGCCATCACTGCTTGCAGTCTAAAAACTCCTCTTTTCTGCCACCCCTTAAACTTGGCTTCAATATTGCCTTTATTTTCACATGAAAATCCATGGGATGGAGTTAATGACACTTTGAAATTATATCCATATCCTTGGAATAATTAGGTACACCTTAAAAAGGCTCATACTTGGAGTTCTCACCCTTCTCACCCTTGTGTTCACTATGCTAGTTTGAATGGATGAAAGGAAATTGTTTGAACACTTATAGATTTTTAATATAATAAAATGGATATAATTGGTTAGTATAAGTCCTAATATTCCACCCAAACTTTATTTCACTTTACAAATCCTCTTTTAGCCTGTAAAACATAGAAAATGGTGAAAAAAACCCTATTTCACATGTTGTTCATATAGTTTCATATAAATAATTTACATGAGGGGATCATAAGGAATTATTATCCATGTTACGATAAAATTTTATTTCCAAAATATTTATTTAAATCAGATTTCCAATCTCATTTTCCCCATCAGGTTCATTCAAGGGTTTTAGATAGTTTTCTGCTCTTAACCATTTTTATAAATATTGCATGTTCAAGTTAAAAAATAGTTTCACAAATTAATTTACAAGGACATTCTATAACTAATTTTAAATACTTTTCTTCCCATGTAGATCCTCCAAGAATATGTGAGCTCCAAAATTTGCCTTGTCGAGCTTATTTATCCAATTTTGCATGAGGGTGAGTGGTTTTGAGCTCAAAGGTAGATCTCCTGATCATTTATATACAATACAAAATATATCACACCTTTATTGTGACCTAAAAACCATGTTTGAATCATTTAGATAGTCTACCAAAATTCAAAAGTGAAGATGGACTACTGTTTGGCATTAGGCCTTCTCAAACCCCAATAGGTCTACTAGGCACCTTAGTGAATTTAGGTGTAAAGAATATTATCTCATAGTTTAATTGGTGTATTAAGAAATTTTACACCATATTTTATCTCATCAAGCCATTATATAGTCCTCTAAGCACCTTACTTCATCTTCTTTCGTTACTTGCCAATTAGGCGTAGTGGAAAACCTACCTATTTGGAATGTGTGCAAGGGGAAAATGGGTAATTTAAGGATTATAATCCTTATATATTGTTTATTATCCATTAAAAAATTTTATGTACCTCATCAGAGGTTTTATAAGGTCCCCAAGGCTTCACATCAAGTCCCATGTCCATTCTACAATCATTAGGCCATTTTGTCAAATTCTGATTTTCCTAGAGTGGCTAACCTCTGAGAAAAAATAGCGAGGTATATCCCTTATAAATTATGAAAAATGAGTGTTGTTAGATTTTTAAAAAGTAACAATTACCATTTTTACAAAATGGTTTTGTTTGATTCCATGTTTTAGATTCCAAACCATATCCAAATGTCCAAAAAGGGGCCAAACACTCTATTTTCCTACATTTTTTTTCCTAAATCCACTTAGAAGTCACTATTACAATCCAAAACCATGTTTATAGGCTGCATAAACATTTTATAAATATTAAATTCATGATTACATATATTTTTAAATCATCTAAAACACTCTTTCTCTTATATTCTTCATGCTTACCTAGTGAACCAAGGGGTTTCCTAGCCTTCTTATACAAACTATTGTCCATTTGTTAAGTGAGAAAGGTATTTGGGAACCTTATAAAGGTATTTGGAATGTTAGGACACATTTTGGGTCATAATATATCATTTTTAGTGACTTAAACCTTCCCTCCACTTCCTAGACAGTCTATGCTCCACTTACCCTCACTCCCTTGGACCCTACTATAGGTGGACTAAGACAACCTACTGTTGTTCACCCTTGTAGGTTATCATGAGTTCTAAATGTTTTTAAATGATGTTTTTAGGAATATAATAAGACCTATTAATTTATCCCATCTTTCCTTTCAAATGGAATCTCACCTAATATTACCATAGTCCATCTTGTAGCTCTTGTTATCTCATGGCTGGTGACTGAGATAGTCTTATTCCAAAAGCTAGTTGTAGATATCTATTGCCTCATAGAGGTATTGTAAATTTGAATTTTGGACCTAATTAACCATTCCATTTCGTTCACACTAAATTATTTACCCATGTATCATCCTACATTACCAAAATAAATATAACATCATGCCTATACCACTATTTGTGTCAAACCTATTTGTTTGACTTGTAGGTGCACTTTTAAGGCATGAGGGGAGATATGCAAGTGGTTTATAGGGCCTTGTGAGATAAATTTTATTGATAATTCATGGGTTTAAAATTTATCATTTTCACTTCCTCATGTTCATCTTATATTTGAAAACCGAGTCTTTACTCTCTAGCTAAAAAACTTCAATACTAACCTTGCCTGACTGTGTTGTTATCTTGGAGATCATGCTTGTAAGTGTCTAATCATGGTGTGAGCTCAAAAAAATTTACATAGTATTATTTAAAAATTTATATCCATTTTATTTTATTTATACTTATTTTCATGCTCGGATCTATATCCAATCACCCCTTTAGTCACATTTCTCTATTGACTATCTACTCATAGTCACCTACAAGTGGTTGTAGGTGTATATTGCTTCTTGAGACTTAGGTTTAGTGTTTGAGAAAATACATGGAAATCATTTAAGTCAAAAAATATATTATTTAATAGTTATCTTCTTTACATTCTTATAACACCCCTTGATCATCAACTTTGGGCCACTATTTTATACCCTGCTATAGGCATCCTTCTACTCATTGTATGAACTATGGTTGACCATTGACTTGCATAGTCATGGATAAATATATATTAATGGCATTCATGATTGTTTTTGTTGAATTTAAACCATTGAACCATTCCCAACTTGAACGTGTGTTTCATTTCCTTTCTTTTGTGTCAAAAGGCCATCCTCAACTTTACAATCCTGTAGATGTCATTGTATGATTTTAGTGTTTTGAAAGACAACTTTAAGGTGTTCAACTCTACCTTGCATTGAACCTTTTACTCCCATCTTTGGTATAGGTCTTTTCCATGCTAGTTACAATAAAAAAATGTATTTTTATTCCTTGGAACATCTTTCAAGTATGTAGGAAGTGGTCTATGAAAACCTTATGGACCTTTGTTTTGCCCTTTTAGGGACAAGAGACCATAACATAGTCTATTTCCTTTCCAAATTAATTTCATAATTTACTTGATCTTTATATACTTTGTATATATTTCAAATGTATAAAAAACTTACTAACTCCTTAAATACATGTTCAATTATTTCATCTTTTTTTATAAACATCTAAATCCCCCGCTCAACCACCTATAGGTGGATATCTTGGTGCATAGGTAGTGAATTACAATATGCGAAATATGGAGACCTTACATAAATATGAACTTTGATGATTTAATATAACATACTAATGTATTTATATAAAAACCAAGAGGTTTTTAAACACATTAACCCTTTTATCAATTTATATATGATGTCAACACAGGCCCTGTAAGTGTGTATTGGGTATATCATACAAGCAAAATATGGGATTGGAGTAAAACATGTTTTGAAAGGTTTAAAAATAAATAAAAATGAAGTTACAACCTTCAAAACATATCCTATATGTTTTGACACCTTGAATCCAACTTTAAGACACCTTTTTCAAGCTAAATATTGCTTGTATGCACATGGAAAATAATAAGCAAATGAATCACGAGACTATTTAACATGGTGAATTGAGTGTGTGATAACATTACAACATTTTAAAAAGCATAAAAATGAAATTTATTCAACTCATAATGGTCTAAAAAACTGATATACCTTGAATACAACTCTAGTAACAAAGTGAGCAAGTCCATACACATGACTACAAGTGAATCCAGGCATGAAGTTGATAATAGAGGAAAACAAGCTAACAAGCTACTCAAATGATGATATGATGAAACAAAAACATGGTATGAGGTGATAATATGACTTATATACCTTTATAACATCATTTTAAAGATATATGAGACACCTATAGGAGAATACACTCAGTAAATAGAGGCACTCCAACTGAAACTACACATGGTGACACCTCCTTATATCATGGGATAATATACCCATCTAAACATCATGAATCATGAAAAAAATAATGGATACCATCTAAGAAAAATAAAAAATGCTTTGGATCCAACATCACCAACTGGTTCATATGGATTTGGCTAGAATTGAGCAAAACCTATAGGGTGCACAAAATAGCTAGTAAAAAGACATAATCAACTTGTTAGAAATGGTTCATAAATAAAATTTGAATTTAAAAAAAAAAATATATGAAAATTAAGATATCCTATTTTAATTTAATATCCCAAAATAATTTTTCTTGAAACTACCTGTGCTACTTGTACTGAGCAAAAATCTGAGGGTCACTTTAGTGTGTCTAGAAAACCCCAAAATGAGTAGAATGGTTTTTGATATAAAATGGAACTTATGTATGAATTTAATAATGTATATTAGTGTGGGGAAGATTAATAGTCATCTAAATATCCTTTTCCATGTGGCACACTTCCTAAAAAGGCCATACAAGTGCCATTTGCTCTATTTTTTAGTTATGTTTGTAATTTCAATTAGGGAACCTACCATATTCTAATGTTTATAATATAAATGAAATTTAATATTAATTATTTGGTGTTATATAGGAAAATATGACATTTATGCACCTTGGGAAATGTGCAATTTGCATTTATGACCCTTAAAACCCACTAAAATGAATCAAATTGACTAATTGACTAATGTAACTAAGACCAAGGATAAAAATGCCTTAAATAACATCAAATGAAATATATTAATCCCCATTATAATATTTTTATACCCCTATATCATATAATAAAACCTATTTTTACCTATGGGGGTCCAAGTTTAACCTAAAATTCAAACTTGGTCAACAAAATGGTGACTCATAGGGGTAGTCTGCTTGTTGTACTAATGACTAGGAGACTTATCCTAACAAGGACCAATGGAGTTAATGGATTATTGAAGACAAAAATAAATAAATTTCCTAAAACACACCAAGATAAACACAACACACCAAAACAACATAAGATAAAGTAAGACACCAAACCAACTCAAACATGCATATAAGCACTTAGGAAAAATAAAGGGAAACAAAAACTATGTAAAACGAGAGAGGATAAACTTAGTAGAAATTCTTGAGATATATCCCATTGACTAGGATATGAGGCTCCTCTCTATCCAACTTTGAGACTTAAAATTCATTTTTTTGCTTGCATTGGGTGATAATATAAGGGCCACTCCATAAAGCATCAAACTTTGTGTGTCTTCTAGGCTTAGCCCTATCTTCATCCCACTTTAGGACACTGTCTCCCTCTTTGAAACTCCTTGGCATGGATTTATTATCAAAGTATCTATTTTTTTGATCTTGATGAGCTCTCATGGTTTGCATAGCTTTGTCTCTTATTTCCTCAATCTCTATCAATTCACACAACCTGACTTCCATGCTTTCATTTTCCATGATTTGCAGCTAATAAGTGAAATCCAAGGCTGCTAAATATTCTCTCCCATAAATAAGTGTGTATGGCAAGTTTTCAATGGCTCTTTTTGGGGTGATCCTATTATGCCAAAGAGATATCTTCAACTTATAATGCCAAGTCCTTTGGTTCTCCTTCATTGTCCTCTTAATGATCCTGATTAGATTCTTATTGATGGACTCAACTAGCCCATTCCCTTGTGGATAATAGTTGGAGGAGGTACTAAGATAGATGTCATGTTTCAATTCCCATTCACTTGTCTTTGTTCTAAGAAAATCCAAAGCATTATCTAAAATTATTGTGAAGGAGCCCCAAACCTTGTCACTATGCCTTCATAGAAGTCTAGAACTAAATTTTCATTTACCTCATTGAGAGATATAACCTCCACCCATATTGTAAATTAATATATAGCAGTCAGCACCCACTTGTGATGAACACTAGAAGGTGGATTTATTAGGCCTATGAAATCCAAACCCCATTGCATAAAGGGTGCATCAACTTGAATTAGATGAAGAGGAAAGGAAGTAGGATTTTGTTTACCATTAAATAGAGCACATTTGTGTCACTTCCTTACCCAAGCATGGGTGCATTTGAATAAATTAGGATAAAAGTATCTATCCCTCATAATCTTAGCAGTTCTAGTTCTTGGAGCAAAGTGACCACCAACGAGTCCATCATGAAACTCAAATAGTATTTTATCAATCTTATCTAATTATATACACCTTAATAACACACCTAAAAAGTCTTTCCTAAATAATACTCTATCCACAAGTATATAAGGAATGGATTGCAATCTAAAGTACTTCCTTCTAGATCTATCTAGGCCTTATGGACACTCATCATTTTGAAGAAAATGGATCATATCTTGTGTCTAACTTCTCATTGATGAAGGTGCAACTGTCATAGGGTTATCATGTAGTGCCAAAATAACCTCTTTTTTCTCCTTCAAATCTGAAGCAAGATGCTCACATAACCCTTTCCATTTCACTATCTTGGTTGTCTTGATTTCCACATCATACTCCATCACGTTTATGATCCAACCAACCCTATTTTCATTCAAATCTCTGCTCAAAAGGAAAATTTTGACACTAGGATGAGGTAAAAATATGTGAATCTTATTGTTAGATAACATATGCCTAATCTTATTTAGGCTCTTAATAACCAAAAATACTTGCTTCTCAACATAGGTATATCTTACCTCATAGCCTTCCAAACCTTGACTAAATAAGGCAATAGGCTGCTCCAAATTTTTCTCATTTGATTGAGTAAGCATGGCAGAGATTACCTCTTCATTCCCAAAGGTATATAAATTGAAAACCATAGAGAAATTAGGACTTGCAAGAGTAGGAGCTTGGGCAATAGATTGTTTAATCTATTCAAAACTTTCTTTCCTTATTCTAGTCCAAGTGAACACTTCATACTTCCTTAGCATAGAGGTTAGAGGATTGAAAAGATTATAAAAATTAGGAATGAACCTCCATATGAAATTAATTTTCCCAAATAAACTTTGAAAAACTTTTTTGTGTTTGGGCAAAGACAATGCTAAGATGGTACTCACCCTTTCAGGATATATGGATAAGCCCTTCTTAAAGATAATGTGTCCTACATGTTTTCCTTCATGGATAAAAAAAACACATTTATTTTGGTTGAGAGAGATAATAAACTCTCTACACCTCTCAATAATCTACCTTAGGTGATTTAAGATATCCTTTGCATCCTTAGAGAAAACTGTTACATCATCAAGATACACCAACATAGTGTCATTTATTAGTCCTTTAAAAGACATATCCATTACATGTTGAAATGTAACTCCAAAATTAGAAAATACAAAAGGAATATTCCTGTAGGCATATGTACCCCATTTATTAGTAAAGGTTGTCTTATATTGATCACTTTACTTCACCAAAATCTGATTGTACCCAAAATACCCATGAAGGAAAGAAAAGATTTCACTACCTATCACAAATTGCAAAATTTGTTCCATATAAGGGATAAGATAATGGTCCTTCAAATAAAATATATTAAATTACATAAAATAAACACATAACTTGATTTCCCCATTCTTCTTCCTAATAAGGACCAAGTTTTCCAACCAAGATGAATGCTTAATGGGGAAGATGATTTTGGATTCAATCAACTTGATGAGTTCTTTCTTCATAAGAGGCTCAATATTAGGATTGATTGGAATTTGTATTTGATTTATAGGATTATAATTTTCATCTATCTCTATGGTATATTGAGATAATTTTGGATCAAAACCCTTCAAATAATTATACTCCTATGTAAAGACATCAGAAAACTCTTTATATAACTCAATGAAAGAATATTTCTCTTCACTAGTACACACCTTCCCAAGTGCAAGAAATTTGTCCTTGAAGATTTGTAATTTTTCATAGTTTTATTTCCTAGTATACATGCTTACCTTTTCTTTCTTAAACTATTCATCATCATTGAAAATACTCTCAAGTGTGACTAGGCCTTTAGGGAGCTTGTTTGACTTCAATTGCACAATTTGCCCTCCATATTGATGCTATAGTTTGGATTGATTCTTGGAAGAAAACTTAGATTCCTCTTGTATAAAAAGTGATATTTGGTTTTCACTATCAAATTCTTTCCAATTAGTAACATTATCTTGTATAGAGGGCCTTATAATCACCTTGAGATGTGGCCAGTTCTTATCCTCTCCTATCCCCTTTGGAACATCAAACTGAGCTCCAATTGCTGCCAACTTATTAACATGATTCTTGCCTTATATTGGGATAGATGTGATGTTGAAATCTTGGAAATCCTCAAAAATATTCCATAATATATGCTTATAAGACTTAAGTAAATATTTCTTAGTCACATATTGGCCTGTTACTTGATTCATAATCAAGTCACTATCACCATACATTTGTAACTCTTTTACACCTCTTTTCCTAGCCAAATTAAGACCATGAGTGAGGGACTCATATTTTGACACATTAAAATTACAATATAATTGAAATTTTAAAGTGGAATGGTACCTTTCCTTAGAAGGAGAAATTGACATTACTCCACTACATGCCCCAATCTTACTTTTAGAGCCATCAAAGAATAACTACCATGAACCATCCATATATTCACTTGACTTGACCACGTTCGGCATGAAAGATTCCTTTTTATGAATACAATACACCTCAAGACCATATTAATTCATTAATTTTTAAGGATAATGCTCATAATTTTCATCTACCCATTCATCTAAGTACAAATCAAAAACTCCTTCAAGGGAAGATGTTGGCGATTGGTCTATGTGGAGTTCCTCCTCATCAATATTGTCATAGTTGACATTTGCCACTTTAGGCTTGTAAGTATCCAAGTGATTATTATGAATATGTACTTATTAAATGTTCAACTTAGTAACATACTTTGTCTTAAACACCATTTAAGACCAACTGATAGCCAAGTATCCACCTATCTTAGCTATAAACGCGCTTGATAAACAAAGAACAAAGTATGGAGGTAAATCTGCCACAACCAAATTGTGAGGAATTTAAAAAGTAGGAAAAACATGTAAAATAAAGTTTAAATCCTTGACTATTCCCAATGTCTTTTTTGGTGATCCATCCAATTATAAGACTCCTTTAGCGATTATCTCATATTTGAGGCCTAGTTTATATGTTACACATTTGGGCATAACTAAAGTACTAGCCCCACTATCTATGATGAAATTATGAAATAAGTAATTAAAAATGTTTATAAATAGGTATAAATGATTATTTTTATCAATCTTATTTATTTATCCATCAATGGGTTGAGTCCCATTCACCAAGACAATGTTCTCATTCCTAGCTGATCCAACTTGCTTTCCAAGTCCTTGTAATTCCTTTTGAAACATGTATTTTTGTCCAGGTATTGTTAGTGAATCACATAGTGAAATATTCATATGTAACTCATTCATCTATTCCAAAACATTAATATAATGATTGCTCACCTTGAAAGTCTCCTTAGAAGCACTAGTACTTTATAATGTAGCTTGTGGAAGTGGATGTGTAGGAACATGCCTTATATTCTAAATATTATAATTTTATTGAAATTTAGGAGATTAATTAGACCCACCCACCATTGGGTATGTTTTAGGAGTCAAAATATGTCCTTTATTATCCCCTTATGTCTCTTCAACAACCCTCTTCTTAGACCTAGTGTTAGAAGCCACACTAGCATTCACATTGCTTGAATTCCCTAAATGATTGATGACACAAAACTCTCCCTCAAAATTATTTATGAGAGTAGAATGAGATTGTGTCTACCCATGTTCCACTATAAATTTCAATCCACCTTTCATTGGCCCTTTAAAATTTGAAACATGAAATGTTTGATTACCTTGCATAGTCATGGCTAGATTATGCATCTCATTGGCATAAGCAACTTGGTCTTGACTTTGGTCATAGGAGGGATAACCTAGTTGTTCTTGAAAAAGTTTTTTTTGAGTGGGAACAATATATTTGAAGGATGAGGTAGCATTAGTATTGTAACTTTGGTAAGGTCTATCTTGGGTGATTTGACCTTGTCTTTGAGCATTACCTTGGAAAGGAGGCCTACTGGTTTTCCCAAACTGATTTTAGGATTAGTAAGGCCTATAACTTTGGGATTTTTACCTTTTAAGAGAAAAAAATTAATTAGTAACACTTGGGATAAAAATATTGACTCATGGATCTCATTATTTTGGACAATGGTAGACTTTTCATGACTAGGCAAAGGAGCCAAGGTAGGTGATGTAACTTGATTAGGAGGCTGCAAATCAAGGAACAATGGCATTGGTGGCCTAGGAGAAATATTCCCTAATTAAACAAGATAATTTTCATAATTGATATATATCTCATAGTTATCAAGGAGTGTATTCCTACCCATGGATTGGATCATCATGGCTACATCACTATTTAACGCCTTTGGGTAGTATAAGAATGCATAGTTTGGAGTAGGTGTCAAAAAGGCTGGGATTCTATCCCATGGTTTTTTAAATATAGTGTTAAAATATTTCATAAAATATTATGGTTCCCTCTTTATAGTGGTCAATTTATCAGCTAGATATAGGTGATCACTCTTCTCTCTAAACCTTTTAGTTAACAGATATCTTAGTTCATACCATGAACCAATAGAATTTTTAGGTAGAGTCCCATACTAGTCTAAATATTTTCCTCTAAAATAAAATGCCAAAAACATAATATACACATTCTCTTGAATGATATTATGGATATTATATAAGTTTTCTATGTTTCTAATATGTTTAATGGTAGTAATAAGACCCTCTCCACTAAAAGATAGAATAATCTTAAGGGATACTCTTGAAATTTGGTCATATTGGGAAATATTCAAAGGAGATGATCTAGTGAAGGATATAATAGGTTGGTTCTTAGCGATCTTGGAAATTGAAATTTGAGTACTAGGGATTGAACTGAACAAGAACTTAGACTTCTTAAATACTAACTCTCTTGAATAAGGATGGGTATTCAAAAACCTAAATGTTCTAGTAGAATATAAAGGCAATTGAAAAAAATCAATAGGTATACCTTTATAAGTAAATCTACTGGTCACATTTGGCATGGAAATTAAGGATTGATCATCAACCAAAGAGTTGAAAACTTTAGTGGAGTCACCAGGTACTGAATGTTGATGTTTATATAGCTATAGCTATGCCAAGACCAGCACCAATCTTGGACAATATTTTAGGACTTAGAGTCCCATCGATCATGCCAAAAAAAAATTTCATTTAGATCTATACCCATAAGGAGATTCCTATCTCTCCTCATCCAAGTGGTAGAATGGAAACATCTCTCTTGCTATGGGTGACAATTTTATTGAGATGAATCTCTAGAAGTGCTAGTTCCCTTGATGAAATCTTTGAAAACACTTTTTGGCCTATAAATTTTGGATGAAAAGGGTTAATAAAACAACTAATAAATCTAAAAAATGTGATTTACCAATAGTGTATTTTCTCCCATTAACTTAAATTTTATCACTTAGATTTAAACAAGACTTCTTTTACACGAAACTCATAATTTAAGTTGCATTGTCACATTAATGTTCCATAGGTTAGGTCTAAAAGGAATTTTGATGTTTAAGAGGGTAATTAAGGATTAATTTTATGATACAATCATGAAACACTTATAATAAACCTATACACTTATAAAAGAACACTAACAAAGCCTTGTAATAGTTGCTCTTCTACATATTTTGTGAATAATCAAGGATAACATTCTAGAAAAGATAATCTTCTAATAGACAAGACCAACAAGATTGCACTAATACTCAATTTAATATCATGTGATTAGTAAAAATCACTTTTTTATTTCTTCAAGAGTCATTCAAGTAAAAATTTGGCTATATTTTCCCCATTAACCAACAGAGGCTACTCAAAAGAGCCAAAAGAGTCAATATTTATAGCCTTTGAGAGAATAACAAGGTAAGGGAAGTTCAAAAGTAACTTGGACTCTTGTAAATATAAAAAATGAGTTAAAAATTTCAAGATAAAAAGGCATGAGTTTAACCATGCAATGTCTCAAGGTCCAATTGTCCATAAAGTCATGAAACCTATGAAAAGTGTCTCAAAATTCCTTATCCTAGCTCAAAAAACTGCCTTCATCATTTAGAGTTGTTTGAACATACCACCACTAACTAGGGATATGTATGATGATTGGAATAATAAGGAAGGAATTCAATCATGAAATTCCATATATTGGTTATGATCCTAATCATCTATAAACTCTTAGAAGGAAGCCATCACTACCTGTAATTTAAAAACTCCTCTTTTCTACTACCCCTCAAACTTGGCCTCAAAATTGTTCTCATTTTCACATGAAAATACATGGGAGGGATTTAGTGACACTTGGGAAGGATATACATGTAATTGGACTACTCAGTTACACCTTAAAAAGGCTCATACTTGGGGTTTTCACCCCTCTCACCCTTGTGTTTACGATGCCAGTTTGACTAGTTAAAAGTAAGACAGTTTTTTGAACACTTATAAGATTTTTTATAGAATAAAATGGACATAAGTTGTTATTATAAGTCATAATATTCCACCAAAAATTTATTTAAATTTCCAACTCCTCTTTTAGCCTACAAAACACAAAAGATAGTGAGAAAAACCCTAGTTTACATGTTGTCTGTATAGTTTCATACATCTCATTTGCATGGGGGAAGGGGGGAGCCAAAGGATGTCTTATAAATGTTACAATAAATTTCCTTGAAAAACTATGTCTTTAGATCATCTTTCCAATCTCATTTTCCCTAGTTGGTTCATTCAAGGGTTTTATAAGGGTTTTAGACATTTTTCTACTTTTAAGCATTATTTATAAATATTGCACATTCAAGTTAAAAAATAGTGACACAAATTAATTTTTGAGGACCTTCTATAACTCCTATAAACTCCTTCTTTTCCCATGTAGATCCTCTAAGAAGATGTGAGCTCCAAAAGTTACCTTGTCAAGCTTGTTTCTCCAATTTTTCACGAGGGTGAGTGGTTTTGAGCTCAAAGGTGGCTATCTTGATCAATTATATACACTCCACAAGATATTAAACCTGTATTGTGACATCAAAAACATTATTTAATCATCTTGATAGTCCACCAAAATTCAAAAGTGAAGATGGACTATAATTTGGCATTAGGCCTTCTCAAAGCCCAATAGTTCTACTAGGCACCTTAGTGAATTTGGGTGTAAGGAATATTATCTCATAGTTTCATTTGTGTATTAGTTATTTTGACACATTATTTGAGCTCAAAAATCTATCATATAGTCCTCCAAGTACCTTAATTCATCTTCTTTCTTTACTTGACAATTAGGCCTAGTGGAAAACCTACCTGTTTAGACTGTGTGCAAGGATAAAATGGGTACTTTGAGGAATATAATAATGATATATTGTTCATTATCAAATAAATAAATTATATATACCTAATAATAGGTTTTTTGAGGTCCCCAAGGCTTCACATCAAGTCCCATGTCCATTCTATACTCATTGGGCCACTTTGTCAAATTCTAATTTTCCTAAAGCGGCTAGCCTATGAGACAAAAAAAAGATGTATATACATTATCCATTATGAAAGGTGATTGTTTTTAGATATTTTAAAATTCCAAATTACTATTTTTAGAATTTTTTTTTTTGATTCCATGTTTTGGATGCCAAACCATCTCCAAATGTCCAAAAAGGAGCCAAAAACCCTATTTTCTTACATTTTTTCCCTAATTCCACTTAGAAATCTTCCAAGACAAAAAAATCATTATATGATGAATAAAAATTATAAAAATATTAAATTCATGCTTATGTATATTTTAAAATCATCTAAAACACTCTTTCCCTTATATTCTTCATGCTTACCTAGTGAACAAAGGGGTTTCCTAGCCTTCTTGTATGGATTGTTGTCCATTTTTTAAGTGAGAAAGGTATTTTAGAACATTGAAAATGTATTTTAAATGCTATGAAATTTTTTTGGTCATAATAAATCATTTTTTATTCACATAAATCTTCTCTCCATTTCCTAGACAATCTATGCTCCACTTACCCTCACTCCCTTTGACCCTGTTGTAGGTGGACTGAGATACCCTACTATTGTTCACCCCTGTAGGTTATCATGAATTAAAAATATTTTAAAATGATTTTTTTAGGACTATAATGAGACATATTAAGGTATCCTATATTTCCTTTCAAATTTAATCTGGACTAATATTACTATAGTCCTTCTTGTAGTTCTTATTATCTCATGACTGGTGACTAAGACAATCCTATTCCAAAAGCTAGTTATAGGTGTCTATTGCCTCATGGAGGTCTTATAAATATGAATTTTGGAAATAATTAACCATTAAATTGCATTAAAACTACTTTATTTACCCATGTATCACCCTAGGTTACCAAAGGTACTTTAACATCATGCCTATACCACTTTTTATGTCAAACCTATTTGTCTGAGCTGTAGGTGCACTTTTAAGGCATGAGGGGAGATATGTAAGTGGTTTATAGGGCCTTGTGAGATAAATTTTATTGATAATTCATGGGTTTAAAATCTATCATGTTCACTTCCTCATGTTCATCTTAACTTTGAAAATTGAGTATTTACTCTCTAGTTGAGAAACTTCAATACTAACCTTGCCTGACTATGTTGTTACCTTGGAGATCACACTTATAGGTGTCAAAGCATGGTGTGAGCTAAAAATAATTTCCATAGTTTTATTTTAAAAATTATATATATTTTATGTTATTTATACTTATCTATGTGCTTGGACCTATAGCCAATGACCCCTTTAGTCATATTTCTCTATTGACTATCTACTCACAGTCGCCTAAAGGTGGTGTAGGTGTATATTGCTTCTTGAGACTTAGGTTTGGCATTTGAGAACCTCCATGGAAATATTTTAAGTCAAAAAAATACATGATTTATTATTTATATTATTTAAATTATTATAACACCCCTTGATCATCAAATTTGGGCCACTGATCTATACCCTGTTGTAGGTATCCTTCTGCTTAGTGTATGGATTATGATTGATCATTGACTTACATAATCATGGATAAATATATCTTAATGGAATCATGATTATTTATGTGCCATTTAACCCATTTAATCATTCCAAACCTTCATGTGTGTTTCTTTTTCTTTCTTCTATCTTAAAAGGCCATCCACAACTTTACAAGCCTGTAGATGTCATTATAGGATTTTAGTGTTTTGAAAGACAAATTTGTGGTGTTCAACTCTACCTTGAAATGACCATTTTAATATTATATTTGGTATAGGTATTTATAATGATATGGAAAACAAAATCACCCATTTTTATGCCTTTGAACGTCTTTAAATTATGTAGGAAGAGGTCTATGAAAACCTTCTAGACCTCTATATTACCCTTTTAAGGATAAGACCCCATAACACAGTCTATTTCATTTTCAAATTGATTTCAAAATTTAATTGATATTTATATAATTTTTATGTATTTAAAAGGTATAAAAACCTTACTAATACCTTAAATACATGTTCAATTATTTCATCTTTTGGTATAAACACTTGAATCTCCATCTCAACCACCTATAAGTGGATATCTTGGTACATAGGCAGTGAATTACAATATGATAAATATGGAGACCTTCCATAAATATGAAATTTTATGAATCATATAAAATCCTAATTAATTTATATAAAAACCAAGAGGTTGTGACACACATTAACTCTTTTATCATTTCAGATATGATGTTAGTGCAAGCCTTGTAAGTGTGTATTGGGTATATCATATAGTTAGGATATGGGATTAGAGAAAAACATGTTGTGAAAGGTTTAAAAACAACTAAAAATGAACTTAAAACCTTAAAAATGTAGCCTCTATTCTTTAAAACCTTGAAACCAACTTCAAGACACCTTTTTCAAGCTGAATATTACTTGTATTCACATGGAAAATAACAAGCCAAGGAATCACAAGACTGTTTAACATGGTGAATTGAGCATGTGAAATTATTGAAACCTTTTAAAAACATTAAAATGAATTTTATTAAACTAATAATGGTCTAAAAAACTGATATAACTTGAATAAAACTCTAGGAATGAGGTGAGCAAGTCCATACATGTGACTATAAGTGAATTCAGGCATGAAGTTGTTAATGGAAGAAAATCAACTAATAAGCTACTCAAATGATGAAATGATGAAACCAAAACATGGGAGGAGGTGATAATATAATTCAAATACATATATAAAATCATTTTCAAGATATATGAGACACCTACAGGAAAAAACACTTTGCAAAGAGAGGCACTCTAACTAAAACTACACATGGTGACACCTCCTTGTATCATGAGATAATATACTCATCCAAACATAATGAATCATGAAAAAAATAATGAATAAAATATAAGAAATAAGTGAAAATCGTTTGGAGCCAACACCTCCAACTAGTTCATTCAGATTTGGCCATAATTGAGCAATACATATAGGGTACATAAAATAGCTAGTAAAAAGACACAATCAACTTGTTAGCAATGGTTCATAAATAAAATAAAATTAATATTAAAAATAAATATATAAAAATTAAGGTATCCTAGTGTAATATCATCTCCCAAAAGCATTTGTCCTGAATTTACTTGTGTTGCTTGTACCAAGCAAAAACCTGAGGGTCACTTCAATGTGTTTAGGAAACCCCAAAATGAGTAGAACTATTTTTGATATAAAATGGATCTTATATATAAATTTAATCATGTATATGAGTGTTGGTAATATTAATAGGCATCCTAATATCATTTTTCACTTGGCACATTTCCCAATAAGGTTGTACAAGTGTCATTTGCTCTTTTTTAATTATTTCTACAATTTCAGTTATGGAACCTACCATATTCTGATTTATCTGACATAAATTACATGAAATGTGAAATATTTGAGGTTATAAAGGAATATATGACATTTTGGCACCTTGGGAAATGTGTTATTTGCATTTATGACCTTTAAAACCCACTAAAATGACTCAAATTGACAAATTGACTAATGTAACTAAGACCAAGGCTAAAAAAGCATTTAATAACATTAAATTTCATATATTAATCCCCATGAATTTATTTTTAGACCCATATATCATCTAAGAAAACATGGTTTTACCTATGGGGGTCCAAATTTGACCTAAAAGGCAAACTTGGTCAACAATATGAATAGTATCATAAGAGTCAGTGACACCATCATTTGTAACATGATGATTCTTGTTATTTAGTAACATAAAATTATTGATATAAGGTTTTTATGGCTCAAATTGATGCATAATTAAATCTTGGGGCTTGGCTTGGTCAATATCCTCTTCCAAAGCTCATGAAGAGAGAGTCTAAACCTGATATTGCAACTTGGGGAAAAGAGCATTGGTAAAATAGATGAAAGAGGTTATCATATACCATATTATGTTCACATTTGTTAGATAATTTATTTCATTGTTCAATAAAATCTTGTGTGGTTTTAGTCTCAATTTGCTTACAATTGATAAAATGGGCTAAGGTATTCTCAGGGAGATAACTAGTTTGAAACTCTTTGACTAGAGCATTAACTAAATCTTATAAAATAGTAATATAATTAGATTTGAGTTGGTTTTACAAATCTAAATCATTACCTATGATATTTTTGGCCAATATGTTGGTAGAAGAAAAGGTGTTTAACTTGACCTGGCCTTTATATAGATTTCCAAATGTTTTTAAATAATGAGTAGGATCAGTTGACCCATTGTATGGAATGGTAGGGATGATACCTCCTATGTCGATATTATAAATTTGAGATGTAAGAGGCTCATATTGAATGTTATTGATTATTTTATTAACAAGAAGAAGTTGAGGGATAAGATTACCATGGGAATCCCGAAGAGGAGGAACATTTTGATTATGCATGCCCCATGGCATTTATGGAGGGTGTTTTTAAAGATGGATAAGATGATTTTGCATTTGCATTATTGGCTTAGAAAGCATTCATTTGATTAAGAGTTTGTAATAGAATTTGATGGTTTTTATTTGAATTATTATCATTATTTGAAGTATTAGAATTGGTACCTTTGGTACCACTATGGGTGTGAGTAGGAGCTTGAGAAGAATTTTTAGTAAGGGAGGCACTAATGGAATAATTTTATTATGTGGAAAAAGATGGAATAGTAGAGGCATGAGAATAATTAGCATTAGAGGCATAATTACCATGGGTATAAAATGATACACTAGTGTAATAATTGAGAAGAGTGGGTCTTGGAAGAGGCCTACTATATGTAAAACCTACCATGTTAATAGAGATATTAGGCATAGAGGTGGAATAAATCAAAGAGGAAGAAAACATGGTGTGAGAAGGGATCAAAATAGAGGGAAGAGGTTGAGAATAAAATAATATATTATTTCAAAATTTATTTGAGAATGTGGGAGAAGGTGAATGGAGATCCTCAACTTGACCACTTATCATGAGATGGTAAAGAGTAGAAGGATATTTTCCTTGATGTTGAGGAAAATCATTGATGAAGAAGAGCATTTCTGGGGTATAATCTAATTTAATTTAATCTTCAAATGAGAAGAGAGGATTTAAAAGTGAAGAGGAATGAGGAGGGGTCCCATAGTTTGTAGTGTGAGTGGATATATGCAACTTACTTTCATCTAGGATAGCAGCCCAAAAATGCTTATAAGAGAACCTATTAGGGTTGGTAAGACTCATCATATCTTTTGAATTCAACTAAGTGTTGTCTTTAAATAGGAATTTAATTATGAAGGAGAGAGAATAGGGAAGGTGAAGTTGATGCAAATAAAATAGATAGGAAGGATACAAATAAAAATATAGTCACCTAGGTCAACCTAGTATTATAAATAGGGTATGAAAAGAGTATAGAGTTGACTAGGTCATCTAGGTAATGCAAATAAAAAAATAGATAGTATGATAATGATATAGATTCAATTAGGTTGACTTAGTATTGTATCCATATTGGTAGAAAGGAGTATTAGGTTGACCAGGTCAACTTAGTACTATAATCTAGGAAAGAGATAGTTTATAAGAGACTGTGTCGAGCAAAATGATAGTGTACTAAAATTAGGGAAATGTTTTTACAATTTAATTTTAAGCAAGAGGTGAAAAGAAACACATAATAAATTGGGTTAATAATAATGATCCAATTGAGGCACACATCACAAAACTTATCACTAACATTGACCAATATAAGTTTTTGAAATACAACATATAATGAGCAAAGAGTAAGCAATCAACTAAAAAGTAAATGATATCCAAGTGGTCATCCTAAATGTTGTTATATTATTATAATGTGTTATTTTAAGTGTGATAGGGAAGTTGGCTGGAGGTAGGAAACTAAAAAGCAATCTATGGAATGGTTTTTAGATGTTTAGGCTAAAAGGGATCTATGTTGGAAATGGTACTAGCTTGGTATTGGGTCGTATGCCCTCACTTCATAATATTGTAGTGATAAGGGTGTTATGTGATTTGCTAATATATACCATTAACCACATGTTTATGCTTGGCCAAAAAACTAAGTTAGCTACCCCCATGGTGATGAAATCCAAGTAAGTAGGCCCTATATAAACAAATGTTTAAATGTATTTTGAAATTATGTGATTTGGTAGTGTGTGTAAAAAGATAAAAATAAAGAAACTAAATGGTATATTTAAAAACCACCTAATTAGACTATGTGAGGTACTCTAATCATGCAAATAGATGAAAATAAAAGTGTGAATTAATTACTAGCATATAATTATTAATTCCAAATTTAAGCACAGTACAGAGTCAGTTTAGATGACACTCTATGAAAACATTATAGAATATATTTGATAGGGTTGATACTATACTATATAAGTAAGAGTCCTTAAGAACTAAGTCAAATAGGCTATCTTTCAGATAGAAGATAGACTATAGAACTAGGTCGACCAGGTTGACCTAGTTTGTTGTAGGATTGTAGTTTCAAAGACTAAAAGCTTATGCAACATATAAATATAATGAAAAACTAAATTAATAGAGAGAATAAAGGAACATTGGTGGGTTGGAATATGTTGAGGACTGTGAAATTTCTATTGAAGTGCCTTGAATGCTACTTTCAAGTTCTACTAATTATGTTGATTAGATCGACCTAGTTTTATGAAAACCTTGTTTACTAAAGCATGTTAAGATCATTTAATTAACTTGATTGACTTGGTTTATTATTTGGAAGATATATAGAATTATAACTCAATATACACAGCTTAGTTTTCTATTTTGGAGCTAAATAAGAGACTAAATTGACCTATTTGACATAGTCTACTATCTGGAACTGAATAAGAGTACTATGTTGACCTACTCAATTTAGTAACCTATATCTGATGAAGACTTGAAAAAAATAGTCATTTTGATATGAATATGTGTTAAACCTACACACAAAAGTTATAACTATACCAACCTAGTTGACCTAGTATCACAAATATAGAAAAATAATAAAATGATATAAATGAAAAGCATGAAAAAAAACTTGCAAGGGTTAGATTTCATGTTGGGTTTACCAAAATGTATGCAATGAGAGATGCATCAAATCTAGAAATCAATCCTAGCTCAAAAAATATATATCCTACTTACACTTCTAATTGGGGATACATTAGATAATTAGGAACATGACCAATATGGATCTACTAGACCTAATTATGGGATCTCTTACCATAATAATATCACTAGGAAAGGTTCCAAAACCTCCAATCAATAAAAACTATGTAATAACTCTAACTAGGTCCTATGTTATCATATTCACTAAAATATCAACAAGTAAATTAAGAATATAATCTAATGCTCATCAAAGTTTGTGGCATAAAGTGAGGGTAATAACAAACAAAATTAAACATGCATAGAATACATATACTCATGTTAATGTATATGGAATCCTAATACATGGAAGATAAGTATAAATTCATATCTATCTACTCTTAAAAATTCATATATATAAATGGACTATAGTCCTGTAAGTCAAAATATAAAAATTTAGTGAAGCACCAACTCTACATAGAACACCAACCCCAACTAGTTAAGCATCAACCCAACTAGGCTTTAGCAAGCACCAACCTACAAGGAGACATCAACCCCCTAGATGAATCATCACCAAATCAACCACGTGAAACTTTTTATCATATTCATGAAACCTTGTTTCTCAAAAAATATATTATGATCACCTTATTTATCTCTTCTCACTCTTCCATCCTTCTCAAACTACCTTTTAGACTTCTTTGCTTAACTAGGTATCTTCAAGATTGATTAGGTCATATGAACTTGATATTAATATACAATACCCATATTATATCTTAATAATAGTTTATATACACCTCTATTATGTTCTAAAATACCTTATTTATCTCTTCAAAGTTATATTTACTTCACTTTCACTCACTCATACTCTAACTAGACAATTAGGCCTATTAGGCCTTGTTCTTATACAATCCTCGAGCTCACACACATCTTAGTTGGACATAAACACTTTAAAAATTGTATTAAACTTATAATATGTATTATAACACAATTAATACATAAATCAATCATTATAATAGGTCATCGTCAATGTAAAATATGAAAACCTCTTTTAGGCCTTAAGGAGACCTAATTCAAGTAGGCCTTAATTAATACACATTACCCTTTAATTTTATTAGATCACTTTAAATCCAAAAAAATGGATAAAAACTTCATATACCATATAAATAGACCAAAAATAATCTCATAATATGTCCATGACACTTTTTAGCTCCAACCCCTTCATAAACACTCATTGTAACACTATTCATAATTAGGCCTGTGAACCTATAGAAAGTCTGTCAAACAAAATTGAAGATAAAATGTTATTTAAAAAGAAACAAAAGATAATAAATCACATAAAAATAACTAGAATACCTAAAAAAATCATCAAGTGAATTATACTTCATCACATAGGGAAAAAATACTCAAAAACACTTTTACAACTTTCTCACTCAAAACTACTAGTTTTCCTCAAAGACCAATCATGATGACTCAGACCTCAAAAACATGTATAAAAAATTAAATAGATTATTATTAATGTATATGAACCTATAAAATATCTATACCATCCTCAAATATAAATATCATATGGTCTAGTGGTAACTATTGGTTTTACAGACCAATTTGTTGACCTCACTACACACAGACCTTACTGAGTCAGACAAGCCATTTTGGCCTCATCATTTTCACCACTATACTTAAATACCAAGTTTTATACTAAGAATTAATATTACATACTAGTCAAAAACAGCTTATTCATTGACTTAGTTTCATCACTCTATCATGGTAACACGTTCCTAATCTTCTTCTCACTACTACCTAGGTTTTTCATTATTTCCATCATTACGCCTATTAGTGACTAGCTAACTTGGATGACTAGTTTAGCACACTTGAGAGATAATTTTTTTTTTATAAACCTTCATGGATATGAAACCTGAGTCTCAATATTCATCCTTCATCTATTTTCATATTTTGACTTGGTTAACTCTGATTGCTATAGTAAATATCCAAGAAATTAGCACTTTTTTGTAGGGTCTACTCACATACCTAAAAATGTAAATAAACTTGGAGGTGATTTGAGAGTTTAATACAACATAAAATATCTTAATTGATCATAAAAACATCTTCAAAATCAGGTCCTTATTAGGTTTCTAAGAGGGTTTAAACCTATTTTCATTCTTAACAATGATTCATAAAGCATAGCCCCTCAAATCTAAAAAAAAAATGACTACAATTTTTATGTAGGACCCTTCCCAATATACCATTAATATATTAGGTTCCCATGTAAATATTTGATGAGATAATGAACACAAGAAAAACCTTCTTGGGTAGAGAACCCTTCATTCTATGCACTCGAGAGACCTTAGAACACATTTTCATGTCCTATACTTCAAAATTTGACCTAAAAATTCATGTACATCATTAAAAAAACTTGAATCACCTTTTTTAATGCTCCCCTACTCACACTTTCCTTGAAATCTAATCTTGATACCCAATTAGGCCAAACTCTCTCTCTTTGCTTGCTTAGACCTTCACCTATAAACCATATTAGGCCTTAAAACTAACCTTCAGGCTTATTTCCATGCATTAACCAATAGTCTCTCATACTAAAAAACCCTAATATATTATTAAACACTATCATACATCATTTATATTCCTTGAGAACAAAACATGATACCTCATTAGGCTAGGTAGGTTCTAAGATTGGTCTAGGTGCAAACTTTGTCTAAAGGTCTTACCCATGTAGAACTACCCTCAGACTCACATGTGTGATCCAATGACTTATATAAAATCTCAAGAAACATCATGAAACTTCTCATGCCTATGTGAATTTATATCACCAATCCATCATGCTACTTCATGTATAAGACTAGGCATCCTATGTACATACCTTTTCAAGACACTACTAGGCTCAAGAACTTGACAAAATAACAATAAATAGCATCCATGTTGACCTTCACATCACTCATGTAGTCATAAGAACATATACCAATCATATCTTATCTTACACTCTCAAAATTACTAAAACATTGATCAATATTCTCTCTCATAACTACACTCTAAAATGACCTCATAAAGACCTTTTAAATAACCTTTGACATCAATGATAATATCAATGCCTAACATAAATAATAGGAACAATGCTCAACAATATTCCCCTTTGTCATTGATGGAAAAACACAATAAAAAATTATCATTATTATCTCCCCATTTTGGTCTTTCTCCCCCATTGACATAAATGACAAAGTGATGTTTGTAACTCCTTAGATCATAGTCTTTACAACCAAAATACTCAACACATAGTACTATGTGTTTATGAGACATAATAAAAACATGCTCCCCATATCTCGATGTATACCTTCGAGAAAAAACTCAACTATTCTTGGATATAATAAACAAAATTATCTATTTCTAAGTACTTGTTTTCTTCAACAATTTTTAGGGGTAGGAATCACACCCAATTCCTATCTTAGGTGTCCAAATTTTATCTTTAGAAATAGTTTGGTCAATATATTTGTAGCCTGATCCTATGTAGAAACATATCAAGTTTGACACTTTGTTCACTTACCTACTCTCTTATAAAATGATACCTGATGGGAATGTGCTTTGTCCTTGAGTGCATGAGAGGGTTCTTTGAGACACTTATAACACTTATATTGTCACATTATATAGGGGTAGGACCATCATACTCTACCTTGTAATATTTTAATGTATATCTCATCTATAGGACCTAAGTGTAACATGAAGGTAATGAAATGTACTCAACCTCACAAGTGGATAATGCTATTGATGGTTTCTTCTTGCTTATCCATCAAACTAGGCACCCACCTAAGAATAAGGCTCCTCTACTGGTACTTTGCCTATCATCTAGACTTCCTACCCAATATGCATCTGTATAGGCTATTAAATTGAAGTCCTTACTCCTTGGATACCATGACCCATACTCCACATTCCCCTTAAAATACTCGAGTTTCCCTTTGATTGCTTATAGGTGATTTCCCTTTAGATCTACTTGAAACATTCCTAAAATCCCTATTGCTTGTATGATATTAGGTCTATAGGTAGTGGTGTATAGAAAATTTCCAATAATTGACCTATATGAAATTTGATTTAACTTTGTAGACTCATCTTCCTTGCTCAACTTACACTCTATGATCATAAGTGTACTAAATGCCTTGCAATCTTCCATCTAAAACTTCTTCAACATCTATCTTATATATTTGACTTGTGAATGGAATATACATTTTTCAGATTGAGTGATTTGTAACCCAAAAAAGAATGATAGTTATCCTAGCATGGACATATAAAAATCTTTATTCACCACTTCTATAAAGCCCTTGGTCATGTTCTCATTATTTCCACCAAAGATGATGCCATCCACATAGATAACCATTATCACCTGATGGTCGTATTCTAACTTTATGTATAGATTACTATCTATAACTCCTCTTTTGAGTCCTTGATTTAATAGATACCTATTCAAAGTAACATACCAAGCTTTAGGAGGTTAGTTTAGACCATAAAGAGCCTTTTTTAAATCTGCAAACATAGTCCTTGTCTCCTAATAGTGAGAACCCTTTTGGTTGCTCTATATACACCTCTTCTTCCAAATTCCCATTCAAAAAGGCAAATTTGACATTTATTTGGTATACCTTGAACCTATTGAAAATTATTTTGATTTATGTCATTAATGTCAAGGTTGATGTCGTTGATGTTAAGGTGCATCTGTTAAAGATGCGTGGTGAGTGGTCTTTGAGGTATGAGCTTGTGTGCTTTATGTGACAAAGAATCCATGTGACAAGAGAAAATTTCAAAGCAACCTAATGTATCCTCTATTGAGAGAGAATTTGTAGGAAACCTAACGATTCTTCTATTATTTGATATTAAGGTTGATGTCAATGTTTAGTTTAATTGATAATTAAATCATGTTTGAGTATTAGTTCTTAAGTATAAATTATCTTGAGAATCCTAGTCTAGACCTTATGAGAAGTTTTGCATAGTGAAGTTTGGTGAAATAAGTAAGAATAAGCTTATGACAGGTTATTTAGAATCATGTGATCATGCAAGAGAAATTTATATACTTTCATAAGTATTTTAAGGTTAGTTTTCAAGTTTAAAGTGCTTAAGAAGCCTAGTCATGGCACTAGTCATAGCATGAAGAAACTTTATGAGAAGGTATGAGTATGATGTCTTAGTGAGATAAGTGAATACAAGCATGAATGCATGTGTAACATCCTTGCTAATATTTACTATAAAAAAATATTTTTCTTTTCTAAATAAACACATATGTAAAAGTAGACTACGACCCCAAAGTCTAACAAAGATAATTAAAGTAATCACATATAATTATGATAACAATTTATAATACAATACAATTAAATATCTCTAAATTATGAGAGTATGAAAACTCAATAAAGAAAGTAATAATTACATGTTAAACTTAAATAAATACACAATCACCATTGTAAATGTACATCAATGGTAAATTATAATTCTTCAATTTGAAATACAATATTTTACAATGTATAACTAAGATACTTGGCTACCTTAGAGCTAAGTTCCCAAAATTCAAGTATTTGTGGCAATCTCAAGTGTTGTATCAATAATTATAATACTATGGGGAGGGAGATCATCATGCAAGTGCTTTTCCATAACAACTATGGACCAATGATCCCTTGCACTATCCCATCAAGAAATGGCTCTCCCTTCATAGATGGGTAGAGAGTGACAGTGTCAAAATCTAGAGAGACTAGATAATACCCATGTGTTATATTATTTCTATCTAACTAAACATGTAGTGTATCATATAAAAATTAATCTATTACAAGATATCACACATACATGTAAATCATACCCATGAATGATAATGGGTTACTAAACATACTTTGGCCAAATCTTTAGGAATAGCAATATAAAATGATCTATAGATCTATCAATTTCATGCACACCACTTAATCAGATTGCATTTATCTTTCATTTCAATGCCAATAAGCTACTGAAGTCATCTCACTCTTTAATCTGGATTAACATTGCAGATTGATCAAACATAATTCAACCATAAGATTCAATAACATACATCCCACTAGAAAATGCAACACACAACTTACTCTAAATAGGAATGATAACAACATACATGAATTCAATCTAACATATGCATGAAATTTTCATTATATTCTATCACATCATAGAAGTAATATTTATCAACATACCACCCAGGTAAGCATACAAATTTACTATTCAATTTAATAACAAATTCAATTTCCAGTTCTATACACCCTATGGCAATCCATATTACCACATTCTAGTGTTTCACCCATAACCAATAATTCAAATCATAAATCAATTAAGAGTATATGGAATATATGCATTTCAAACATTAACTAGAAAAATAGAACCCTTGTTTATCCCGTAAACACAAAATCTCTAGTTTATTTAGTTGGTTTATTTTAGGGTTTAATAAGCAACTCATTGCTAATCTATTATTCAAATTATCTCATTTTTTTAATTAATGTCTTTCAAGAATATTAATTTAAATAATTATAACCCCATATAAAAATAGACATATATTGATTTTATGTTCCACTTGATGTGTTACCAAATTTAAGAATTCTTAAAGTTCCTTTAGTTTTATTCCATAAAACAAGGAAATAACCTATTTGACTTCAATTTGCCCATAAATATGGTTAACTTCATAGTTATAATCAAGAATCTAGTTTCTAAGCATTAATCTTATATTAGAGTTTATCATTACCAGTTTTGTGCCTATCAGGGAATATATCTCTAATATTTTTTGTAGTTATAGGAGAATCTATCACTTGACTAGAAAGTTCAAGAAATTTGATTTAAACTATTGCATAATCAATTTTTTGGATTATATAAAGTTCCACTACATGGGAAAAAAATTAAAAATATTCTCTAATAATATTTCATTGATGCCCATAGAGGAGATATATCATCTTACTATTTACTCAATTACTTTTCAAGTCTAAATCTCATAGTTAGATAATTTATGACCACTCAATATTATAATCTATTTTATATTTTCAGCCCACTCAATATTATAATCTATTTTCATTTTCAGCCTACTCAACCCATGGCATTTATAAGGAATAATTTCCAACTCAAGCTTGCAATATAATCCAAAAGAATATACTTGAAATAATTTAATAAGAGTTTTAAGCCTTGTATTCTTCTTCCATGCCATTTAGTTCCAACATAATAATCATGGCTGAAAAAGTTAACATTGTAACTAAGTTCTTTTTTTTATAGGAAAGTTTGACCAATTGATTTCATTTACTTAATTTATTCCCATAAAAATCTGCCATTTAACTAAAAGTAATGGTAGTCAATTCCTTTAAGGTAAAATAAGTATATATTTATTAATATACGAGATTTTCTCCAATAGAAAAGACTCATTAGAAAAGGGGTGATGCCCCAAAACATATTTGCTTATTCAATTTTGTAATTGCCTTTAGATAGACAAATTTGTTTACTCAGTTCTGTGATACAAAAATGCATGATAAGATTTCATTTTTAAAATTATATAAACCTTCTAGAAAAGGGCAATGCCTAGTAATAAAATAATAATAATAATTATTTTTAAATAATAAAACATCTTGCCCAACTAATTCTCAAGCCCATGACCCTGCTTGCTACATACTTATCTTCATAATTTTTGCTCAATGTAGTACCTAAGTGTTTATTCACGACTTAGCTAGAGTTTTATATCCTAGAATGATGTATTTATATATTATCATAGAACTATAATTATTAAATATCCAATGTTGACTAACAATTCCTCAAATAGCCTTAAATTTTCTATTGGTTGCCAAGTTTTACTCCTATAGGGAAAGACAAGACTATTTATCTCATTCTCTGTTTACAAACATATCGTATGATGCTGATTTAGGGATCTTGCCATATAAAATTAACTCCAGACATTCAATACTATTCTAGTTGACACCACAGGGGAATAGAAAATTTGTTGTTTAGTGAAAAGATTACAATAGGGTTGAGAAATTGGATGCCCTGATATGACATATTTAATAAAAGCTTAGATTATTTTTATCCTAATTTAAAATGCTTTGTAAAAGGATCAATAATCCAAACGCTAGTATTCGGTGATGCCCACTATATATATGTATACTAGGTTTTCTGAGTCACCCAATTTTACTCTAGAAAATATAAAAGAACAAATTAAATAGCTCAAAACCCCACCCATACTTTTCAATGCTGACTATTATTTTCATTAGAAAGTCTTACACACACATACACACATTTCTATGGTTTTAAGTAATAGTTTGGTGCCTATCTTGGCTACACATTACTGGTTATAAACAAATAAACTCCTAAATGAAAAATTGCATAGAGTTTACTAATAGTTTTGGGTGTTTACTAAGATAGATAAGTATTCCAACTATACTTTTGACCCAATCCCATTTTAGTAATGAATTCTATGTTATTATCCATCATCTAATAACATTATCTATTCACATCATCAAACAATTAAATTTTAGTAAACCTCTTACCTTCACAATTCATCTATTGATTTTTTGTGCCTCTTCTTTCCACGCTTCATCCTTCCCTTCCAATGTTTTAGTTCCTCTAACTCTCTTCCATTCCATCTCTTAAATAGAACAATAGATGCTAATTTGTTCTCCTAGATTTTTTTTTTGTTTTTTATTTTATCTTTTTTTGTTTGTTAATTTTAAGATCTTTTAATTCTTTTCTTTTTTTTTCTAGATTTTAATTTTTTTTCTATTTTTAATGTTCTTTCCTCTTTTTCTCTTTTTTTTCTAAAAAAAAATCCCTTTTATATTTTATTATGAAATTCTAATGTCATATTTAACTTATTTAGCATTTAATCATGTTTTAGAAATTTAATGGCAGAATAATAAATAACAACCCAAATTTAAATTTTATCTTTATTAATTTTTTCCTCTAGAATAATAATGACACACTAGGCTAACCACATAAAGGTTTTTTTTATTCCTATAGTTTAGCTACTCAAGCAAACATAGAAAGTAGCAATTTAAACAAATACTAAGATTATCATTTTTAAATGCATTTCTAACATGACTAATTATTTTGGTTTATGTAGGGTTTCAATAACACTCAATCGACCAATGATGTCTCCATCTACACCACCCTCTTCGATGATTCTCTCCTTCTGATACATTTGAGGAAAGAATCTTCATGCATCCATCTCACAACACATAGGTAGTTAGGTCATATCATATGATAATCATAATCAATAATATATAACTATAACAATTCATTACTATGCTTAAAAATGTAAACACATACATAAACCATCTCATACTAAGTAATCATGAATTATCATTTAATTATACAACATTTTATTATCCTAAAATAACATAATCTCAAGCTTAATAAAAAAATAGAGTAAATATCATGTATATTTACCATAACCATGTATAAATAGTCAAATTGTTAACTTAGCAAGGAAATCAGGATGTAACATCCTTCCCCCTAAAGCTACTCATTGTTTCAGATGTCTATTATTCAAATAGAAGATCTGAAATAAAGTATTATTCAACTAAAATAAAATAACATAATAGTATCTAATTGAGAAAATAAATGTAGAAATATCCTGAAGAACTCATTATAGTCCTCCTAGGTAGCACTAACCTTAGAGTATTGGTCGCACTAGACCTTACATTGAGACATATCTCTATTATGTAAACAAAGTTTTCATGTGTCAATTAACCTGATTGGTTCTATTGTGACCACCCCAAGATCTAGAACCTACAAATCATTCAAATCCAACACATGTGTAGGATCAACTATATATTTCTTAAGATATGATACATAGAAGACATTATGTAAAAGAGCTAAAGCTGGTGGTAATACAAGCCTATATGAAATAGGTTTAACCACTTATAACACCTCAAAGGGTCCCACATATCTCAAAGATAATTTTATAGACTTCTTGAATTTAATCAATCTCTTATATGATTTTACCTACAAAAACACTTTATCACCAACTACAAAGTGACTCTCTATTCTCTTTAGATCTACATAACTCTTCTTTTTATATTTAGCCTCAACTAATATTTGCTTGATCAGTCTAACTTTCTCTTCCATCTCTAAGAGACTATTGGGTATGAAGACTACCCTATCCTCTAACGTATCCCACCTAATGGGTGTCTTGTACTTTCTCTTGTAAAGTGCTTCAAATGATTCCATCTTCTACACTAATTGATATGAGTTTTCATATTCAAACTCAACCAAGGGAATATAATCTCCCCACTTGTACTACTGGTCTATGTAATACATTTAAAGAAGATCCTCAATCACCTGATTGATTCTCTCAGTCTAACCATTAGTCTCTAGGTGATATTCTATACTAAAATTAATTTTCATACATAAAGCTGAATTTAGATTCATTCAAAACCTTGAAGTCATCTTTGGATCACGATCCAAAATGATCTTCTCTAAAAAACCATGCAACCTATACACTTCCTTCATGAATCTCTTCACAAGGGTAGCTACATCATCTTTCAAATTACTTGGTATGAAGTGAGCTACTTTGGTTAGTTTTTCAACAACTACCAAGATCATATCATGCCTATTATATGACATAAAAAAACCTTGGATAAAGTCCATACTAATCACCTACCATTTCCATTCCAAAATATCATGTGGATATAACAATCCAACTAGATGCACATGCTCAAGCTTCACTCGTTAACACTCCAAAAAACATGACACATAATCTACCACATGTTTCTTGATTCTTTTACAAAAATATAGTATTCTAAGCTCTACCATGAGATTGGTTACACTAGGATGTCTTGAATAAGGGGCATCATGCAATTCCTTAAGCATTGTGACCTATAAATTCTCTTGATCTGGTACATACATCCATCCATTATAATGCAAAAGATGATCACTTTTTAGTATGAATCCTTTATATCAAGGATTTTGAGAATTCTCAAACAATGATTTTCTAACTTGATCATAAAATTAATCTCTTAAAGATAACTCAATCATCTGATCCCTGAATGTACTCCTAATAGTAGTTATATTTGTAATATACCTTCTTCAATTGAGGGAATCATCTACTTTATTCTCTTTGCCCTTGATGTAATTGATATGAAAGTCATAGTCAAACAAAAACTCAAGCTAACATCTCTGATGTGTGTTCAAATTATGTTGGGTGATACTTGAGTCCCAAGATATGTGTCTTGATCTCAAAAGGTTTACCCAATAAATAGTGATACCAAACTTTCAAATCATGAACAATAGCTACAAACTCCAAATCATGAGGGGCATAGTTTAACTCATATGGCTTAAGATTTTGTGACTCATAAGCCACTAAAACTCCATCCTTCATAAGGAATGCACCTAGTCCATCTCTTGATGCATCCATGGATACTAAAAAATGACCATTGGGGTTTAGAACTCTTAACACTAGTGTAGATGTGAGCCTTCTCTTTAGCTCTTAGAAATCTAACTCACATTTTTCTAACCAAACAAACTTTTTATTCTTCCATTATAAGGAAGTAATTAGGTTAGATATTCTATAAAAATTTGGTATGAACTTCCTATAATATCCTGTCAACCCCATGAAGCTTCAAATTTCATGCACATTCTTTAGTATTGGCCATTCCATAATGGCTCTAATCTCCCCTAGATCTATATAAATACCATCTATACAGATAATGTGTCCCAAATACTACACCCATTTTTGGAAAAATTCACACTTATATAGCTTCCCATAAATCTTATGTTTTTGCAACCGCTACAAAATCAACTCAAAATGTTAAAGGTGTTTTTCTTCATTCTTTGAGTAGATAAGAATGTCATCTAGAAAAACTAACACAAAGTGGTCAAGATAAACTCTGAATATACTATTCATGAGATTCATAAATGATGTAAGAGCATTAGTTAGACTAAACTATAACATTTTAAACTCATAGTGTTCGTATCGAGTTTTACATGCTATTTTCAAAATGTCCTCATCTTGAATCCTCAATTGATGGTATCCTGCTTAAATATCAATCTTTGAAAATACTATTAATCATCATATTTGATCAAAAATATCATTTATAAAAGGTAAAAAATACCTATTTTTTATGGTTTCCTTGTTCAACATTCCATAATTGATGCATAGTCAAAGGGTACCATGATTTTTGACAAAGATAATAGGTACACCCTATAGTGATACACTTGGCCTAATCAACCCTTTTTCCAATAGATATTGAAGTTAAGCCTTTATTTCAATGAATTCTATGATTGTCATCTTATATGGTGCCTTATAATAAGGTTCTGAACTAGGTATGATATCGATATAAAAATCAAACTCACATGTAGGAGGCTTACATGGCAACTCCAAATTCACTTCAACATACCTTCAAATCACAAAACCACCTAGAGCATGATAAATAAGGTTAATAGACCTTTCTATGTAAGAATATTATCTTGACAAATCACAAATCCTCCTTTACCATCTGAGAACCTTCAATCTAACCTTGTAGACTACTCCATATACATTTATCAACATCTTGACATCTCCTCAGCACATTTTTCATCTGAACATACTTACTCCACTTGAAAATAATCATCTTTATCCTTCTAAGACCTTAAGAGGAACACCATAGAAACACTTGATTCTCCACTAAAAGGAGTCTCTTAATAAGCATAGATAGAGACACATCATGTATTCTCCCCCTCACATAATGCACATCTTGAAGCCACTAAACTTATATGGCATACACAACTACTCAACAAGCCTCAAAAGGCTTATCAAGATCTAAGACTAGGCCTAGAAGAGAGGCCTACAACTTATAAGATCACCTGGCATCTACCACATACTAATATACAGATAGATATTTAAAACTCACCTTTTAGATTATAGAATTCAAACCATGATCAACAAGCCAACTCCTTCTCAAGATAAGACCACTGAGATATTCACAAGTTTCTTTACTCCAACAAAAGATATTTAAAAATAACGCACAAACATACCTTGTTTTCATACTAGCTCATCAAATAATATATGATAGCCACCAAGCTTCCTCTGACTAACAAGTGTCTCCTTGGAGCCTAGATAGAGACACCCTGACCCATAATGTCCTAGAATAATGTGAAACTAGGAGTTGTCCACAACTTCTCATATTCCTTTTCCTCCTTGGTCATCTGATATTGATAGTTCTTATTCTTCTTCTTAGGCTTAGAATTAACCTGAATCATCACCTTATATTTTTCCTTGCACTTGACTTGAACTAACTTTTGTTTTTCCTTTTCTATTTGGACAATTGACATATTCTCTACTTTAGACTTGTCAACAAATGCTGACAATAGAAAATATTGACTTTCCTTCACATCTGATCCCTTTTCCACATTGATAATGAATCCATCAAGACTCTTAGACACACCAAGATTAGTCTCCTTAGTCTTTACTACCTCAAGTATCCATACCACAGTTTGACTCTTGTCATCTTCTGTAACCATCTTACCTACTTGATCCTTGAGCTTATCGTGATTTGAAACATAAAATTCTAGAGCAACTTTCTTATTAACCGTATGATTATAAGAATTATAAATGATTACCTTTAGTTTCCATAGATAATTTTGTACTTTATCAAACCTTCTATGATCTTTATATCCTTTGACATACCTTGAAGACCTCTCAACATTATTTAGATAGAATCTAGAAATATGTCCACTCTTATGACAACTGAAACAAATAACATCATTCATAACTTTTGACATAGTTGAATCATGATAAATATTTGGCCAAAAAATCCTTCTATCAAAGCTCCATGAATGCCCAAACTTGATTAACTTTATTTTACATTCCTTATCCCTATGACCATACTTATTACATGTATAATAATGACCATGAAATGAACTAGCATACATTGAAGCATTTGGTTATCTAACAGACCTTATTTCATTGCTCTTGATCTAATCCAACTTATTTTGATATTATTCAAGCTTACTTATCTTAGCAAAAAATTTCTCATGATCATCCATCAATGAACCTATCTTGGTTTCCAATTAAATGCTCTCATCCTCTTTAACTCTTATACTTGAAATTACAATCATTAAATGACCTATGAGAACTTAGATAATATCCTTATAATTCTTAGATTCTTTAGCCATGTCATCCTTTATTATACATGTTTTATCTATCAAACTTAATTTAAGGGAACTAATTTGTGCATCAAGACATTTGATCATATTTCTCATCTTATGATTCTTCTTCTTTTGCTCCTTCAGTTCACCAAGTGCACCGATGAGCTCAGCTTCTAGATCAAATTCTTATTCCTTAATATCATCTTCTCTACTATTATTTCAAGATTCTTTATCAAACATGATGCCCTTTTATTTTGAACACAAGCTTATCTTGGCATCTACTAGCTAAACCTTGAGACCGTTGATAATATTCTCATCTCTTTTGGTATATTTCTTCAAATTACATATCTATTCTTTAAGTGCATTGATCATAGCTTTCCACTATTGATTTTCTTTCTTCAACTACTTATCCATATTTTTACCTACCTAGGATCACCTTCAAGATGTTAGGCTTCCTTCAAATGATCCACTCTGATACCAATTTTTAGAGGTATAATCATTGAGGTAGGGGGTATATAATTGAACCTAGATATTTCAATTACAATTGCATTCCTTTCAAACTATTAAAAAATTATCATATATCAACTTGATCAAGAAACATTAAAAATATAGCTCATACATTCAATGCATACACAAGATCAAACACATAACACATATTTCTTATGGGAAACCCTCACTGGAAATAAAACCCACCCTCAAACCTATAAGACAAATGGACTACTATCCTATAATAAATTATAAACAAGAGATCGATCAACTCCTTTAGACCAATAAACATTGATCATATCCTCCTGACCAATGGTATTTAGTGAAACATCTATTTCACAAGGACCAACTACCCCTAAGAAAGATCAACTCCTTTAGACCCTCATTTGAACACTTCCACCTTAGAACTGATGTTTTCAACACCTGATGATGGATCTCTATTTATCAATATTCACCTTCACTCTTTCACCTAATACTCCCTATTGGCTATATCACATTACATACTTATATTAACACACAAAGATCAATTAGGACACATTACATATCCCAACTTACACCACTCTCCAACTCTACACTCACACTCACTTCAACACACCTACAACAATTCTATCACCACAACAACAATTTGACCATGAGGTCATTCACACATACCATACTCTAATCTACCTCACAAACCAACCTCTAATCTCACACAAACACCACATATCCTTCACTCACATGTCAAATCATCAAACCTACAAAAGTACTTGTTATGACATAGAAATATGACCTATAGGTCATCCACACAATCATGAACTAGATCTATTCATTAACCCATCCACTGGACACACTTCCTCTATTTTCTCCTCAATAATTTAATCTACTCAACTTACACAAGCCTCTTCACTCATCTTTAACCTATAATATAATTATTCTACCATAAAAATTATGATCTACAAGTCATAAAAATAGACCTTAATTTTCTCTGATCATCAACCCAACCATTGGGCACACTTGATCTCCTCTTTTCTTTACTTCAATGAATATTGTCCATATTGAAGCCTTTACTAATCTCTCTCTTAAATTATCTCACTTACAAGTATAGAAACCAACATATTTGGTTTCACTATATGTAGAGAATTCATGAATTAACAATACCATAATACTTCCTTTTCATCCATAATACATGCCTTCACCCTTAAGGCATCTCACATGGGTCACACTTAATCACAATCCACTTTCAAATAGACCTAAGTCACTTTTAGGTCCTATGTAGACCCATTTATCTCTTTGACATTTATTTGAGCAAACAAAGAACATAGGAACATTTTCCAATAGCATAAAACCATTCCACATGACCCTTTTTCCATCCTCAAATGATCATAGTCACGAAAACACTCTTATGCTAAATCCCAATTACTTCAAACACTTCTCTATATAGTCATTATGAATGAAAACATATTCAAATTAAAAACCTTTATTCATACTAAATATGATTGGTTAAATTGTAAAAATACATGTGTAACATCCTCATGGAGTCTAAAACACTCCCCAATATCCAATTCACTATGATATATTGAAACAATATGAAAACAAGATCAAATAATCTTCTCAGGTCCCTTATAGAACATAAACGAAAACATAGTCAATGTTGGATCTCAAAATATTTGTCTTTACATGATTTAAGATATTTAAATTAGGTTCATTAGATGTGTCATGGAGTCTTCTTCATCTTTGCTTTCTACAACATGAACAAATTCATCTTGGATCAAAAGTTATAGCCAATATACATAGACTGGTTTTTCCCTTTGTTAAAATTCAAATATTTAAATGCCAATGGTCAAAATTAAACTTTGACCACAAAGCTTGCATCTCATGTCATCTCTACTCAGATAAAATATGCTCTATTGATATTTAACACATAGGCACCAATGCTCAAATGTTAAACCTCTATCAGTTTGATGACATCTCATGTAATCTTGAAACTTTGACTCAATGTACTCTGTTGATCTTTTATATGTAGCTCAGTCTATATCAATGCTAAACAACTATCACTTTGACCTCTTGACTTTAATACTCACTATTGATATTTATCTATATGATCTCCCACTCACTGTCAATCCATGGAAGAATCTTGATCTTTATTTCTACTCATTTTTAAACATCATGCACCTATCCTCATCTCGTTGCTTCCTATCTTTTTAGAGGAAACATACTTCGTTTATCTTGCTCAAACTTTAACTTGTGCTGAAAAGACTATGGGAACCATTGAAATATTCCTAGAATGCCAACTTTTCATAGTCATAACTTTTGCCTCACTCACTCACATGTTCTCAAATTTGGAACATATGATCTCCTCATATGAGAAGGAAACTATATGAAAAAATAATCCTAAAACATTTATGCATCTGAGATATAATGCCATTAAAATTCCTTCTCAAAATATTTTATCATAGAGCCAACTATGCTTAGAATTTATCTAGGAGATCAAATTTTCTACTTTATAACTTTTGTCATGCTTCAATGCATGATCTCAAATTTAATGCAAATCAACTATGCAAAAAAATTAATAAACCCATATGATCACCTTCTCTTGAAACATCCACATGTATAAGATATTTCTTCATTAAAATTCTTACTCAGCTCTTCTTGCCATATACAAATTTGGCTAAGTATGGGAAAACATAGTCAAACTACTTGGGAGCCCAAATTTGCACATGCATATATTTTATCATTCTTCATCGCATGATATAAGAATTAACACATATAAACCAGGGAAAAAAATGAATAAACCCATATGATAATTTTATCCTAACACCTCTACTTGTGTGAATCCTGACCTCATCAACATGCTTACTTGGCTCTAACCACATACAAATTCGGTAAATATGGGAAAATAATGAATTCTGATTGAGAATCTAACTTTGTACCCTCATATCTTTGACTACACTTTGATGCATGACTTGAGATTTATCACATATAAAATAGGGATTAATGTGATCACAACCATATGACCAACTCCCCTTGACTCATTCCCATGTGGTAATGATGACATCATCAAAATTCCTACTCAATTTTTTTGCCACTAACCCCAAACTGTCTAGATGAAAACTATAGAGTAATAGATGAATCTCTCTTATGCACATAAGATCTCTAATCATAGAAAACATTTTTTAATACCCTTTACACATGATTAGTAATCCATACTCATACCTAAACATCTCTAACCATGCCAAAACTAAATATCAACCAATCCAACTTCAAGCACACTAGGACAAGCACATTGCACACTTTGTCATTGTTACTTAGGATATCAAAACACTTCATACACTCATAAAGACACCTCCATAGTATCACCATGACATCTCTGATAACTTTCCAACATATGGAGCTGAGATGAGCTTAGTAGAGGTCTATGTGATTATTATATGATATGTTCCTTCTGTGTATGGAGTTTAAAAGTGTTCCGAAAAAGGCAAAGTGTATTGTGTCCTAAACAAGACCTAATAGTGAAATGAGGCTTAATTGAGTTATGTCAGACCTAAAGGGATTCAATAATCATTTGAATCATGTTAATGAGATGTCCTAAGACCTATTCTATGGTTGAACTAACAGGTTAAGTGTGATTATCCTACTAAGAGGTATATGAATAAGGAATGGTATATATATATATATATATATATATATATATATATATATATATATATATATATATATATATATATATATATATATATAAGGTAGTTTTAGGCCTATTTGAGTATAGAAAAGATGTGAATGGAATAGTATATTGGTAAGTAGAAGAAGGTATTTTAGACCATCTGAAGAGAATATAAAAACTATGATGAAGATTTGATATAGGTTCTGCATATAAGGATCAAGGTCATCTGACCAAATAAATCTTGAAGAGACCTAATTGAGTGAAGAGACCTAGAAGGTAGTTTTTGAGGAATAAGAGTGTGAAGAACTAAAGAGGTGGTCATTTTAGACAACTATTACTAGCCACCATGGGCCTTCAACTAGAATTTAGATTGATTCCTACCAATGACTAAAAATTAAGCTTAGGAAGCATTGAACGTCAAATTTTTTCTTGTGCATCATTCATCAAAGATCAAAATATCATTGAGGCATCTTTAATTGGGGTATCATATCATATTAAATTATAACCTCTCAAGGATTCATTCTTAATCACCTTACGACATTACAATAATCAATTTGGCCTATCAACCTATTAATGGGGAAGATGAACAAATATCTAATCTTTAAAATAACTAAATGGCTAATCATAATTAATTAACAAGATAAGTGAAAATAAAAAACTTGTTGAATTATCCATGTTCAATTAATGAATAACTATAAAAGAAAATTAAAAAAAAAATATTTTAGCCTTTCATCATGACCTTTGTGAGTTGTCAAGCTTTTTATAAATAACCTAAAATATATAATTTTTGATACCCATGGATATTCATTAAAAATCATGAATAATTGACAACTATTAAATCTAATGGGGTTATATTTGACTCACTTAGGTTAGGTTTGGACACATTACATGTTTAAACTCCACCTTGACTCACTTTGGATTGAGCTTAGTTCCTAGGCCTATAAATATAATGCCTTGCCTATTGAATTTTAAGCTATTTTGGTGCAAATTTATCATGCAAAAATGACTTTAAATCCTAGAAATTATAGATTTATAATGTAGGTTTTGTTGCATGAGATTCATATCAATAGTGTTATAATGCCAAAACTTTGAGCCAAGCTACAACAAGCCATATCACAAACAATGGTGCCAAGGAGAGAAGGATATACATAAGCTCCATTACCAAAGACTCTTTGATGTACAAGATGAGCAAGCCACTCAAAAATACATTTGGAGCTCCCAAAGAAAGTAAAAGATTAATTATCTTTTTCATTTTAGTTGTGCTTTCATTTGTCTTTTGTTAACTAAGTTCACCCCTAAGATATAGGCTTCAAGTGCAAGTGTTATTATGTTTATTGAAGTTTTTGTTACTTGAAATAACATATTACTAACCTCCCTTCTTGGATTCTTATGATCACAAATGGCATTCCTAATGGGACCTTCAATCATCTCATGTAGAAAGGAGATGATAATGTCGATCTTAGTTTTTCTATTGAGTGATTGACAATCTTCAAAATCTAAGTTTTAACATTATTTTTCATGTATTATATTTTTTAGTGATATATAGATTACATAGAGATTGACATTAGTAATAATAGAACTAACATCAATTCTGCCTAACTGACATTGTTTCACCTAGAACTAACATTGACCTTTGTGTGCATCACCCATAACTAATGTTGGTCTCTGTGCAGAATAGTAGGTTAATAGGTCATCTTTTGGAGCTTCATTTGGGGTCATCTAAACTCTATTTTTGATGACTTTTTTTTAAAAACTCATGTTTTCTCCTAAATTTTCATAATTTGCTATTAGTTTACCTTTAATTTTCACAAATGTTTCACAAAAATATTGAAAACCCCTAACACTTTATTTAGGACCTAAATGCTACAAGGATACATTTAAAACACTTCTAACTTTCAATTTTCACATTTCAAATTGGTTTTTTAAGAATCTTTTTGTTTAAATAATTTTTGTTTTGTTTCAAGATTTCAAAAACAAATGCTAAAGGGCCAAATTTCATAAAAAATTAGCTTTGGTTCATTAAAATAAACACTCACACTTAGATTACATACTCTTAAGAGTTTTTTGTTTTATGATTGATATTTCATAGTTGTTTATTTTTAAAAAATGATTGATTCACATATGCTCTCCTCCTGTCCCATTTAAGGAACTCGGGTGACCAAAATTGCTCTTTATTTGCATTTATGACTTATATAATGGTGTGAAAATAATTTCATTAAGGCTCTCCTAAAATCCATATGGTCTAGGTGATCTATACATGATTGTAAAGTCTTTTCACTTGTCATCTATTTTCATGCATCTTGGCTTGAGGAGAGGGAGTTCATCTCCTGCTCATGGGTTCTCTAAGGAAGTATTGAAACAAGAATTCATCTCCTAGGATTGCTTCAACCCAAATACATGGTGGGGTATATAAATTGATTTTGATTTACTAGGATGTTTTCTTGAGAGGTTAAGCAAACTCTATTAGTAAGATACTGCCTCATACCGTAGGGGTAAATCAGACATCACACTACATCAAGCAAGAGATAGATGTAGTAGTTGAGAAAAGGAAAATACCTTTTCACAACAAGCTAGTTGATATAGATCCAAATGATGTGAGTATCCTTTGTGTTAGCCCCACTTGAGACCATTTAAAAACTTACAAAAATTTAGTATTAAAACAACCCCATTTGTCATGGACATACTGTTGGTGCATGGTGAGTAGCCTAAAATTCCATGTTGTAGTACAAACTTTTGGGAGAAGAGGGGGCCTAAAAACCCTACTTTTTATGAATTTTTTTTTGGATTAACACTTAAAATCCTTTAAAGAGTGAGTATATTGTTTTAATTTCATAGTATTATGCAACCTTGTTAGTTTTAAGATTTGGGACATTACACTTAGGTGTTTGTGTCATTTTATCCTTTATTACATGGTTTTTTAGTCTAAACCATCTATTTTGTTTATTTTCCCACATCAAAATAAGTTTTGTGTACACATCATTCCATTATTTGAGGAGAAATTATTCCATCCATTTACTATCATACCCTTTACTTTAGTCTTTTTATAACTCTTTGTGTGTTTGTCACCTGATTGAAAAAGGTAACATTATGTTACCCAATTTATTTCACATTATTAGAGAGTGGTAATGACATTATGTCACTCAAATAATTTCATAGACTTGTTTTTCCTTGTGTCCAAGTTTCTAATTTGAATCAAATCCATGTGTGCCTTCTGAATATTTGGCTAGTGCCATTATGTTGTTCACCTTTGAATAGGTTAAATTTAAATCAAAGAAGCCTAGTTTCCTAAGTTGATTTTCCAATTAACCTTGATAAGTTCAAATCCAAACATTTATTGATTTATGTTTATGCCTTGTGTAATTTTGGGCCTAGGCATTGACATTTATCTTTTGGGTTGTGCAACTTAAGTTAATTCTTTACCCAATTTGAAAACTATTGTTTATGCGTAGATTTGGGAGAAATAACATATATCTCCATATGACTTATGCCAATTGACCAATTTCATGTTTGAATTAGTATGCCTAGTCTATGCTAAAGTGTTTTAGATTTACTAGATTACATCATACCCCTTTTGTTTCATGTCTAGATTTTGTGCTTGTTTTGCCAAAAATCCTAGCACATGCCTATTTTGAGCCTAGATTTTGATGCCACATTTATCAAAAAGACCTAACAAATTTTATTTCCTTATATTAGACTTATTTGGAATACTTTGGACCTAGAATTTGGCATGCTAATTTTTATTTATCCACTTGACCATTTATGTAAGACATTTTATGTTAGATTATTTTATACTAAGATTTAACATAGACCATTTTAGAGATACAACTACACCTTTTGACCAAGTTAGACTATGTTTGGAATATTTGTTCCTTGTATATTTTTTTAGAGTTTGTATAACTCTAGGCCTTTTATAGAATGCTCATCATTGATGTGGTTATATCTCATTACACTTATGGTGGAGTCATGTATAATCTAAGTTATTATAGAATGGCCACACAAATTGAATTTGTATAAGATCCATATGGTGAAGAAGTGGTTTTTGAGATGGATCCATATCCTTATTACAATCCTAAATATTGGGAACAAATACAAATGCCATGTTCCATGGTACATTCTTTGGGATGGTTGACATATGATGTTCTCCATATCAATGATCATCATAGCCAATATTCCACCTATATCATTAACCATCATTTAGATTATGTGAATCATTAAGATTCATAGTGTTCAAGGACTACCATTCCATAACCTCATCCTTTGGCTTATGCAAACAACCAAGATCCACAATTCCCTACCATTTCTATACCAAGACCTCATCCTTTGTCTTGTGCGATCAATCAAGTTACACAACACCCTACCATTTCTATACTAAGATCTCATCCTTTGGCTTGTGGAATAACCATGCTCCATAATTCCATAACATTTATATCCAAGGAACTCATCCTTTGGCTTGTGTGAGAAACCATGATTTACAATGCCCTACCATTACCATTCCTAGCCATTTTGAGTATGGTAGCTCATTATCCAAAAAATGTTATCCAATCATGACTAGATGAGTCATAGTTAATATCCCATGCCATAAAAAAACCTCTATTAAGCCAACCATTATCCAACCACTAGCCATTCCTCATCTATTTCCAACTATTTACCACTTTATAAAACCCATGCCAATTGTTGAGCTGTGACCAAGCCAATGAGTACCTCTCCAATATAGCTAATCATTTAAAGACTAAGATACATTCAAAACTTGTATTTTATAATCTATTTTAAACCAAATCCAAGACAACCAATCAATTTTATTGAACCAACCATTTGTGATAAGTCAACCTATGATGAATCACCTTTTGATGTTATTCCTATTGTCAAGGAGTCTCACTTTGACAAGCCATTATTTACTGAGTCACTTATTAATGAATATAAACACCTATGGGAAAATCATTACCTTGACCATTTTCATATTTTAAATATCCTCCCTTTGACAAGCCAATCTCTGAGGAGTTGTCTTTTGACCATTTTCCTATCATTGAGGAGTTTCACTTTGACAAACCAATCTTTGTAGAGCCCATCATTACCATCACATACCATTACTTTTACAGCACCAAATGTTCAAGAAGACATCATTGTAGCTATATCCACACCAAAATAAGAATAAACATTTAATTTAGGTTCTACTATTAAACCAACTATAGACACTATAAAACTACACACGATGGTCCTAGATGTCAAAACACCCCTAGATAAGACCATTACCCAACCTCCAACCATAACCCTGAGTCAATTTAGATAACTATTTAAACCCAACTCACTTACCTACCCTTTTACCCCACTTAACCTTCAACCCTAGACTACTGATAGTCATCTTAATTGCTGATGGTCACCTTGATCATCAAAAATCAAGTATTCCCCATTTGAACAAAGATAACTCAAGCTATGTGCAAGATAACATGTCAAAATTTAATATGGATAGAAAGCTAACACATTACAACAACCAACCAAACCTCATATGTAACCTTACACTTCCATCTCTTTTGACAATAAAAAAGAGGAATAGGAGGTAAAAAGTGGATCCATAATCAATTCAACCAATAGTCATCAAGAGCTTCCATCATCAAGAACTTCTTTCAAAGTCTTCCCTTTAGCGAGTTAGTAGCTATGAAAGAGATATAAACCACTACCGAAACTATTATTTAGGAAAATTACCATTAATATACCAAAATTACTTCTTAATCTACCATCAACCATTATGCAATGAGCTAAGTACACTTATTACTTCAAGTTTTGATTATTTAATTTTTGACATCTTTATCTAAACCACACCCTTCTACTCATTACCATCTAACCCCTTGAATCCAAACAAAATTTCAACACTTTGCTATATCCATTTTCTAAGCTTTTATAAACACTTTCAAAACCCACAACAATCATCGAGGATCACCATAACCATCGATGGTCACCTTCAACTATTGATGATCATCCAACCACCTATGGTCACCTTAACCATCAACACTCATCCAAACCATCAACGATCACAATGGTGGAAGATAACATAAATCTATTTCCACCTACTTACCTTCAAAAAAATTCCACTTTCTATCTTTCTTCCTATTCTTAGAAACCCCAACTATGTTTATAACCCAACCTAACCTAATTAGCATTAGTATTGACATGTTATTTACTTAATTAGTCTATATCCTTTATCAAGTATTTATTTCTTCTTATAATCTCTTTTAGTCTTTTCTATCATTTGATGCAAGTACTTCATCTTTATTTCTTTCAACTTAACTATTTTAAGAGTGTGGATTGACAACCTCCTAATAAGCTCACACTTGTTAGATCTAACTCATGTTAGGTAGTCCACCTTCCTATCCATGTAACAACCCCTTTACATTAGTAATTTATTATCTATAGGTATTATTCCCAAGACAAAGAAGAGATATTCACAACCATTTGGATCATGTGCATATAAACAAATAGGTTCTTCTACCATTCCCTTAATTAGTTTCTTACTTCTTTTTTAACTAGAAAATAAACTAAAATTGAGAGAAACATTCTAGCATGCCTAGTGGGACCTAGTAGCATCTAGGTGCCCTTTTCTTCCTTATTATATGCTCATATAAAGAAATCTAAATTTATTTTGGGTATAAAATAAACCTTGCATGCATTGATTGCTTGCATGTTTAGCTCACGTAGTTAAAATTAAAGGCTAAGTAATTCAATCATAGCTTCACTTATTTATCACACACCATACCAAGCCAATTAAATCAATCAAAACATTGTAAAAATTGACATAAAGCCTAACTAGAGTTTTATCTCTTAGTGGATCACCTTCACCCTTTGGATATCTTACTTGGAGGTCATTATTGAGAAGAGAAACCAAAACTCTATTGTCTGGTTTAGTCTAAACTCTAGAAATTAGTATATACTGGTTAAGAACCTAACATCCTTATCATTATGGCATGTGAAGTGAGGGGGTATGCCCCAATACCAAGCCACATATTTATTTCAAACATAGATCCTTTTGAGAGCATTGAACACTTGAAACCAGCTATAAACTTCTTTTCTAATACCTATTTTACAAACTAAGTTCTTCTTCACACTTTATAACTAAGACATAAGCTAAAAGTGAGATAAAAAGGTACCCAAAGATTTTAAATGCACTCTAGTGTATGTTTTTTATTGCATTGAGATATTTTTCTTTTATTTTCTTTGTGTTTGAGTTGTGAGATTTCTATTATTTATTTTTATTTCTCAGATGGTCTTTACTAGAAAATAGTCGACGAATCAAACTAACCAGGAGCCACTTTCATCTTCATCTTCCTCCATGGATTATACCTTAGATGTTGAGTGTTTTACCCATCCCTATATCCCCCTACTATGCCTTAGATAATTTTCCAAGGTGATGCAAATTTTTCCACTTTCCTTGATAACAACCATATATCACTATAACATTACCTCAACACCCTATCTTCCTTCACCCCTACTTCAGTTTCGCCTAGTGATCCACCTTATGGGATGCCTACCCATCTTATGGTTACCACTACCTATGCCCAACCTATGATCACTCAAACATCTTCTTCCACCAATAATCCATCTAATACCTCAGCCAAAACTTAATCAAGTAACCCAACCAATAACCAAACACCCCTACACCAACTAAAAATTCCTCCAACATAGGGATAACCTCACCTATTGTTACCTATATTCCACCCACCATAGGGATATATTTTATCCATATTTCTAATATTCCCCTTATCACTACCAACTAACCAATATACACCCCACTTCAAAATGTGGTGCTTTCCATACCTTCTACCCTTCCACCTATTAGTACCAGAGTTACCACTCACCCCCAACCAATTAACCTATCCATACCTACAACCTAACCCATATCAATTCACAAATCTGCCAATTCAATCATACCCTTGAACCCACATCAAATGTTCAAAAAATACCTATGAAACCTTACCCACACTATGTTCCTAATCCATGAGGATACATAGCTTCATCTTCTACCCAAACTCTTATGCCCATTAACCCTTATGTGGCATCATCCCAAACCTCAATGACCACATAATAAAATTTGGAATTCTCTCAAACTTATACCAGTTATCCATATATTTCATCCACCCAACCTCAGTAAAACTTACCATACAATTATGGAACTCCCCAGGCCCAAATAGATTTGGTCAAACTATTGATGGACAAAATGACCAACCTAGAGTCATATATCTCTAGGGATCACAACCTCTTATCTTATGACCAAATTTATAATGAACCTATTCACCTATCCATACCTATCTAACCTTTTACCCTTCTCAATATGAATTACCCAAATTTTATAAATTTCAAAGCAAGGAGGACCCCCAACAACACTTTAGAGCATTTTAGCATTCTTGCTTCTTGATTGTCTACGATGATGCTCTTCTCCTTCGAAAATTTCCTGTCTTTATCTGGACTAGAATTAAATTTGTATAGTGCTATCACTAAACACTCCATATTTTATTTTCCAAACTTACCCAAACCTTTTTGGACCACTTTTAGATCAATGTATCTAATAAGGTCTCCATCACTAACCTGTAGTCCATCAGGCAAATTGATGACAAATCAATCACCGATTTCAGAGCTTGATAGAGAGGTCTTATCAACTAGCTTTCTTTCTCTTTGCCTCAACTTGAGTTTATTGAAAATTTCTCTCTAGTTTATGCCAAACACATCACCCCCACTCTATAGGTTCAAACCTTTAAAATTTTTGATGATGCTTTCACTATGGCACGTAAATTAGAAATTAGATGCATCGATGAGGGGAAGTTGAAACTAAGAAACAAAAATCTAGATTCAAATACAATGACCCTTCCCCATCCAAAACAAACAACCAATCTAACTACCCTAACACTATACCAAAAATAGCCACAAACATGGTTGTATTTAAAATTGCTCTACCTCTGATTGTCAACCAACCTAGCTAAACTAACTCATCCAATAAATAAACCCAAAATCAAAACTAGGCTTCCCCAAAATAATACACTCTACTAGGGGAGTCATATGCTTTAGTTTTGGACAAGTTTTTCAATTCCAAAATCATAGATCTTCCCCCAATCAAACCTTCCAAATAATTTTATGCTTCTCTCCTTGTGCCTAATTGGTACAACAATAATGATCTATGTGCTTTCCACTAGGTAATTAGACATGATTTCGGTAGGTGTAACAACATCAAAAACATTGTCCAAAACTTGATTTATAAAGGAGAACATGCATTGGAAAATCCCAACACACCCTCAAATCAATCACTTGACATATTTTGATAACCATTTACCAACCATGATGGAAAAAATTGGAATCATCTCACACTCATGAGGTCCATACAGTCAATGTAATTATTAGTGAACCTATCATTAAGGAAACCACTGCCTCAATGACCTATTTCTCCACTCCATTTATTGAAGTGGTGGAATCACCCTCCATCAATTTAGATACCTAAACAAAGGAAGAAACCACCTCCTTTCATTCACTTGATGACATAACAGACTTACCCACCTCTCCTTTGATAAAAATACACAAGGAATTAACCATTGCCATCACACCTTCCTCCCCCATCATGGAATCACCCACTCTCTCTTTGGAAACCATTCCACAAAAAGATATCACCTTATCTACTCCTTCCATTGAGAAAACATATTCCTAAATCTTTGAAACTTTCATTAAGGACACGGGTGAAGAAAATACTCCCTTACCCCAACCCTTGGGCATAATATTTGAATTTGATGCCCAAAGAACCAAACCAATTTACAAACCCTTCTCTAGATTAGTCTAAAGCCTAAAATTCTCTTCTCAACCTGATTTAGATTGAGCCACTTTTTGGCACCATCTTGGGATCCCATATCGAAATAAGAATGAACCTTAAACCTCACTTTCATCCCCTATTAAACCTATCATCACCTCAATACCTTCATTAAACACCTCTCCCTCCAAAACCATGGAAGAACCATCCAAATTACCTCCATCCAATATTATTATATCACCTTACACCTCTATAATCAAACCTATCAAAAATTTAGGGGTACTTCCTACTCCTAGCCTTATCCACCCATATTTGAATTTGGATTTAAACCCATCTATTCCACCAAAGAAAACCTTAACCAAACCAACTAAGAAGGTGGAACCACCTAAACACCCACCTAGAACCAAAACCATACAACCCCCTTCTCTTACCTTCTATCTTAGAACCCCATCCTTCTTTCATATTAGGAGCTCATTCTTCTATCAAGAAGATGAACCCCCCCAAAACTACCCAAACTAAACTTCCTCCTTTTATTTTACCTTTACTTACCCCCTCCAAAATGATAAACTCTCCATCATTTTAAACCAAACTATCTACCTCTACCTTCCCACCTATTTCTAAACCTTCATCATCCCAATAACCCACCTCCACATATTTCACATTTAAACCCTTCACATCAAAACCATCAAACACCAAGCCACTCTAATCAAACCCTCCCACAAAAACCATTCTACCACCTATAACTCCTATAATGAACCCGATTTCTAAAAACACTGCCACCCAATAAACCAAAAGACCATCACCCTTAACACCTTTACTCAAATCTTATTCAACCATTTTACAAAGGTTGTTAAAAAATTATTCCTTAATCATACCACCTATCAAACCCTTTGACCCTTCAAGTCCCAAACCATCTTGGTTCAATGATAGTTTAATCTACTCATACCACAGGACACCTATACATGACATAGAGAACTATAAAGCTCTCTAATCACTTGTCTATAACTTATGGGATGAGGATGATCTATTATTAGATGATCCTCTCTCAATCCCATTATCAACCCAACCACCAAGCTAACCTATCCAACACTTACCCACTCCCACACTCTCATCTAAGAGTGAGAAGGAATCAAAGTAACCTTTTAGCCCAATGCTTCACCTCATCCACACTATCTATATGGTTACCCAATCTTGGGCCCAATAAAAGGATAAGGGAAATACCAAAGTGTCCATTCCATATACATATCCTTCCACCCCTCAAACATCTATCTAGACTCAAACACCTTCACCTTCACCTTCACCAAAACCCAAAATATCCATTTTAGGTGCCTCTCCTTCCAACCCTTCTAAATCCATCCAAATAGATGATCTAAAATACTTTCACCAAACATAAATGAAGATGAGCCTATATGAACTAATCAAAACCTTGCATCTATAGAGTAAAAAATCTTACTCTACATTGCATTCCGATTCTTAGTCGTGCACTACAGTTTTGTTCTCACATACCTTGGACGTGGCGGCAAATTTTTTGAAATGGAGCACATGCTTGTTTATTTTGATTCATTTTCTATCTAAGTGTCAAAGGGAAATAGAAGCTACCAAGTGGCATATTTTGAGCATGGGTTCTGGTCAAGTGGAGTCATCCGAGGCGCCTTTCCTAACTTTCAAGAGAGCTGTAGAACGTGCCACATATCCAATATCAACTTAGCAAAATGCATCACATGTCAGCATCCGCATCTCATATCAACACCCACATTTCATTCTAGTTTTTGGCAAAGGTTTCCAACAAGCTAAGTAGTAGGAAGAAGTGGAAGGTGCCAGGTGGCAGTCATGGAAGGCCCTAAACTACTTTTTTAGAGGAAAGCAAAGGTCACCACGTGTCGGGATCTGAGAGACAGTCAATTCAACACTTGGGTTTAATGCCTTGGTTCAACATTTTTGGTTCAATACCTTGGTTAATGTGTAAATGGTGAGCAATGTTGAACCATTAAACCATTTTGGTTCATCGGGCAGTTCAAGGGAGTGTCCCAAAAAACCAAAGGGGTCAAGTACCTTTTTGGAAGGCAAAAAGGCATTGTTTAATTTTGTTTAAGTGTCAAAAAGTAGCAGAGACACCAAGTGTCACTTTTTGAGCCCCTTTCTACTCCATCCCCAAAACTAATGGAAGATACCACATACCCTTTGTAGGAGAAGTTTAAGATGTCACGTATCTTCCCAAGAATAGTAGAGGTCACCATGTGTCAACTTTTGAGAGATCATCTTCAAGCTTCATTACTGAATAAAGATTGTGGTGGGTCTTGGGTGTCATTTCAAGGGTCTATGGAAGCTACCAAGTGTCACCATCCATAGGATCCTAATATGTGTCCTGAATAATTCTAAATCATAGCTAAAGGGAAAGTGAAAATAGTTGCGTGTCTTTAATAAATCAGGAAAAAAGTGCCAAGTGTCATTCTCTGGTGCCTTCTAAGTAATAATAAGATTTTCAGGGAATTGACTAAGTGTCCTCTTCCATTTCAATAGAACAGAGTGTTCTATGTATCTATTTTAGCAAGCGAGCTAGGGGGAACTCAACTTGAGTTATTTTTGGTAGGTGGAGTATTTTATGAGGTAGATTTTTGGGGCCTAAAAAAATTAAAAGGGGTCATCTATTTGTCCCTTGTAAGCAGAGAAGAATGGACAGTTGCATGGCTAAGCAGGTGATGGAATGATGAAAGTCAGGCATAGAAGGAGGTACTAGACATGAATCGACATGCCATAGTCAAGGCAGCTGCCCTACCCCAACATGGCCCTTTTTGATAAGACCATAATGCATCTAAGGCATTAAAGGTGCCGAATGTCACACTATTTTATCTATAAAATTTGAGGCTATAAAAGAGGAAAGAAGGATATAGTTTAAGGGGATTCCAAAAGATAGAAGAATTATAATAAGTTTATATTTTCTAGAGCTCATGACCAAGTAATATCATTTGATTTTGTCTCATTTTCTTGAGTTGTAAAGTTGATGTAACTGTGCATGTTTCTATGCCTTTTTTGTGGCTGAAAAAATTCAGAAGATTGAACTCTATGCCTTTGTTGATATTATTTGTGTCATTTGCAAAAGTAGTCTATACTATAGACTTTCTAGAGTTGTGATTAGGAATGTCATTTGCTTTTGTCTCATTTTCTTGAGTCGGAAGTTCTACATAATTGTACATGTTTTTGCGCCTCTTATGTGATTGGAAGATTCTTATAAGAAGATTAAACCCTATGCCTTTGTTGACATTTTTTGTATCTTAGCAAGAGAAGTCTCTATTGTGAGCCTCTATTTCTATTATTTCAATCTTTTACATTGATCATGCACTTGTTTACTCTTAAATGTAATTGAATCCTACATATAGTTTCACTGTGCTCAAGATTAGGATCAAAATTACACTCAGGCACATCGCCATAGTTGGGTTTCATTTCCTACCTTCACATTTATATTTAATTTTCTATCCTTTTTCCCCACACTTGATACAAAAGAAGAGACCAGCTTCTCTAAAATCTAGAGGTTGTTTTAAGCCGTAATATCCCACAACTTGAAACTTCCCATTGTTGTTGATTAGAATCAAGCGCAATTTTAAGCATCAATAGTTTTTGGTACGCCCGGTGGGACTAATCTTGAAGTTTCTTTCAAGACCGTATGAACTAGAGAGCTATGAGTAGTCAGAGCTATGGACCAGTCACCAGATCACAATTTGCTACAAATCTAGGTATTCTTTTGCCACCTTTGGTAACAAGTCCAGGAAGAAGAGCTAACCAGTTTGTACTAATGCCAAATATGGGAGCCCCCATACCCCCAAACAATTATGAAAGCTAGAACACTGGTAGTCCCTTAATCCTCCCAACACCACCAGTTATTTGGGATCCTATCCCAGTACATGCTCTAAAAGCTCTACCCAAATTTAGTGGGCAAGACTCAAAAACACCTACAGAACATCTTCAAGATGTATCAGATGTCTGTGCCATACATGTTGTCACACAAAAAAATGTGGCCATAAGGTTATTAGTAGCTTCATTCAAAGGGAAGGCTTTAGAATGGTATCGGTCTTTGACCCCAAATACCATATCTACATGGGACCAACTCAAAGATCTATTCTTTGAAATATTTATAGAGAAGGGTGATAAGTCTTCTTTGTTACAGCAGTTAATCACCATTTAAAGGGGACCATAAGAGGACATGACTGACTTCAACACCAGATTTCAAAAAACTTGGGATAAAATCCTTGCTACAGCTAAACCACTACCAGGTATGGCCATAGTATTCTATCTCAAGGCTTTAAATTTAGATATATCTGTTATGATTCAGTCATTGGGAGGCCACACTTTGCCAGAGGCTTATGAATATGTGGTAAGAGCTGAGAATCACTTAATAGATGCTTGAAAGTTACCTCCAAGGCCTCCCATGCCCATATTCCCAAAAATTTTGTTGCCATTCCCTCAAGAAGTCCCTAAATCTATAATCTCACCTGTGTCTATGTACACTTACCCTCAACCATATGCCAAAGAACCTGCCTTTGCTCAGTCATCTAAGATGGATGATATCAATAATATCCTAAGGACATTTTCTAATGAGATGATCAATAGAAAAAGGTAGCAGAATACTTTCCCTAAGTCTCCTTATCAAGGCTATCAAGGAAATAGGTTTTCATCCCAACCAAACCAATATCAAGGTCCTCCAAAACAAACTAACCATTAGCCAGTGAATCAATTAGTTACAGTTCCCACACCCTCATAGACCATTCCTCCCAACTCAAATAGGGAGATGGTTCTAGGGAAAAATAATTATGTGGAGGATTCTAATGCCTAGTGTTTCCCTTTCAATAATGCTCATACACAGAGATTGTCCTAGGGGTAATCTACAATAAAGGGTGGCAGAACAAAGAAGAATGGATGGTCAGTTTGCTAGTATCAGTGACAATCAAGCCTATCAGTCTCTTGGGATGCAAAATTCAGTCTTAGTGGCTTAGATGCAAGGAATGTCCTTACAAAAAGAGGAAGAAATAGCCCCAGAACATGCTTTATTCTCGTGGATTGAGGATGAAGAATCAATTTTCTTAAAAGAAGCATCTACCACCCAAAGACCAGTGGTGCAATCTGATTACTACACCAAATCAAAGAGGAGAATGGTGGAATAGCCTGAGATTGTAAGTGGTCAAGTCAAGAATAATTTTCCATCTCAAGGGCAAAGAAATGTTGCTGTTAGACAAGAAGTGCCTCAACAAGTGCAAGATCAAGGGATTCCTACCCAAACTCAGGAAAAAATGAGATATCCTTATGTCCAAAAAACTTAGTCTTTGGGACCAATAAATATAGTGGATCAGTTGAAGAAGACTCCAGTACAAGTATCAATATGGGATATATTGGCTATTCCTGAATAGAAGACACTACTACAAGAAGCTCTACAAGGTCAAGCAGTGCCCAAAGGTACTGTTAGCAAAGAAGGACCTACTAGAAAGGAAAGGCTCAAAGATATGGTTCCTCTAAAGACAACAACCTTTATGAATGATGTAGTGCAAGTAAGTAATTCCAAACCAGAGCCTTTCTATTTGACTCTGATAGTTGGAAAGAAACTCTTGCATAATGCATTGATAGATTTAGGAGCTAGTACTATAGTGATGCCCAAGTAAATAGCTGATGCTTTGAAAATAAAATATGAACCCCTTGCAAAAGGAGTTATGCAACTAGATGGAAAAATAGTACAAACCGTAGGGAGAATCAAACAACTCCCATTGCAATTATACACATGTCCAAACATAATTGTCAACCAAGATGTAGTAGTCATAGATATACCTCTTATTTTTGGTTTATGTTTATCCAGAGACTTTAAAACAAAAATAGGAGGATATATGTCTCTTTATTGGTATCACCTCATCTTGAGAACCAGATATAGTTTGAAGATGAAAATTCTGTGCGAACCACTATTAAAAGACCATATCACCAATGAATTGACAATAAGATTAGAGGCAGATCATGCTATGTTAAATAAGGAAGAAAGGATTTTTGTTGAAGATCTAGGTGACTGGACTGAGCATGATCAAGAAGAAGAAAACAACCAGTTGTTGGCTATGATGCATAGCGACCCATATGGGAACTATGACTTTACTGGTTTGGGCACATACATCATTTTTGATGAGGACTAGGCAATCCCAAATGTCATAAGGGAAGAGGCACCCACTACTTAAGATTCAGAGATCTGGACCTTGAATTTTGATGGGGCTAGAAGTAAACATGGTGCTGGAGCAGGAATTTATCTTACTGCTCCAAATGGTGATAAAATTTTAAGGGCTATCTGATTCTAATTTGCTTTCACTAATAATGATGCTGAGTATGAATCTTTCATACATGGGCTCCTGTTAGCTAAGAAAAAGGGAATAAAGAACCTAAAAGTAAAAGGAGATTCAAAATTAGTAGTAAAGCAAATTAGAGAAAAGGCAGCAGCCAAAAATGTGATAATGAGATCCTAAAGGCATAGGATTTGGGATTTGATAGAAGATTTTGAAGCTTTCAATATTGAGATAATCTCTAGAAGTCAAAACTCTAAAGCTGATAGGATGGCCCAGATTGGCTCATAGTTTAACCTAAAAACTAGCCTATTGGTTAATAATGAGTCAGTAAAAGTTATAGTGAGGCTGACCATTCTAGACAATGATGAGAATTGGCACATATTTGAAAATGATGCTCAGGTAGTCTCTTTCTTACAATAATCAGATGAGTTTGTTGATCAATTGCAAACCAAAATTGAAGAGGCATATGATGATCAGATTATACAATTGAGGACTAATAAGGTCCCTGAGGGCTTGATCACTTTAGAAAACTTGTTTGACCTAGAGGATGTAAGCCTGGAAAAGAAAAGGTTCTAGGTAGACAAAGCAGACTATTCTGAAATAGAGGTGAGTAACAAGAAAAGGCTAAAATTTGGTAATTCTACAACTCAAGAAGAGAAGAAAAGACTAATTGAATTATGCCAGAGATATGACAGAGTCATAGCTTGGAGCTATGAAGACCTTCATGGATACAATAGAGACATTATTCAACACACAATAGAATTGACTGAAGGGTCTAAGCCCATCAGATAGAAATAGAGGCCCAAATCCAAGGATTGAGCCTCTAATGGTAGATGAGTTGTAGAAACTTTTAGATTCCAAAATAATATTTCCAATCAAGTACTCGACTTGGGTATCAAATCTAGTACTAGTTAGGAAAAAGAATGGAGATGTAAGACTATGTGTAGATCTTAGAGACCTAAATAGAGCATCTCTAAAAGACCACTATCCCTTGCCCTCCATGGAACAAATTCTACAAACTATGGTTGGATCAGAGGTTTTCTTTACTAGATGGTTTCTCTAGATACAATCAAATTTGGTTGGCTGATGATGATCAGTACAAAACTGCTTTTACTACCAAATGGGGAAGATTTGCATATGCTAAGATGCCTTTTGGTCTGTCAAATGTAGGAGCCACCTTTCAAAGAGATATGGATATAGCCTTTGGGGAACTTATAAATAAGATTATCCTGGTCTATCTGGATGACCTCACTATATTTTCAAAAAATGCTGATGATCATTTTGATCATTTAGAGTCTGTCTTCAAGAAATGTTAGGATTTTGGGATATCATTGAATCCCAAGAAATGCATCTTTGTTATACCTCAAGGCAAATTGTTGGGACATATAGTATCTAAAGGAGTTTCTATAGATCTTGAGAGAATCATAGCTATAATGAACCTATCTCTTCTAGTAAATAAAAATGCAGTTCAGTCCTTTTTAGGGAAGATCAATTTTGTCAGTAGATTCATATCTGATTTTGCTGGCTTGGTAAGACCATTGACACTCTTGCTAAAGAAAGACCTGGTCTTCAAATGGAATACAAAAGGAAGGCAAGCCTTTAAAGAGGTCAATAAGGATATCTTAGCAGCCCCAATGCTTAAAAATCCAAATTTTTTCAAGCCCTTCATAATGTATGTCTATGGAGGAGAGTCAAGTATTGTTGTTGTCTTGACTCAAAAGAATGATAGGCAGAAGGGGGAACACCCAATAGCCTTTTTCTCAAGAAATCTTAGGGATTATGAGACTAGGTATAATTTGGTGGAAAGACAAGCCTATGCCATGGTAAAAGCCCTTAAGAAATTTAGGCATATGATATTAGGGAACAAAATTCTGATACTTGTAGCTCACCCAAGTGTCAGGGAATACATCATGGAAGGAGAAATTATTGAGAAAAGAGCCAATTAGATCACTAAGATCCTTGAATATGATGTAGAGGTTAGACCCACCAAGCTAGTTAAAGGTAGGGGTCTGTGCCAATAAATAACCCAAGAGCTTGAAAAGATGTTACTTGAGGAAGCAGATCTAGAAGGAGAGATGAAGATGGTGCTAAAAATATAAGAGGTTGATCAAGAATTCTGGGTCACAAGTAGGATTCATTTTATGAAAAATGGGATTTATCTGAGAGAACTCCCTCAAAATAGGAGGAGATATTATAAGATGTAGGGAGTTCATTTTATTTTAATTAAACAAGTCCTTTTTAGAAGAAATTTTGATGGAAAATTGTTAAGATGTGTATAACAGGTTGAAGTTAAGAGAATACTACATGAAATGCATCATGGAATATCAGGGGGGCATTTTTATGCAAAGACCACAACCATAAAGATAAGTGAGGCAAGATATTTCTAGCCTGCTTTATTAAATGTGGATGAGGAGGAATGCAACCATGCCGCTTAGTCCTATAATTGTGGATGAACCTTTTGCTCAATGGGGTCTTGACTTCATTGGAATGATAATTCTAGTGTCTAGTATGGGTCACAAATGGATATTAACTGCCATAGACTATTTCAGCAGATGGACTGAGGTAGTCCCACTTAAGGAAGCAATAGATAATGTGATCCTAGATTTTCTAGGGAGTATCACTACTCACTTTGGGGCTCCTCACACCATAAATTCAGATAATGCTAAAACATTCTTGGGGTCTAAAGTATTAAACTTTTCCTTGAAACATGAAATATATCTAAAAACTTCATCTAACTATTACCCTCAAGGTAATGGTTTGGCAGAATCAACCAACAAGAACCTGATAAGACTCATCAAAAGAGTAGGGGTTGATCATCACAACGAGTGGCATAAAGTGCTTAATATAGCACTATGGGCTGATAGAATCATGCATAAATAGGTGATCAAAATGTCCCCATATGAATTGGTATATGGAAAGTCTGTTGTGATTCCCCTAAGCTTGGAAATCCCTACTCTCTAGCTAATCAAACAAATTGAAATTAAAGAAAATGGCCCCATGCAGGCTAAACTCGTAGAACTTTTGGAAGTTTAGGAAAAGAGGGATATAGCCCATGATTCATTGATTAAGTATCAGGGGATGATTAAGAACTATTTTGATAAAAGGACTTTGAATCCTAATTTTGAAGTAGGCTCGCTTGTTTTGAAATGGGATGCAAGAGCCACCAAACCAGGTCAGTATACTAAATTTGGAGCATTATGGACTGGCCCATATAAAATTTGCTTGTGCAAGCAAAAGAATTTATTCAAGCTAGAATCGATAGAGGGAGAGCCTGAAGAGATTCCTGTAAATGGAATCTATTTGAAGCATTTTAGTTGACTTGGGTCTCTAATGTATTATAGTTAAATAATTTCCCTTTCTTGCATTATTTTTTTGTTATTTTCCCACTTTTATTTTAAATAAGTGTTTTAAACACATGTCGATAGCTCTTTTGAAGCTATAAATTTTACAATTTTGATCTAGAAAAAGGTGGAGTTTTCTTTTTGAGCAGGCTCAAAAGTCTTGGGGGTTGCCAATAACTATAGAGTAAAAATTCTTACTCTACGTTGCATTCTAATTATCAGTCACGCACTGTAGTTTTGATCCCATATACCTTGCATGTGGTAGTAGAAGTTTTGAAACAGAGCACAGGCTTGTTTCTTTTGATTCATTTTCCATCTAAGTGTCAAAGGGTAGTGAAAGCTACCAAGTGGCATAGTCCAAGCATGGGTTCTAGTCAAGTGGAGTCATCTGAATCACCTTTCCTAACTTTTAAGAGAGCTGTGGAATGTGCCACATATCCAATAGTAACTCAGTGGAATGCATCATGTGTCGGCATCCACATCTCATATTGACACCTACATTTCATTCTATTTTTTGGTAAATATTTCCAACAAGCTAAGTAGCAGGAATAAGTAGAAGGTGCCAAGTGGCAGTTGTGGAAGTCACCACATGTCAGCATCCGAGAGACAGTTGGTTCAATGCTTGGGTTCAATGCCTTGGTTCAACATTTTTGGTTCAATACCCTGGTTAATGTGTAAATGGCATGCAGTGTTGAATTGTTCAACCATTGAACCATTTTGGTTCATCAAGCAGTTCAAGGGAGTGTCCCAAAAAACCCAAGGGGTCAAGTACCTTTTCAGAAGGTAGAAAGGCATTATTTCATTTTGTTTAAGTGTCAGAAAGTAGCGAAGGCTGCCAAGTGTCACTTTTTGAGCCCCTTTCTACTCCATCCCCAAAAGTAGTAGAAGATGCCACATACCCTTAGTAGGAGAAGTGGAAGATGTCACGTATCTTCCCAAGAATAGTGGAGGCCACCACGTGTCAACTTTTGAGAGATCATCTTCAAGATTCATTGCCAAATAAAGATTGTGGTGGGTCCCAAGTGTTATTTCAAGGGTCTGTAGAAGATGCCAAGTGTCACCATCCATAGGAGCCTAATATGTGTCCCAAATAATTATATAGCATAGCTAAAGGGAAAGTAAAAAGAGCTGTGTGTCTTTGATAAATCAGGCAGAAAGCACCAAGTGTCATTATCTAGGCCTTCTAAGTAATATGAAAATTTTCAAGTAATTGACTAAGTGTCCTCTTCTATTTCAATAGAATAGAGTGTTTTGTGTATCTATTTCAACAAGTGAGCTAGGGGGAACTCAGTGGGAGTTATTTCTAGTAGGTGGAACAGTTCATCAGGTAGATTTTTGGGGCTTGCAAACATTAAAAGGGGTCATCTATTTATCCCTTGTAAGTGGAGGAGAATGGACAGTTTCATGGCTAAGCAAGTGATGGAATGAAGAAAGTTAGGTGCAGAAGGAGGTACTAGACACGAATCGACATGCCACAGTCAGGGTAGCTACCCCGCCCTAGCATGGCCTTTTCTAATAAGACTAGAATGCATTTAAGGCATTGAAGGCACTAAATGCTACACTATTTTATTTGTAAAATCCAAGGCTATAAAAGAGGAAGGAAGGATATGGTTTAAGGGGATTCCAAAAGATAGAAGAATTATAACAAGTTTAGATTTTCTAGAGCTCGTGACCGAGTAATATCATTTGCTTTTGTCTCATTTTCTTGAGTTGTAAAGTTGATGTAACTGTGCATGTTTTTTTGCCTTTTATGTGGCTGAAAGAATTAAGAAGATTGAACTCTATGCCTTTGTTGATATTATCTATGTCATTTGCAAAAGTAGTCTATACTGTAGACTTTATAGAGTTGTGATTATGAATGTCATTTTCTTTTGTCTCATTTTCTTGAGTTGGAAGTTCTACATAACCGTACGTGTTTGTGTGCCTCTTATGTGATTGGAAGATTCTTATAAGAAGATTGAACCCTATGCCTTTGTTGACATTTTATATATCTCAGCAAGAGAAGTCTCTGTTGTGAGCCTCTGTTTCTATTATTTCAATCTTTTATATTGATCATGCACTTGTTTGCTCTTAAATGTAAATGAATTCTACATATAGTTTCACTGTGCTCAAGATTAGGATCAAAATTACACTCAGGTGCATCACTATAGTTAGGTTTCATTTCCTGCCTTCACATTTCTATTTAATTTTCTATCCTTTTTCCCCACACTTGATACAAAAGAAGAGACTAGCTTCTCTAAAATCTGTAGGTTGTTTCAAGCCGCAATATCCTACAGCTTGAAACTTCCCATTGTTGTTGATTAGAATCAAGCACAATTTTAAGCATCAATAGCATCATCACCTCCAATAATTTATAAATGCCTTACAATCTATAGAGGCTCAATCTAAAGACCCTTAATCTCTTGTAACCTTTGTCAGAGCTCTTCATCTTTCCACCCTTGTCACATTCAAGGATTCAGAGATACCTTATTTTTATCTTGAATATCCTGATCCTCTCTTATTCATCACTACATACATCAATCAAACCCACATCAAAAGGGTTATGATTGATGGGGGAGAAAGTATTAATATTATCTCCTCTCACACTTATGACCAACTCCAACTTCCAAAGAATATCATGTTGGAAACCATAATAGTCCTTCATTCTTTTAATGATACTATGGCCATAACCTTGGGGACAGTCATCCTTCACATTTTCTTGGGACCTTACACATTTCTAGAGCTCTTCTATGTCATATAAGGTGAGTTCTAGTCCAACATCTTACTTGGATGCCCATGGATTTGATTCATGAGTTGTGTCCCATCCACCTTGTATTGATGTGTCAAGTTCAAACATAAGGGTCAAGTCATCACCATGCAATCTGACCCTAGTCCTTTCACATATTGTAACATGACATATTGACCTAATTATGTTTCTATTCCTCTCTCATCCACATCATCACCAACCAACAATGACTTAACCCATACATTGATGAAGCTTCAATTAACTCATATATCCCTTCTTCTTAGATCCTCATAGATGACCCCTTAGAACCTACATTCCAACATCTCTCACTAGGAGAGTATCATCTTTTGGCCTTGGATGCCTTTCTTAGTCCTCAAGAGTATGGGAACCTTGACCATGATCTTGGTTATGATCCCAATATTGAAAACATCATCCCTTTTAAGCTTTTCAACCACTAAACCAATTTCATATATGGGGGATTTGATCATCCCCTTATTTCTTCCTCCACCACCTTTTCTCCCCAACTATTTACCTCTGATTCTCCTATTTGGAAAAAACTAAAATTTGGAAAATTATTCCTTCATAGGTGTGCCTAAAATGGATTCATCCTTAGCTATTATGAACATGGAACCCATGAGTTACCTCTAATTAAAACCTAAAAACATTGTGAGCTATTTGGCCTTGGGTTAATCCCACTAAAAGAACCCACCAATTCACCTAAACCTATTACCATCATTGAGGAAGACATTCCATCCTCACCAACCCCATCTCTTTCAAAGTATAAGGATTTTGAAACCATCCCTCCTATTTTTAAAAGTCAATACCATTAATTTGGGCCCCCTGACCTATCAAAAGGATGGCCAAACTAAAACCTTTCCTCTAATTCATCTTGAAATGGTGAAAAACAATTCTCCTACCATGCACACCATCTAACATCAAGATGATGATTATAATCTCACCTATCTTGGTGTATGGGATTATTTTATCCACAAATCCCTTCCTTCCAAAGACCAAACCATGTTGAAATAATCCACTATCAATGTTAAATTGGGTACTTAGGATAACCCTCACATTATAAATATTGGTCAATCCTTAGATTCTTTGGAACAACATGATTACCCTTCCTTACTTTATGATTAAAGCATAAAATTTGATTGGTCTTATCAGTATATGCCTAAAATCAATCTTGCTATATCTATACATAACATTGTCATCCATCCCAATGCTAATCTTGTTAGGCAAAAGATTCACAGAATGCACCCTCACATTACCCTTCTAGTCAAAGAAGAGCTTCAATGCCTCTTATCTATCAATTTCATTCAACCCATTGAATATCCCTAATGGGTTTCCAATATCATCCCCATCACAAAACCTATAGGGGGACTTTGCCTTTATGTTGACTATCATGACCTCAACCTTACTTATCCTGAGGATGAATTCCTTTTGCCTAGGATCAACCAACTTGTTGATCTTACAATTGGCCACAAGATGTTATTTCTCATGGATGGTTTCTTAAGATATAATCAGATCTTGATTTCCCTTGAAAATCAACATAAGAATTCTTTCATCACCCCATGGGGAACCTTATACTATAGGGTCATTCCATTTGGTCTAAAAAACATTAGAGCAACCTACCAATTTGCGATGACCTACATCTTCCATGATCTCATCCATAAAATCTTAGAGGAATATGTAGATGATATTTTTGGAAAATTTGAATATCACAAGGATCATCTATAATTTCTCAAAATTATCTTTGAGTGCCTAATCCATTTCCATGTCCAACTCAATCCCAAGAAATGTGTTTTTGGGGTCCTATCTGGAAAGCTTCTTAGATTTATCATCTCTGTTCAAGGAATCAAAGTAGACTGTACCAAATTTATAATGATCCTTAACATGCCACCTTCAACCCACCTTAAGCAACTCCATACCCAGTAGAAGAAGACCTAATCCATCTATCACTTCATCTCTCAGTTATTAGATAAATGTCAATCCTTCCACCATCTTCTTAAGAATGATAATTAATTTAACTAGACTAAGGACTACCAACAAGCCTTTGATTCACTTAAAGAGTAACTTTTTTCTTTGCTCATTATTATCCCTCCTAAAGAGGACCAACTCTTCTACCTTTATATCTCTACCACTGACCATTCCTTAGGGGTAATGCTCACTCAACATAATGAATAAAATAAAGAGCAAGCTATCTACTATATAAGTCAAACACTTATAGAGTATGAGAATCAATACACCCATATCGAGATCCTTTGCCTCACTTTAGTCTTTGTGGATTCTAAACTTTGTTATTAACTCATTAATCATAAAACCTATGTCATAACCAATATATAGCCACTAAATTACATGCACTCTAAACCATACCAGAAATAGTGTATGGCTAAGTGGATCATGTTCCTAGCTAAGTTTGACCTTGTGTTGCTCTAGCAGAAGTTGATTAAAGGGCAAATTATTATCGATTAATTGGCTAAATATCCTTTACTAGACAACCAACCACTTCTTCTTGTGTTTCTAGATGAGTCCATCATGAATATTTATTAAGAGGACATCACATACCAAATGACCATGTTCTTCAATGGTTTGAAGTGTCAACATGGTAGGGGTGCTAGAGTTATTCTCATTCCCCTTGATGGTGAACATTTTCCTCTTTCCTTCAAACATGATTTTGAGGGTACCAATAATATGCTTGATTATGAAGCCTTAGTAATAGGGCTCCACACTAATATAGCCTTGGGAGTTAAGATGATCAGTGTCTTTGGTGATTCCCAACTTGTGGTCAACCAGATCAATGGATCCTACCAATATAAGAATGATGTCTTGTAATAGTAAAAATATCTAGTAGATGTACTCTTAGCATCATTTGACCATTATCATATCTAATCTATTCCATGATCTACCAAAAAGTTCATGGATACAATGGCTTCCCTTGCTTCCTAGATATCATCTATGCTTGATGATTCTAAACTCTTTATCACCATTCATCTTTTTATCACACTATAATATATCCAATCTAAAATCCCTACCATTTGTAGTGTGGGGGAACATCCATCAGACATTTGGTATGATAAATTTTTTGACTACCTTAACCTTAACATCATTCCACCCAAACTCTCTAGGAATGCTTAAAGATCCTTTGTTCAGAGTGCCTCTTGTTATACTATACAAAGGTGAGTACTCTATAAATGTGGTTACAACAACTTCCTTCTCTATTTCCTATGAATCCATGAAGCTTCCCATGTTATCAAAGAAATACATGAAAGAATCTATGTTAGATATTTTAGTGGTCTAGCTATCATTAAATGTATCCTTCACCTTGGCTACTATTGGCCCACCTAAACCATAACTATTGATATTATGTAAATAAGTGTGTTAAATATCAACAACACCCCAATTTACATCATGTTTTAGCCCATAGCCTCTAAGCATCCAAGGAACTTTGGCCCTTATCATAGTGGGGACTAAATGTCATTGGGGAAATCAATCCTTATTCTTCACAGGGACACCACTCCATTATCACCACCATTGAGTATTTCACCAAGTGGGTGGAGGTTATTCATCTCATCTTGACCAAAACTAACAATATAGTCAACTTCATCAATCATCATATCATCTATCATTTTGATATTCCCATAAGATCATCATCGATAATGTCAAATCTTTCAAAAATAAGTAAGTCTAAGGTATTTGTGATGCATTTGGCATCAAGTTAAGATTTTACTCACCTTATCATCCACAAGAAAATGGATAGGTGAAAGCCTCTAAAAAAATCATCAATAAGATGTTAACCAAAATGGTTAATATTTTTAGTTAGGATTGGTATTTTCACGTCCCTTTCACTTTGTGGGCCTATCACACTATCATTCAAACCTCTATATGTGCTACCCCTTTCTACCTAGTCTTCATAGTAGAGGTGGTTTTACCTCTTAAAGTCTAGATTCCCTCTCTTTGCATATCCTTACATACCATAATTTTTGAGAGTGACTATCATTAAGAGTATCTAGCTGAACTTGAGATACTTGATGAGTACCACCTAGTAGTACATAACCATCTTTGTGTCTATCAAGAGAGAGTCAAGTGTATCTATAAAAATCACCTAAAAGAGTAAGAATTAAACATTAGATACCTCATCTTAAAGGAAAATCAACATGTAACCAATATAGAGAAAATAAAACAAGGCAAGTTTGCCTTCAATTGGATTGGACCCTACATCATAACCAACAAGTATGGATCAGGAGCTTATCATTTGTCCTCTCTTGAGGGCAAATCAAAAATTGAGACACTTAATTCTTTTCACTTGCATCCTTTCTTTTATTAAAATAGGGATCAAACTCACCTTTCTATCTAACTTAAGCTCATCCCTTGATTTATGATATTTTCACCTTCCTCACACCTTTATCCCATCCCTTTGAGGATAAATAATTAAAACATAGAACCATGTGATTAACCATCATAGCCATAACCTAATCCTAAATATGGGTACCATGGCTCTACACATGGCATGGTTCTCATGGATACTTTTCATCCCTAATCGGATGAAATCCTATGGTTATTATTTATCAAACCACCCCTTTCACCTATCATTAACCCCTTGCACTCTATGTTTTTCCCCCATAAATGGAAAAAATAAAATACTATATAGAGTTGTCCATGTCTAACCTAGCATCAAAACAATTTGGGATACCATAATATCACTTAGGTCAAATATCTCTAGCATGCAGATTGCTCCCTTAAAGGATAGCTACCCAAAATCTATAATTGCTCAAGAAGATAGATTACTCCCTTGAAGGACAACTACCAAAATAAAAAAATCCAAATTTATACCACCCCCTATAAAGATGGATAAGTCAAATTTATCAAAGTAATCATTTGAAGCTTATCGCATTGATCAACTTCACAACCCTATCAAAACAAAGCAATCAAAAGACCCTATATAAAAATTAGAACAATCTATCCTAGGAATGCTATAATCATCTTTCATAAATAGAATCAATAGACTTCCTACATTGATCAATATACACCTTACATCAAAACATGGACTTGTTTACTATGGATTTTAGGTCACTATTTCACTAAAATTTTTTATTATTCAGAAGATGGTATTAAAATTGGAAATATGGGTTATGGTAGGAATACCTGATAAAAAGTATGGACATCATGTCAAAAGATTATGGAGATCTCATTTTTTACATGGGAGGATGATATGTATGTAGGAAATCACTAAAGCAAATTTATGGGTTAGATAAATAGTTAGGTGGATTGCCTAGAGCTAGCTAGATCATAGAAGTGAGAGCTTTCTTAAGGGCCATCAATCTACCATTTTAGAAAAATTAAGTTAATAAAATAGAAATAAAGTAATTGAATCAATGATCAAAAGTTACTAAAACTAATACCAAGAATTTCTTGATAAAGAGATATGCTAGAATGATCAAATTAGTGATAAACTAATTAGTGATAGTGTTAATGGGTGAAGGTATGGCTCAAAAAATATGGAAGGGGTCTATGGACAATAAAAAATTCTAAAAAGTAGATTTGTATAAGTGTAAATGGGTCAAGGTACCTTACCAGTCTTTTCTACCATAAGTGACCATTGATGGTTGGGTTGATCATCAACGGTTAGGCCTAATTATCAGTGGTTTGGCTGATTATTGACAATTGATTGTGCGAAAACTAGGTTTGATTAATAATAGATTGATGGGATTCATAGATGAATTCTAGGGGTTGGGTGAAGGATAAATTGATTACAAAATGGAAATAAATCACATGAATAGTAACAAACAAGGGCTTATCTTACCAGAAGGGGGTTGGATGAGTAATTAGCATAGATGGCCTATAGGTAGAATTTGGGTTGATTTCGACAGAGTCACAGTGCTCAAAATCTTGGTTGAGAGGTGACATCAAGTCAACTATTGAAGGAATGGTTTGATAATGTGGATGATGCTAGTTGAATTACAAAAGAAAACTTTGAATGCCTAAGCTCTTGATAATAATTGTAGATATTTTTACTCTTACATCTTTCTCCTTCTTATATGCAAGGGCCAAAGGTTCAAGAGGGAGTGTAAATAGGGATTATAAATATATTTAATCCATGTAATACGTCACAAGGAGATTTGGATGAATTATATTTATAAAATGTAATTACTTAGATATTCACTCAGAATGATTTTATATTTCACTGAATAAGAGAATACGAGAGATTACACAACGATAATTGACAATAGAATAGAATAATAGATAATATAGCAAAGCCACTTTGAGGGGGAAACCTCCATAATAATGCACTATTAGTAGAATAATTTTCACATGATGCTTAAAGACTAACCACTACCTCCTATATATAGTCTACTTAGCCAAGGTTATTCCATAGGCTGACCTATCTAAGAACATAGAGAAATTTAACAAGTAAATAAAAGAGGTAGGTAAGCCCAAGTTGACCACACATATCCTTAGACACACCAATGGTTAAGGGCATAAAAATCCCTTACCCTTTAAAACAATAGTGTCCTAAACATTATGGAAACTCTAGATGCTATTGCATAAATGCTTCATCCTCCTAAGTGGCATCTTCACATGACATATTCTTCCATTTGATTAGGTATTCTATAATTGATCTAGAATGTAATTACTTGGTGCATCATTGAAAAATCACCTCGGGATCAAGAATAACTTTACCTTCCTCATCCAATTCTATTAATTATATTTGAATGTTAACTCTATGTCTAATTAATTTCTTCAGGCATGATATAAGAAATACTAGATGTATGTGAGTGGATGAAGGAAAATCTAACTTGTAGGCCATACTACCAATTTTTCACAAGATCTGATAAGGCCCATAATACTTAAGGGATAGCTTTTTATCCTTTTTTTGTTGATTCAATGACATCTATTTATATAGATGTAAGTGAATAAAGACCCAATAACCAATGTCAAAATGCCTCTCACTTCTATGTTGATCTGCTTATTTCTTCATGTGATTCTGGGCCATAGCTAAATTTTCACGTGAACTTGTAAGGACCTCCTATTGATGCTGAATATGTTCTTCAACTGCATGAACCTTAGGATGGACCTTCAAGGTGGAAGTGATGGATGGAGGGTAGTATCCATATAGTTCCATAAAATGATATATTTTTGAATAACTATGAAAATAATTATTATACCACCATTCAACAAGTGGCAGCCAATGAACCCATTTATCCTATTTATCAAAATAAAATAATGGAGATATCCTTTTAGACATTTGTTAACTACCTCAATTTGTCCATTAGATTGAGGATGATAGGATGAAATATGACCCAATTGAGTGCCTAAACATGTAAATAACTTAGTGAAAAAATTACTAGTAAAAATGGGATCTCTGTCACTGACAATGATCTTAGGACTCCCATGCAGTTTCTAAACTATATTGAGAAAAACAAAAACTACTATACTAGCAACAAATGGATGGGATAATGAATAAAATTGAGCATACTTACTGAGATGATCTAAATCAACCATGATAAAATTTTGAAAATCTGATCTTGGTAGCCCTATAATAAAATCCATAAAAACCTCTTCCCAATGCTAGCTAGGGATAGATAAAGGCTATAAAAGACCTAGTGTTTTGATGGTTTTGCCTTTGTTTTGTTGATAGATCATACATTCAGCCACATATTTCTAGACATCCCCCTTGAGACCTTCGCAAAAAAAATATTGATTGATCCTATGATAGGTTTTCAAAAATCTTGAATAACCCCTAATTGGAGTTTCATGAAGTTCTTGAAGGATTTTTTGTTTAAGAAGAGAATTATTACATAGGTACAATCTATTTTTATACCATAATGCATTACCTTTCCATGTGAATTTTTCAAATCCATGTAAACCCTACTAAATATTTTGAATCAAATCATGAGTAGTATTATCATGTTCCCATTTTGATCTTGCTTCCTCTAGCCAATATACCTATAAAATGGTTATGGCACATAACAATGCCTCAACTAATTCATCTTTTCTAGATAGTGCATCTGCCACCACATTATCCTTGCCTTTTTTGTAGACTATTTCAAAATCATAGCCTAGCATCTTAGTTACCCATTTTTTTATTCTTCAGATGAAAACCTTTGTTCTAAAAAATATTTAAGACTATCATGATCAGGTTTTACCTAAAAGTGATGACCCATCAAATAAGGTCTCCATTATTTGACTGCATGCAAAATGGCCATCATTTCATTTGCATAGATGGGCTTGTGCTAATTTTTACTCTTGAGTTAACAATTTTCAAATGCCATTGGTTTTCCTTCTTGCATGAGTACAACACCCATACCATACCTAAATGCATCACATTCAACCACAAAATTCTTAGAAAAATTAGGAGTGGCTAATATTAGAGTATTACACAGCTAGTTTCAATTGTTTAAATGCCTAGGTACCTACATAAATCCACTAAAAGGAGTATTTATTTAACAAAGAGGTAAGTGGGGCTGTAATACTATGATAAGTTTTGAAAAATCTATGGTAATAGCTAGTAAGTCCCAAAAATCCTTGAAGTTGCTTGAGTGTCCTAGGAATTGGCCAGTATACCATTACTTGGATTTTTTTAGGATCCACTTTCACTCCTTCATAAGATACAAAATGAACCAAATATTCAACCTCACCAACCCCAAAAGTACATTTGGAAGGTTTGTCATATAATTGATTTTGCTCCAAAATGGAGAGTACCTATTTCACATGTTGTAAATGGTCTACCTAATTTTTACTATAAATTAGGATATCATAAAAGAATACCAAAACAAATTTCCTCAAAAATGGCTTAAAATAGTATTTATCAAACTGTGAAAAGTAGATGGTGCATTTATTAGGCCAAAAGACATAACCAAAAACTCATAATGGTGTTCATGTGTCTTGAAAGCAATTTTGGGTATGTCTTCATCATGGATCCTAATTTAATGATACCTAGAATGTAGATCTAACTTGGTAAAATAAAGAGCACCATTCAATTCATCTAGAAAATCATCAATGATAGGAATTGGAAACTTATATTTGATAGTGTACTTATTGAGTTCTATATAGTTAGGGTACATCCTCCAAGTGTCATCTTTCTTTCTCACAATGACAACTGGTGATGAGTATTCACTTTAGCTATGGTGAATGATTCCTGCATCCAAAATATATTGTACCATCTTTTCAATTTCACTTGTTTGGGCATAAGGATACTTATATGGCTTGATGTTGGGTGGTGTACTACCAAGAATAAGTGTGATAGCATGATCATGCATGTAGATAGGTAGAAGTCCTTTTGGCATGTCTCCAAAAATAATAGAATGAACATCAATTATTTATTATAGATCAAGAGGTGGAGATGGCTGAGTTGGCTATACTTCCATAGAAAATAAGTAGGCTACAAATCCCTTAGAACCCTTATAAAGAATCTTTATCATTTGATGGGAGTTAACAAGTTGGGAAGATTTAGATTTTAATACTCTTAGATTAAATGTCCTTTCTTCTAAATGAAAATTCATGAATAATTATTGAAAATTCATCTCAATAGTGCCCAAAGTGGTGAGCCACTAGACTCCCCAAATAATATTAGCTCCACCCATTAGAATAGCAAACATAGGAGAATCTAATAAGGAGTCTCCCATGGCTAACTTAATACTATGAAATTTTCCTAAATAGTTGATAGTACCACCATTTGCAATCATAACCTAAAATTTTGGAGATAGATAAATGAAATAGTTGAAATGAGTAGCCAACTTACTATGGATGAAGTTGTGTGTGCTCCTAGAATAAATCAAGATAGTGACCTTCTATTTCCTAAAGAAACCCATCAACTTAAGAGTTTGGGGAGTATTAATACCTGATAGGGCATGGAATAAAATAGTAGGCTGAGAGTCTTCATATTCTTCCTTAGGAACTTTTACATCCACATCATGTACTTCTACATCATCTTCATCATCATTAGCACCTTCAATATAAAATAGCTTCTTCTCAGCACAATGATGGTCTTTGCTCCATTTGCTATCACAACCATAACACAACTCTTTGGCTCACTTCTCAATTTGTCATGTTAATATAGTGGGCTATGGAAATGATAGTGCTAGAAAGTTGGGATCATGACCAGTAGTGAAAGTTTTCCTTTCGACCATCTCATTTTATTCTATCATGCATGCCTTAAGGATAACTTATGATATAGATTATGGGATAAACATTCAAACTTTTTATTGGATGATATCTTTAAGGCCACCCAACAATAGATCTATAAAATTTCTCTCAGTGATATTTTCCACCCTTAAAGAGAGATTCTAAAATTGATGAATATAATCCTTCATAGGCCCTATTTGATGTAGCTTGGTTAATTGGCTAAAATAGTTCTCAGAGACATTATTCTAATAATGATTTATCAACTCCTTCATAAAAATAGTCCATGTAATAGGAGCATCATTCTTTTTATTTTGAGCACATAACTAGTGATACCAAATAAATTGCTCAAGTTCCATATATAAGGATGCCATCATCACCATCTAAGAATTAGGCATTTGATGTAGATCAAATAAAATCTCAATTTGGTTAATCCAAGTGAGAGTATCCTTACCATCAAACTTATGCATGTCCAATTTTGGCAACATTGATTTCATACCAGTATGGGAGTTATTGAGAGGAGGATTTGAATGCTAAAATAGAGGATTATTAGGATAAAACTGAGATGTGAGGGAAACTAATTACATAGTGATATGTTAAAATTCACTGTGAATTCCATTAATCTCTTTGTGCATCCCTAAAACATTAGCTTGGACTACAACAAAGTCATCATGCCTCACCAAGTTTTTTATGTCCTCTTGAAGTTGAGAAATCATCAAATCTAAAGTTCTAGATTCCATGTCATTGGTAGGAGTCTTAGGAGTTTTTGGTGCCCCTTTTCTACCTCAGGTTGAAGGACATGCCATAAACAAACCCTAGGAGGGTTTTGACACCAAAAAAAAGTGTACCGATAGAATACACCATTATGATCATCTCATCAAGATGAATCCAATGATTGCAAGTGTGTAAGGGGGAATTTTTTTTCCAAAATTATTTATTTATTTATTTATTATTATTATTATTTTTAAATATTTTGTATCTAAAAATCATTTCGAGCAATTCTGTGATGATGAAAAAAATTAATTTTTCCTGGTTTACAAGTTATGTTTTTTCACTTTCACTGGTCCTAAAAGCCATGCCTCACTAGATCCAAAAAAAATGCCACATGAAACTTGCCCAAATCAAAGTTATGATACCACTTATAATGAAATTACTTAGATATTCACTTAGAATGATTTTATATTTCATAGAATAATAAAATGTGAGAGATTACACAATGATAATTGACATCAAAATAAAATATTAGATAATATAACAAAGCCACTTTAAGAGGGCAACCTCCACAATAATGCACTATTAGCAAAATAATTCACACATGATGCCTAAAGACTAACCACTACTTCTTATATATATCCTAGCTAGCCAAGGTTATTCCATAGGCTGACGTATCTAAGAACATAGAGAAATGTAACAAGTAAATAAAAGAGGTATGTAAGCCCAAGTTAGCCACACATATCCCTAGACACACCAATGGTTAAGGGCATAACACTTACATCTCTCTCTTTCTTATAAGGGCTAAAGTTTTAAGAGGGAGTATAACTAGGGATTATAAATATAATTCATTCATGTAATACCTCACAAGGAGATTTGGATGAATTATATTTAGAAAAGGTAGTTAGAAATTTGTATGGTGTTTTCATGTAGAAGGTTAGGCAATTGAGCCTGATCATCGATGTCAAGGCTGAACATCAAAATAGACTAAAAGGACCATTTTTAAGCTTAGTAAAGCTAAACTAATGAAAATAGGCCTAGGTAAGTAAAAAGGTCCAAGGGGTTTACTAAGGGTCATGACACTTGGAAATGCATGTACGGAATTTTGGTGTCTACATTTTGGCCCTTTTTGTTGTGTTGCTTTTGTGAACGAATGAAAAAATAAAAATGAAGTATAGGTCAAGGGTCTAGTTTCCTTGAGAGTGGGAGGAGGTATTCCCCCTTAAATTAGGAGTTGGTGAGGTGTAACTAAAGTGAGTACAAGTTTGATAAAGGGTAAATGTTGAGCTAAGAGGTGGTGACTTGAGTTGAGCAAGTAAGGCACAAATGTGCACACAAAATGTCAAAAAAGGTATGAAAGACAGTATCATGCAAAGATAGATTGCCAATGTTAGTAAAAATAAGGTCAGTGTGAAGAAGACAAGTGACCAATGTATTATGTGACTGCTATAGGCATGGTAGTTGGATACACATGTTAGTATCCAAGGTAGATTTAGTGTTTTTATGGGTATGCAAGACAAGAAGTTATCCCATGAAAACACCAAATGGGTAAATGTTTGATCAGTATCCAAGGTAGGAAGTGCTCCTATGAAAACATAAATGATCTGGTTATTGCACTAGGTGGTGCAAAAATACAAATAGGTAACCTGATAAGGTCAATCAATGCAATCAAAATGACCTAATCAAAGTCATCATAATACATGCACATAGTTAGAGCAATAGGGTTGTCATCAATGTGGATGTAAGAAAATAGGTTGGTTGGGGTATGATTTATTTGATTCCACATGCATTAGACAAGTAGACGATGCCAACATAGTAAAGGGCATTCAACATCCCATAATAACTTTAGGCTGAATGTAGTTCTTACTCAAAGGGTAGTGGTAAGGTTGATTCTTAGGTGAATAGGTTATCAAGATTGCACATAATATATGATTAAGTGCTAAAAATGCCTGAGGAAAATGGCTAGTGACAAGGTGGATGTTATCAAATGGGGTTGGTTAAGAAAGGTTTGATTTGTTAGAGGGTAAGGGTCATGTTTTTGATCTTGTAAAGAGATGTTTTAGGTTGGTTTGTGTTGGAAAATGTGAAAGAAAGAAAAAAAATATGGGCCCTTGATCGTCAATTGTGAGAGGCCAAAAGGGTAAACCATTGGTGGTTACCCTAACTATTAGCAATCAAAGGGAAACCCTAAAAGGCCAAAAAAGATAAAAAGTGAAAGTGAAATGTAATTTTCATCATTTTTCACTTTCACTCTGTGTTTTTTACTTTGCCAAGATTTTATTCCATTACTATGGTGTTTTTGGATTAGAGGTTGATCCAGGTAACCACGAGGTGGGCACTTATGATTTTTAATTATGTTGATTGAGATGGATGGTGGAGGAGGGTGTACCCAGGTAGAGGGACCTAGGCTTTGACCATGGCATTGATCATGGAATGAGGTGTTGTAAAATTGATGAATATTTATGTTAAATGGGAATGAATGGGTGTATTAGTGTTTAAAAAACTAGTTTATTTATGTTTGGAGGGGTGATGCCCTAGATTTAGCTTTTTGCTAAATTATTATATGTGTTGCTTGTTTTGGTTAATTGAATGGTTGTATAGGCTAGTTAAGGGTAGGGTAGAAGGATTAGGTATATTTGTGGAAGGATTATCATATTTTTTCTAGGGTTTAGGGAGGGTAAGGTTTAGGGCTTCACCACCAACAATCATATTCAATGACTGCTAGTGGTCTGAGCCTGACCATTGATGATCTATCAACCATTGATGATAAAGCTAAAAAATAAATGTTTTCTAGGGGACCGTTGATGGTTGGTCTAACCATCGGTGGTCAACCTCTTAATGGAAGAGGGTTAAACCTAGATTTATTTTTAAAGGTATAGATAATAATGAAAAAGAAGATTTTTGTTTAAAAAAATCTTGTTTGATAGATGGTGTGGGTGTTAAGTTGTTGAAGGGGGTTAGGTGTGTTGTGTGAATGATGGGTTGGGATGATTTGGGAAAAGGTTTCAAGTAGGTAGGCTATATTTTGTGGTTTATTGAAGAAGGTTAGGTGTCACTTTGGTTGGTTTATAGGTTAAATAGGGTATTTGAAGGTTATGAATTAGTTGTTGGGTAGATTTGTCTAAGTTTTGTAGGTAATAATGTATTTTTATTTGAATTAATTAGGGGTAGGGTTTTGGGTGTGATAGGTTAGTTTAGAATAGGTTGAAAAATTTAGGTGTATGAGAGTGGTGAGATTGATTAAGAAAACTAAATGTACTTAATCACATGGTTATTTTGTAGGCACGAGACAAGATCTAGCTAAGGGACCAAGTCCTTAGGCTCTTCACTAAGGTACAATATGTGATGATAGATGATGAGTGGTGATACATGGAGGCCATCAAACTAGGCATGATGCACCATTACCAACATGTATCCCATGACCTTACCATGCTTATAGTGATTGGGTGGTGGGGCCATGCTAGGTACCCTAGGTCAGTAGGCTGTGATAGTGGGTCAAATAGGTGTCCTAGGGGGACCATCACCAAGTAAAGGTATAGATGGGTGAAATTGTAACCATTAGTGAGATTAGTATGCCTTTTTTATAGGTGTCCAAAGAGGTGGTATAAACAAGGCTATATCCATATATAAAGTGTAGACTAATCAATGTGGGAAGTCTACTAAGGAGATTTGACTACAATTTTCCCAATATTATTGCTATTTTGGAGAGCTGATTGTGGCTTCAAAATAAATGTTGGTTTTTCTCTTTTAATTATTTTTGAATTTTACTTGAAGGTTGGGGAAGCTGATCTATACAAAAAACTTCCAAGAAATTGCTATCTTTGACTAATGTTTTATCCATCCATCCTTCAAGGGAGTGGTCTAAATTTATATGGTTAGATTAAATGTTTTTGATAGCTATGTTTCAAGGGAGAAGTCTACTTTATGTTTTGCAATTTTAGAATGAGTTTCTAATAATTGTCTTTCAATGGAGTAGTCTATGGATGCTAAGGATAACCCATAATTTATTTTTGATATTATTTTTGATTTTATTTAAGTTTGCTTGACATAGACCTGTTCATAAATGCTCAATGGATTACCTTTATGTAGGCAAAACTAAGTTGACATGGGGTGACAGTAGGTGAAGAGGAGGTATAGGTAACAATGACCATAGGAACTGATCTCAAAGAGATGGGAAGTATTATGAGATTCATGCCATGGATAAAGCCATGGTATACATAGTTCAAGATTAGTATATAGTTGTAATGGATAATCACATGATTCCATTTTAGTTAGTTGTCTTGAAAAAAGAGGAAATGAATGTGGTTACAAGGGACAAGATTAAGTTACAGAAATGATGATTGTGATCCCCATCTAACAATAAAAAGGATGCAAATGTAAAGAATTGAGAGGCTCAAGTTCTAGTTTGCCTTTGAGAGAGGACACATGATAAGCCCTTGATCCATACTTATGGGTTATGATGTAGGGTCCAAGCCAATTGAAGGCAAATTTGTCCCTTTTGATTTTCTCCATATTAGTGACATGTTAGTTTTCCTTGAGGACAAGATCTCTAATATTAAATTATTGAACTTTTAGGCATTTGTTATAGGCTCATTTTATTTTTTATTGATAGATATGAATATGGGAAAGGGTGTCTAAACAATGCTCATCAAGTAGCCTAAGTTGGGAAAATTGTTCTTGATGGTAATCATCTTTCAAAATGAGGTCACAGAATGATATGTGAAGAGAGGGTATTTGGATTTCAATAGGAAAGAAAGCCTTGGATTCAAAGATGAGAGATAAGTGTGTAGCACCAATGGGGGTTTAAATGCTAGTATGATTTGCCCATAAGGTGAAGGGGATGTACAAGTGCCAATCTTGACCTAAGGCATTGACCATTTTGGTAAGCATGTTGTTAAGGGTTTTATTAGAGGCTTCAAATTGTCCTTTTACTTATGAGTGATAAGGTGATGAAAAGCTAATTTTAATACCAAATACATCATAAAGGCCCTTAACTTATTTGTTTTTGAAATATTTCCCATTATCAATAATGATTTTATGGGGAACACTGAAATAATAGATTATATGATGGGTGATGAATTTTATAATATTTTCAACTTTTGTCAAGATAAGGGGAATAACTTCTACCCATTTAGTAAAATATTTAGTTGCGGTAATTATAAAATGATGTCATTGTGAAGAGTGGGGGTTAATTTTACCAATAAGGTCTAGACTGCATTGTTAGAAAGGCTAAAAATCTATAGACACGCAAAGGTTATAACTAGGTATATGATGTAAATTAGCATGTTTTTAACACTTGACACACCTTTTCATGTAATCAAAATAGTCTTGGTTGAGGGTGGGCTAGTAATAGCCTAGGTAGAGGATGCACTTAGCCATAATGAGGCTACTAAATTGACCCCCAAAAATACTATCATGTGTCTCTTTGATGTCATGAGAGGCTTTTGGACCATGGAGGCAATGGAATAGGAACCCATATAAACCTTGTTTATAGAGGATTCCTCCCATAATGGTATAACAAGAGGTGCTCTGAAAAAATGCTTGATGGGCATTCTTAGAGAGGCCAAAGGGAATTATGCCAAGGTGAAGGTAGTTAAATGTTTGCTAGTACCAAAGGTTGGTCAGGATCTCTTCAACACTAAAGATGGTTGGAATGCTTGATTTGATGTAGGAAGGTTTGGTGAGGTGATGGACAAAGATGGATAGTTTGGATTTTAAGGGTGCTGATAGGATCTAAAAGGTAAGTGAAGCCATGGTATTGACAAATTTATTGGTAGATCATGGGGTGGTTTGAATATGGTATCATTTGAATGAGGATAGGAGGTGCCTGTATAACTATAAAACCTTATTCTTATACTGGTAAACATTGGTAACTTGGTTGAACATAAGTTTAGAGTCACTAAAGATATTGATTATTCTAACTCCCAAGGCTAAAGTAGTTTGGAGACCTATTACCAGGGCTTCATATTCAACCACATTGTTGGTGCATTTGCAATTGAGTTTAAAGGATAAGGGAAGTGGTTCATTGATAAGGAAGACTAGGAAAATACTGACTCCCCCACCATGCTGACATTTTGGAACCATAAAAAAAACAAGGTTACTTGAATGGTGAAATCCACTTGAGATAAGATTGCAATGCACTCATTTGGAAATTCAAGAGGGGGAGGTTGGTTGTCTACTAGGGGTGATTTGGCCAATTGTTTAATGATAACCTACCCCTTGATCAATTTTTGTTGGAGAAACTCAAGGTCAAATTCAGCTAAAAGCATGAGCCACTTAGCCATACACTAGTTTTGGTATGGTTTAGAGTGCATGTCTTTGATGGGGTCAGTATTGGTTATGACAATTTTTTTATGGTTAAGGAAGTAGTGCTGAAGTTTGGTGGCCATAAAGACTAGACATAGTTTCTTGGTATGGGTGTACTGATTCTCGTATTCAACTACTGTATGGCTAATGTAATAAACGAATTGATTTTTGTGTTGTTCATCCTGATGGGCAAGCATTTCCCCTACAGAGTGGTATGTGGTGGAGAGATAGAGGTAGAAAGGTTGGTCATCCTTAGGAGGTGTAAGGATAGGTCGAGATAGCAAGTATTCTTTATGTACATCAAAGGCCTTTTGACAATTGATGTTCCACTTGAAAGAGACATCCTTTTCCAAGAGGTGGTATAAGGGATGACACTAATCAAAGAGCTAGGAGATGAAGCAATGAATGGATTGAAGTTTCCCCTACAATCTATGGATTTGTTTAAGATTGGTTAGAGGTAACATCTCGAAGATGTCTTTAATTTTGGCCAGATTGACTTCAATTCCTTGAAGGGAAATAATGAAGCTAAGAAGTTTGCCTGAAAGGACCCTAAAAATAATTTTCATGGGATTAAAGTAGATGTGATAATGGATAAGTTTATCAAATATAATCTTAAGGATATCTAAATGGTCTTTATGAAGCTTGGACTTCTCAAAAAGGTTATCCACATAGTCTTCAATGATTCTATGGATAAGGTCATGAAAAATATGTCATGGCCTATTGGTAAGTTGTACTAGCATTATTAAGACCAAAGGGCATGACTTTGTAATGGAAATTCCCCTATGGGGTGTTAAAGGTAGTTTTATGATGATCTTTAGGAGCAATCAAGATCTGAATATAACTTAAGAATCCATCCATGAGTGACAACATCTCATGGCCTGCTATAAGATCAACAAGTTGGTCAATACTAGGTAGAGGAAAGTCATCCTTTGGGTAGGTAAGGTTGAAGTCATGAAAGTTGACAAAAATATATATTCCCCCTATGGATTTAGTGATAGCTAAAATATTGTAAATCCATTGGGGATAGTGTATGGGTTGAATGAAGATAATTAAAAGGAGGCATTGGAGCTCATCTTTGACAAGGAGGGCTATGTGAGGATACATTTGGCAAAGTTTCTATCTAATTGGTTTGGAATCATGAGTGGTGATGATTTTTTGGGTGGAAATGTCGAGGTCAATACCAAGCATATCAGCATATGACCAAGTGAATGCGATGCTACGCTCATGGAGGAAGGTTGTGTAGTCTTGTAGTTCCTTAGGGATGAGAGTTTAGCCAAGTTTGATGATGTGGGGGTTGTCTGGAGTGTCTATGTCAATGGTTGTAGTTGATTCTTTTAACATGGTTGAATGTTTTAGAGTTAAATATTTATAGATGGAGGAATCTAGTGCACCAAGGTAGGTGAGAATAACATCATCATCTTGACACTAAACAATGTTAATGGTAAGAGAGTCATCTCCCATGAGTTTAGGATGGTTCAAAGGGATGGGTATGGATGCCCATTCCTTTTGGTAAGTCAGGGGGCTAAAGGTGAACATGTTGACAAAAAAAAATTGGTTGGGATGATGTGCTCATCCTCACTCTTAGGTTGAGGGGTTGTTGGTAGGGAAGGGCTCTCTTCTACAACAATGGCGGTGGTAGGTTTGTTGGCTTTATTCTTATTGGGTAGTTTGAAGCTGAGACTATGTCTATCATGAGGCTTTTAGGTCTCAATCAAGGTCAACATGTGTGGGCAATGATCATATCATCCTATACCAAATCTCTTTCAGGCACACCTGTGAAGGTATAGTTTGGTGAAGTCAGGTTTGTCCAAGTAAGAAAAGATAGATGTAAATGGTTGAGGTGAAGGATGGGTAATGGAAACATTAAGTGGCTTGTCAATTCACCCATAGATGAAGTGAGTTTGACAACTTGGAGGTTTTAGAGGGATAATGGTTCCAATGTTGGGGTCATAACATAGGTGGTGGTTGATTTTTCCATATTCTTGGGGAGTAAGGAGGGCATCAAAGGTGAGGAGATGGTATTCTCCAAGGGTAAGGCATTGGTAGGTAGAATCCAAGGGATGAGTGCTGGGTATTTGGTATATATAAATAGATGAACTTGTAGATGATTCTAAGGAGGGAACACAATGATTTAGCTTCTATGGGTTGTAATTTTTGTGGTGCTTTGGATGGAGGTAGAAGAACATTTTTATGTCGATAAATAATTTTGCATGCTACATAAGGGATAGGGTCATCTTGTATGGTAAGTAATTGAAATTCATGTTAAAAATTGACACAATGATGGAGGGTGGAAGGTACACAATCCATAGCATATATCCAAGGTCTCCTTAGTAAAACATTGTACTAGAATTCACCTTTGACCACATAAAAATGTTTGGGGAGTGTGCGAGGTCCTAAATGAATGTGAAGGACAATGTTGCCTAGGGTAGTGCTCATATTGTCATTAAAATATCTAAAGATGACTGAAATTTTAGACATGACATTGTCTGGTAGTGTAAGTTGATCTTAGGCATGGGAAGAGATGATGTTGATATTGGCTCCCCCATCGATCATAACCCATTTACCATGGGTTTGGTTGATATGGGTAGTGATAAAGAGGGGTGGATCTGGCTCTTTAAGGTGGATGGAAGGTATCTCTAAGTCCTTAAAGATAATAAGGGTTAAGAGTTGGAGAACACCCATAAATACCTCTATAGGATAGGAGTCTCTTGGTCAGAACTCAATGGACTACATAGCCTGTATCATGGCCTAGTGATGGTGAGGTATAAATGACCTCATGGAGGCTCATCCTAGCTAGAGTTTGGTGAAGTTGTTTAAGAATGATCTTCCTAATGGATTTTTAAGGATTATCATTAGAGGTGCCCAAGATGGATATTTTGGGTGGAGCTGAGGATGTAAGAAGTTAGATTGGGTTTGGTTTAGGATGAGTAAGTGGGTATGTCCATGGAGTGGACACCTTGGCTTTCCATTTATCCCTTTGTTGTGATTGTGTGACCATGGTTATGGTATATATAGAGGGTAATGATGTGATAGGAGGTTGGGTAGGTTCTCCATTATTCTAAGGTGAGAGTGGAGGATCCAATATGCATTGGGAAATGGCTAATGGGTGCCTTGGTAAGGGGTTCAAGGGAATTTCCTCTAGTAAGAGGTCATCCTCATCATAGAGATAATGGATAATGCTCTGGAGAGATTTGTAGTTCTTGGTGGCATGTCCAAGTGTCCTTTGATAGGAATATATTTGATGATTGTTAGACCAATCTAGTTTTGAATGAGGATGGTCAAAGGGTCTGATAGGAGGTTAGGTGAGGTGTGAAAACTGTAATAACCTTTGAAAAATGGTTGAATAAGATTCAAAGAGAGGTGGGAAAGGCCTAAGGATTGTCATTTTGGTTGGTAGGTAGGGTATTTTCATGGGATTGGGTTTGATAAGAGAAAGCTTGGGTGAGGTGATGTTTCTAGGTAATGGTTTTGGTTTGGGCATGTTAGTGGTTTTAGAGTTCGAGGTTGATAGTCTGGCCACTAGTAGTTTGGGAAAAACTAGTGTATCAGACAATAATTGGGTTGGTGTAACTAGTAGAAGTAAATGACATATGTTAAAATTAATTTGGATTTTGGGTAGAGTTGATGGAGGAAGACCTAAGATAGAGGGTAGGGAAAAAAAGGATAAACTCTAAGTATGTGTCTATTTGATGGTTTTGCTCATTTGGCTAGTTTGGGTCAAGGTTTGGGTGGAGGTTTAGATAGGTTCAATTCTAATTTAAGAGATGGGTAGACCAAACTCTATATAGGGAAGGTATTTAGGTTTGTAATAGGTTATTTTGGTGGGTTGCTCAATTGAGGTATGATTTCCTTGATTGGTGTGGATCATGAGGGGTTGGTAGATGTTTTGATTGGTTTGAGAGATGGTGGAAAGATAATAGATTAGTTAGTTAAGGGTGTGATAGAGGGTTTGGATTTATTGATGTAAGGGAGGCCTAAATTTTTCCAAAAGGTAGATTAATCCATATCTAGTTTTAAGGAAAATTCTAATTTTTGCACTAATGTGGAAAAAGGTTTGTGTACTAGTTTTGCTTTATGGATAGTGGATGCAAGAGATAGACTTGTAGGTTGGGGATGGTAGTTGATAGGTTGGTTAACTTCCTAAGGTGAGGGAAGAAAGGTTGAGATAAATTTCTCATACATGGGAGATATCGATATAAATTCTTTTCTTTTAGGAATAATATCCACGAGAGTAGTGTTTTGTTGGATAGCTAGTGGAGGTGGCAAATCAAGAATGTTTACTTGTCTATATATGTCTATTAGGGTCGAATGTGATGATTCCAAAGCTTCTATGAGTGTGGCTAGGGAAAACAGAACCTCCTTAGGCTAAATATTTGAAGGAGTGGAAGATGACTCTTCTACCTCTATAGGTGAGGTGGGGGAAGAGTGGGTAGATTGGATGGTTGGGTCTTCATGTGTAGGTGTATCATGGACCATGTTGACCATGTGGGTGGTATGAGAGCATTTGGCCTATGTGTCCTCATATTTGATGGGGGTATGGTTGGGAAAGGGATTTTTGAAGATGTTCAAGGCTTGATTTTGAGGGGCATTGGGGTTATCCAATGCGAGTTCCCCCTTGTCAATGAGGCTTTGAATAACATTATTAAAAGTATCACATTGAATGAAATCATGTTTGATCACTAGATGAAGGGTAAAAAGGTCATTTTCATTTTACTAAGTAGGTGTTGAATGAGAAGAATCAAATTGAAAGGGAGGCTTAATGGGTGGAAGCTATACAAGATTAGATTTTAGTAACTTTTCCAACACTGAGGCATAAGATTCTCCAAGTGGAGTAAATTATTTTTGGGTGATTCGATTTGGGTTTTATGAGATTTGGTTAGAGGGATTGGGAAATTTTTGTTGATTGACAATAGGTGGTGGGCTAGCCTTCAGGACAAATGCATTCACAATTCCCTTATTCTTAGCCCTAGAGTTAGCTTGAGTGCCTACTTTGGAGGAGGAAGCTTCATTGGTTTTGAAGTTAGAGTTCTTGTTTCATAACTTCAATTTACCCTCATCTATAGCTTGGTTCTCTATCTTATGTGTCATGGTAAAAGCTTCATAAAAAAGTTTTGAAGCTTTGGACATGCAATGTAGAAGAGATGTGCTTGGCATAAACATGGGCAACATTTTTCATTAATTCAAGTTTAAGCAAGGTGAATGATAATTGGTTGATCAAGATTCTCCAATGAGCCACAAAATAAACTATATACTCATCCTCAAACTGGCTAATGGACTAAAGTTCAGTGATAGAGACTTTCTTGGATATGTTGATTGAGAAGTGATCCAATAAGGTCTGAGCTAATTGGTTAAAGGAGAAAATGGAATGTTTGGTAATGGCACTATACTAGTCCAGTGTTGGGTCAGAAAGAAAATAGGAAACATGTGAAAAAATAGGGCATCATTGTAGGCAATCATGTAACAAGAATGCCTAAATGTTCTTAAATGCTTCTGGGGGTCTTCCTTACTATTAAACTTGTTGAATTTTGGAAGATCCCATTGGGTTGGATAAGGTATGATAGGGATCGAAGGGTGAATGGGCTCATTATAGATTTATTCATAAGATAAAATGTTATGGGCTCCCAAAAAGGATGACTCAAGAGTTAAAATTTTGTCCATGATTATTTTCATTAAGTCTATTTGAGGTGGTGTACCTAAAGGGTTATAAGGAATATGTTATGGTTGGGGAATATATTTATAATTGACAGGAGGTTGGGAGATGACACCATACTAATAAGAGGTTATGGGAGGTTGTGTAGATGAAATATAAGGATAGGTAGCTACTAGTAGTGGGGTAGTAGATATATACTCTTATAGGTTAGGGGTATAGCTAAAGTTAGATGATATTGGTAATTATTGGGATGTTGAGGTAGGTTGAGCTATGGTTGGATTGGTAATTATGTGGGTGTTCATGACCTTTGTGCTGATGGATGGTGAGGTATAAAGGATATTTACCCTTAAGATTGGTAAAGAGGTATTAATTGATGGGCTAGGTTTGCCAAAGGGGAGATTGGAGACGTCAGTGTTGGGTGCCCCAACTAAAAGTGGGACATGATGGGTTGATGGTTGGGTTGTCCCCAAGGTAGAGGAGTAATTATTAGGGGTGGAAGGTGTAAGGGTAATGGTTGATTAGATAAGTTGGTTCTCAGACATAGCATCAAAGGGATTAGTAGACAAAGATTCTTGGGTGGTGACTACAACATTATGGATACCCTCTATAAGGTGGGATGACATGCTATAAGGAGGATATAGAGGTGGATTTGAAATAGGCATATGGTGAAAAGAGGTGTTAAGATAGTGCTAAAGGGCCACTAGATTATTGTATAAAAAAGTGGTAAAATCCATGTCTCCTTAGGGAAATACGTGAGGGAAAGTAGGGCTTCCCAATGGATGAGGTGAATCTTCCACCTCAGGGATTTAATTCATAGATGAGGAGATAAAATAGGTTGTTTTAGGTGATTGGTTTTGTTTTTCTAGGTCTCTTCACTACTGATGAGTGAGAACCATACAAAATGTGGGAGAGAACACAAAATAATAGACTCACCACTCAAATAGAAAGAAGATAAATAAATAGTCAAGGCAATCAAGGAACATACTAGAAAGTACGTTAAAGCTTGAAGTTAGTTTTAAGATCACTTTTGGCTTATGTCTTAGTTTATGAGAATGTGTGATAGAAGTTGGATTGTAGATCAGGTACTAAATAAGCAGTCTATGGATAGTTTTGGGTTAGTTTAGGTTCTCAAAATATTCTATATTGGAATCAATACATGGCTCGGTATTGGGGCCTACCCCCTCACTTAATATTATTTTAGAAATAAGGGTGTCAAGTGCTTAGCCAATACATATTGATATCCAAATTTTTTACTCCATTAGAGCACTGAGTTGGTTCTCCTCTTGGCAATAACCTCCAAGTAGGATTGCAAACAATGGGTAAGGTGACTGCTAGGTGATGAAATCCAAGTTAGGCCTTGTCTCAAGTGAGTTTTCATGTTTGATTGTGTAACATAAGTGTGGTATGATTATTCCTAATGCCATTAACAAATCTAAGTGAGCTAAAAGAAGCAAGCAATCAATGGATGTAGTATGTTTTAGACCTAAATGAAATTTTAGTTTCAATTATGAGCATAGATAGAGAAATAAGAATACAAATGTAGATAAATAGAAAACCCAAGTAGAGATGAGGGTCCCACCGAGCATGCCAAAATGTTTCACTCAAATTTTGTTATTATTTAAAAGAATGTAGTAAAACTAAAAATATAGGTTATGGTAGGAATAATTGATAAAAAGTGTGCACTTCATGTCAAAATATTATGGAGAGATCCTCTTTGGCTTGAGAGGATGACCTGCATGTAAGAAATCACTAAAGCAAATTTATGGGTTAGACAAATAGCTAGGTGGATTTCCTAGCATTAGCTAGATCCCAAAAGTGAGAGCTTACTTAGGGGCTATCAATCCACCATTTTAGAACAATTAAGTTAATAAAATAGAAATAAATTACTTGCATCAATGATCAAAAGGTACTAAAATTGATAACAAGAATTGCTTTATAAAGAGATATGCTTGAATGATCAAATTACTAATAAAATAGTTAGTGCTAGTGCTAATGGGTCAAGGTATGGATCAAAAATTATAGAAGGGGTCTGTGAATAATCAAAAACTTTGAAAAGTAGAGTTGGATAAGTGTAAGTGGCTTAAGATAGCTTACATGTTTTTCCTATCATAGGTGATCATCAATGATTAGGTTTACCATTGGTGGTTAGGCCTGACCATCGATGGTTTGGCTGACCATCGATGGTTGACTATGCCAAAATTGGGTTTGATCAATAACATATTGATGGGATTCATGGATGAATTATAGGTGTTGGGAAAAGTCTAAATTGATTGCAAAATGTAAATAAAGCACATGAATAGTAACAAACAAGGGCTTGTCCTACTATAAGGGGGTTGGATGAGTAGTTGGCATAGTTTTCCTATAGGTAGGATTTAGCTATATTTTAGTAGAGTAGCGATACTCAAAATCTTGGTTGAGATGAGATGGAAATTCATCTCTTAATAGATTCATTTAATAATGTGGATGATGCTAGTTGACTTATAAAATAAAACTATGAGTACCTGAGCTCTTGATAATAATTGCAGATCCTTTTTCTCTTACAACTCTCTCCTTATAGACATGGCCAAATGTTCAAGAGGGAGTGTAACTAGGGATTCTAAATATAATTCATCCATGTAATGCCTCACAAGGAGATTTTGATGACTTATATTTATAAAAGGTAGCTAGTAGTTTACATGGTGTTTACATGTAGAAGGTTAGGCAGTTGAGCCTAACCATTGATGATTAGCTTGACCATCGATGGTCAAGGCTAAAAATCACAATTGCCTAAAAAGTCCATGTTAAATCTTGGTAAATCTAAACTGAAGTAAATAGGCCTAGGTAAGGAAAAAAGGTTTGAGGGGTCTGCTATGGGTCATGATACTTGGAAATGCACGTGTAGAATTTTGTTGTCTACAATCACCTATAGAAGGGGCAAACCAACCCATAAGAGGTTACACTACCCTTTGCACCACCTATCACCTATCTCCCCTTTGTACTATCTATAAATTAAGGGATTTATGAGCTTACTTGACATGATGTGATCAAGACACCTTTTTACTAACTAACACATGCCAATGTGAAGAATTCAAAAGGCTTATGTTCCTTAGGCCAATCTAAATTTTGTTTTGTTTAGTCCTTACCAATGTAAAAGCATCATACATTTTTTATGCCATCTCATAATTGGTTCATGTATTCATGTAGACATATGTCTCATGTTTTTCAACTCTTTTCTCACACCTACTTCTATTATCTAGCTTATTTTGTGTGTTATCATCAACAAAATGACTATAAATAATAACAATGCCATAAACCACATGACATATCCATGATCATAACCATAATAAAAACATCATAACTATCATAATCAACACCATAAACCACATCACATATCCATGATCCTAACCATAACCATAAACATCATAACCATATATAAAATAAAGCATCACATCATCATAATCATATGTAAATCCTAACATCAACCATAAACATCATTTATAATCATCACATGCCAAAGGTAGTGAGTCTACATCTCATAAACATAACCATAATAAACTACACACATCAAAACAATGAACCATGAACCATAAAATCACATCTATATATCATCATCACATCATATGCATAATGTCTCATTGAAATAAAATAGTACATATAATAATATGCATCTCTCTCTCTAAAAAACATACATCTCACTACATGGGCTCATAGGACTGTATCAAAGTCATTTACACCTATACATATAATATCATAAAACTATGCCCTTAGGGTATCACTAGTCCCTAATGTTTGCCCCCTGAGGTGCTTGCCTATCTACCCACCAAAGTGGCTCACTGACCCAGAGTCACTATACTTGCACCGCCTACCAAGATAGCTCTGTACTCACCCCATCAAGTCTCCTCTAGACAATGTGTTATAAATATTTAACCTCATAATAATGAGACTAAATCCTCAATGGTGGCCAAGTAACATGTCATATGAATGTTACTTGGTGGTCCTGATGGTGCTATAACTCCTCCTCTAGTTTATCTTAGGCAGTCCCTCTCCTAGTTCCCCAAGGCTAGTAAAGTCTTGGATTGGTTCCTCTCACCCATCATAGTTGCTATCCAACCTTATATAATAGAAATATTGCCCTATAATGTGGCCACCTACCCTTATAAATCTATGATCTATGCTTATGCAGTGGATAACATTGCTCCTGCCTATCCATTAGGGCCACCTCCCTATACTTGTACTTGAGGGTCCCTACCAGCTAGCTCCACATCCATGGACTACCTTCCCCCATCATCCCATCTAAAATATACTATTTCATAGAGGCCCTAATACCATACTGTGTATCCATCAACAAAACTTTCATCATCAATCTCTATTATGGATGGTAGATCCTCATAATCAAGCACTGTCTCCACTAGTTGTGGCTTTGGAAGTAAAAATTTGTCATAATCCCACCTATACTTAGGAATGGAATCAAAATCCCCTATTTCAAGCTGAAATGCCTATAGACCCTATCAAATGGGATGAGCTCACTCTCACCCTTTCTCCTCCAAAAAATCCATATATAGCTCTACATCGATAAAATATGATGAGTATATTGGGCCCACCTTAGAAAGCTTACATATAACATCCAAACCACATCTTTAACCACCAAGGCCTCTAGTACCCCTCTGAACTAAGAAATATCTTGAACACCTCTACCAACTCCTATGAGCATGTAATCACTAATTCACCACATAAAACATACCCTAAAGTCCATCTAGGCATATCCCTCCCATGGTAGTCCCATGGCCTTAGAACCTGGATTTTCTCATAGGCCTAACAATGTAGCACAAACCCCACATTGATGTCATATCTCCTATGAGCTCTGAACCCCCATATCTCCCTATGTATCTAAACCAAAAAAATAAGTTCATACCCAAAAATTATTCAACCTAGTAACATCTCCACAATACACTGAACAACAAATATAGAAACCTCCCACCACTTGAATCTAACACTACAAAACACAAGATTAGAATCATCATCATTATCATTAACCTCCAATCATCTTTAGCCCTTTAATACAATGGATTGTATCTAAATCCTTCGACATGCCATCAAATAAATGTGTTATCATCACCATATAACTACTCCATTAACTCATTTGTTTCCAATCTCTCAATGTGATATATTATCTCCCCCCAAATTGATAACCATGTAATCATATGTATATCCTCTAGTAAGATCATAATATTTATATTTAGTATGAGAAAGGTCTTCATGGTCATATCCCATCTCTTTATGAGGGCCATGATAATCATAACATCTCATGGCACATGATAGTAGTGCATCATAGATCTAAATCCAACCTCCTTCATGTACACCAATCATCATCTATCATCCCTCAATGGATCTTCACAAAGATCTAAGGAACCTAATCCTACATCTAGATCTAATCCCATGCCTACACAATTCAATATAGCAAACAAACTTAATTTTATATAAACTACCTTACCCATAGATAACATCCTTTCACCCCATTTTACCTACCTAGTTGTACCTATATGAATAACATCTACATCTTTTCTCTTAACCTAACCTAAAACTAGGCTAACCTTAGCATTCTAATGGTAATTTTTTTTAAAATCACCTATTTCCTTGTCCCTTTGATCAAAAAGCACAATCTCATTTATTGACCATCGATGATCACTATGACTATCCATGGTTGGTTGACCATTTTATCCTTAGTCTTTGATCATCGACAGTTAAATACGACTACCAAAAATCATTGTGTGTGACTTCCATCAGTAAAACCCCAAACCATACCTATATAAAACCTACCTAAACCACCCATATCCACAACTAATCACCCTCACTTTGTCCTCTACCCTACCCCTAGCCTACCTACCCTCCCAATTTCAATTTTCACCTTTAAATTTAACCTGAACACACTACACCCTAAACCCAAGGGCAAAACCCAAAAATCCTCCCCAAACTAATCACAAATTATGAAAATTAGACCTTAACGACCAAAATCAAACTAATCAATTATTTAAATACAACCCCTACCTCATTCTTTGACCATCATCGAGGAGGAATCTTGGGTCCCACCACCTAGTTGAATCCCTATTCTTCCTGCATCCTTTGTCTAATACTCAATCAACTCAATAATCAACTCCACCCAATTCACCACTCAACAACTACCTCATAAAAAATCTTACAAAAAATTCCAAGGATGTTGGTATGCATAGGAGTCAAGAGAGTCAAAAGTAAAAAGTGAAAATGACTTGACTTTTTCACTTTTTATCCTTCATGTTTTTAGGGTTTCCCCTTGACCATTGATAGTTGATATTGAGACCCTGACTATTAACAATCAAGATGTCCTTTTTTCAAAATTTTAGCACCAACACCTTAGTGCCCACTTTTAGAGATTACCTTCTCTACTTACCATACCAAACACATCCACCTCAACATTGGGCATTTTGGCCCAACCTATCCCATATTTTACAATGACCTTACCTAGTCCTTTTAACTACATTGACCAACATTACCATGTTAAACATTTGAATTCACACTACCTAGTTCACACTAGACTATTTAGGTTTTTCCCAAGAGTACTTCCTACCTTGGATACTTTTGAAAAAATCAATCCTATCTAGGAGACTTGATAGGAATAACTTGATAAAAAATGTCTAACACTATGGCCTAGTTACCCTATCAACAATCCTTCTAAAACTAACATTTTATTTTTACCAACTATGGAAACTTAGTCTATGCACGATCTCAACTATCACACTTAGTCACATTTTATGCATATATTTGTGCTTAAAATGCCCAAACCACCATTTTCACCAACTTCATGACTCACCATAAACTACTCATAAAAATCGCACTGAATTTGATTTCACTTCATCAACTCTCAGTTTGAGGGGGAACAAATCCTCCCATTCTCGAGGTAACCAAATCTTTGACCCAAAATCCTTTTTTTGTTTTAGAGTTTATTAACACAAACTATATAATAAATAATGGAAAAGTGTAGATGCTAAAAAATCACACACAATGATCCTAGATGTTGAAACACCCCTAGATAAAACCATTACCCAAACTCTGACCATAACCCTGAGTTAGTTTAGATAATTAGCTAAACACAACTCTCTAACCTAGCGTTTTACCCAACTTAACCTTTAACTCTTGATAGTTGATGGTCACCTTGACAATCGACAGTCAACCTGACTATCGATGGTTAAGTCTTCCCCATCTAAACAAAGATAACTCAAGTTGTGTGCAAGATAACACACCAAAATTTAATATGGATAGCAAGATTATGCATGATAATAACTAGCCAAAGCTCCTATGTAACCTTCTACCTCCATCTCTTTTGCTTATAAAAGAGAGGAGCAGGAGGTGAAAAAGGGATCTATCATCCATTCAACTAGTAGTCATTAGGAGCTCATAGCATTAAGAACTTCTTTGCACGTCTTCCATTCAACAAGTCAATAGCTATGATAGATACCCAAACCTCTATCAAAATTATTATTCAAGAAATGCATAATTACTTTACCAAAATTTATTTTCAATTTTTAATTATATAGTTTTTAACATCTTTATTTATAAAAAACCCTTCTACTCATTACCTTATAACCCCCTGACTCCAAACAAACCTTCAACACCTTATCATATCCATTCTACAAAATTTTATGAATACCCTCAAAACCCACAACAATTTTCGATAGTCACCCTAACCGTTGATGGTAACCTTAAATTGCTAACGGTCATCCAACCACCAATAGTCACCTTAACCATCAATGGTCATCCCAACAATTGATGGTCACTATGGTAGGAAATAATAAGAAGCTATTTCCACCTACTTACCCTTAACCAAATTCCACTTTCTATCTTTCTATTTATTCTTAGAGACTCCACCTATTTTTTGAACCCAACCTAACCTATTTAGCATTAATATTGACTTGATATTTACTTAATTAGTCTATTTCCTTTCGCAAGAATTTATTTCTTCTTGTATTCTCTTTTAATATTTTCTATCATTTGATGTAAGTACTTCATATTTATTTCTTTCAACTTAATTTTTTTAAGAGTATGGATTGACAACCTCCTAATAAGGTCACACTTCTTAGATCTAAATCATGACAGGTATTCTACCTTGCTATCCATCTAATAACCTCTTTTTATTAATGATTTAATATCCATAGGTCATTATTTCAAATGAAAACAGGACCTTTTCATAATCATCTGGATCATACATGCACAAATAAATAATTTTTTCTACCATACCCATAATTAGTTTTTTACTTTTTGTTTAACTAGAAAATAAATTGAAATTGAGATAAACACCAACATTAGATTTAACATCAGAAGTAAAATCAATGTTAATCTCAACATCGAATTCAGAGTCTACTGAGTCAAAATCAACTTCAAAATTAGAATACATTCATGGTTGTTACAATATTAGTTACACATACCTTGCAGATCAATTTGAATATATTTGTGATCCTTCCATGGTTTTTGAGGATGATTACTTTAGATTCAACACAAGTTATCCTAGTATATTCTACAAGGAATGTGTTGCCTCTTCCGTTTTCATTACCATTCCACATGCCATTACCACCAACTAACCTTGCCATTTGATTGACCTTCCACCTCTCACAAGTGTCAATTGTGATAAAAAAATCACACCTTGTTGAACTACATCTATTGTGACTTATCAATTGATGAATATCAATGAGGCAAAGACCAAATTAATTCAAAACAAGAACAATCTCTTAGTGAAACATTTTCAAAGGTGCTAAGGGGAAAATCAAAGTCCAAACTCAACATCTTATAGTGAATGCTTTTCGAAGGTGCTAGAAGACAATCAAAGTTAAAAGTTAACATTCCTTAGTGAAACCTTCTTAGAGGTGCTATAATATAATTAACATAACTTCATTGGTGAAAATGTCATCGAGGTACCAATAGCTAAACAAAAAATTTCTTCACTACTTGATGAATACATTATCAAAGGTGAAATCAATATATTGTACACTCTATAGTCTAATTAGATGGTAACTACTCTTAGGCCCAAACAAGAGAAAAATATGGTGGTCCTATCAAGTGCATATTAAGAAGCATTCAACCCTACCACATCTAAATTTAGTTCAAATCCATAATCAACAACATTGTGTGTGATTGAAAATCTTGATCTTCATTTATTTCTAAACTATTATACATCCCATTATTATCCACCATTACATTACCAAATCAAACCAATCATCTACTATTTATCTATATTTACCATCCCTAGATGTACTTTCCTTTGTAGAGGCTACAAAGATATCTTGTCTTGATGTTTATAGGAAATAAAACCGATGACCAATGAAGATGACAATAACATTCTTCAAATCCAAATGCATAAGTTATTGATAGAGTAACTATTTAGATGAGTTGTGGGATAACAATTTACATGGTTGATTATTCCTGATGTATCTTTTGATGACTAGGACATGCATGTCCACATCAACAAGAGCAACAAAAACATTTACCTTGGCTAGAATCATTTACCTTACCATTTTTGTTGGCCAAAAACTTTTACCTTGCCTTTTCCATTTTCCATTCATTTTATCATTGTTTCACACCCTACCATTTACCATTTCCCTTATGACTTGGAGAAACTCTCTTACCTATACATCCAATCTTCATACCATCATTATCCTAAACAATACTATACCATATGTTATTAAATCATACCTGTACTACTGACCAAAGCCTATTTTTAGCCATCTTACCCAACCCTTTTTTATCTTAGTTCCTTGGGTTATTCTTGCACCTTGTACGATGGGATTCTAATATAGTTTTAGTAGTTTTATTATTTCATGTTTAAATCTCAATCTATGAAAGTATGATGACAATGGATTTGGAAAGTTATCTTTCATTTAGAATTGATTGATGCCCCTGATTATAACTCTCTATGGGTAAATAAGTGTTTCATATTGTGTTACTAATTATAACCACCTATGGGAGAATTAGTAGAATATACCTATGCTATTTTTTCCTAATTATAACTGCCTATGGGAAAATTAGGAATAACACATTTTATCATGCATTATTGTATCACCTTTCCATTAATATTTTCATTTACCTTAATTTATGAACTTGTTTTGATCTAGTTGATTCTTAATACCTTTTATGTGGATGAAATTATTATGACTTGAGGTCCTAATGGGACTATATAAGCCATGCTTGATTCATGTTGTTGTTAGTTCAGTCCCTCTTTTCCATATGTTCTCACCATTTTTTTAACAACCTAAGCCAATACTCTAGCTATTTTGTGAGTGGTATCTTGTCAATCTCTAATGAGTTAAGGTACCTCAAAATTCTAAAAACATTCAAAATTTTTAAAATCCAAAAAAAATTACCCTATTTAAGTCTAGTCAATCATCTTCAATATGCTCTATTGGGGCATATCCATTGTTAGGATGCTTTCTTTTGATTTTACTTTCAAGTTTTTTATGTGTTTGTTTGCTTAGTTATTTAATTGTTTGCTTACCTTTTTGTTTACTTTTAGTACTTTGTGTCAATTTAGTCTATATGGGTTTATTGGGTATTCCTTGTGCATTATTATTGAGTCTATCCATATTCATACATCAAAATTTTCAGCATGGTTTTTATCATTGGTGAATTATTTTTGATTGTTTATTAGGTCAAGAGTCAGTCCCTATGCACATTTTATCTACGTTATCATGGTGTTTTATATCATGAAGCCTACCATCATGTGCTACAATAAAAATTAACTCAAGAAGTCTTACAGTAAAATGGAACAATATAAGTTTCTCCTTGGTAAACTTAGCAAATCCTCCCACCCATCTTGATCAAATCAACCCATTGACCATTCTAGTTGTATCAATGCTAATAATGATAATAATCTCCATATTGGTAGGTATATCTGAATATTTCACATTGATCAATTTTTATTCTTATATTCATATCTTCCATCACTTTGTACATCCTCATATGCCTAGTTGTTTGTGGCTTCCTAATTCATTACAAATAACATCTAATTTGTATCCACTCATCTTTAATCTATGCAATATGTTATATTCTTCAGTTATAATTTCTAATCTACCCTATTGAGGCACAATCAAAAACAATTTTTTATCTTGATATTTTTAATGATTATAAACACCTATTGGCAAATAATTATTTTGACCCATCAACCCTAACTGGGGCATATAACTGTGCCACTAATTATAACCTCCTTTGGGCAAATCAGTGTCTCAACCTTTGTTACTGATTATAACTACCTTTGGGAAAATTAGTAGTTTTTAATCAATGCATGAAATAATTCTTTTGATTGGATTAATCTCACCCATGGTTTGCTTTAATTTTCCTTCTTACTTCTTTTTGAGGGACCATCCATCAATCATATGTGTCAATCATTCCCTTGAGAGGGCATCATTATAGGCTTCCCAAATATTATTTGGATATTTTTCTTCAATCATCATTTTATTTTTGACCTATTTCATTATTTTAGAATACATTATTTTACCTCTATCTTTCAACATCTTCCTAAATAGGGGCAAGGTGTAGACACCTAAAACTAGCCATCATGGGCCTTTGACTAGTTTTTAGATTGATTCCTACCAACTATTGTAAATTAAGCCTAAGAATCACCAAACATATCAAATTTACTTGTAAAACATTTATTAAAGATCAAAATCATGTTCATGATTCACTAATTGGTGTATCCTATCATATATAATCATAACCTCTCACAGATTCATCCCTAATCACCTTGTAGCATCACAACCATTAATTTGGCCTATGGATCTAGTAAGTGGGGCACATGAGAAAATATCAAATATTTAAAAAGTTAAATGGATAATTATTATTATTAACAAGATAAAAAAATTAAAATCCTAATTTAATTATCCATGTTCAATTAATGAATAACTAAAAAGGAAATTCAGAAACCTACAAATCCTAGCTTTTCATCATGACCTTTGTGAACTATCAAGCTCTTTGGAAATATCCTAAAATATATCATTTTAGAGACCCATACCTATTCATTGAAAATCATGATTAATTGAAAAATATTAACTCTACGAGGGTTATATTTGACTCATTTAGGCTAGGTTTAAACCCATTCCACGTTTAAACTCCACCTTAACTCACCTTGGGTTGAGGTTAGTTATTAAGCCTATAAATATAATGCTTTGCCTATTGAATTTTAAGTTATTTTAGTGAAATTTTTTCATGCATAAATGAATTTAAAGATTATAAATTTTAGATTTATAATGTAGGTTTTGTTACATGAGATTCATATCAATACTATTATAATACCAAAATTTTGATCCAAGCTATAACAAGCCATATCTAAAGCCATGGTGCCAATGAGAGGAGTTACATAACCTCCATTTCCAAAGACTCTTTGATGTAAAAGATAATAAATACACTAAAAAATGCATTTAAATCTCCAAATGAAGGTAAGGGATTCATTTCCTTCTACATTTTAGTTGTTCTTTCATTTCTCTTTTATTAACTAAGCTCACCCCTAAGATATAGGCTTGGTGTGTAAGTGTTATTATGTTTATTAAAGTTTTTATAATTTGAAATAAAATATTACTAACCTACCTTATTAGATTAATTTTATCAAATTAATCATTAAGTGGTTGAGCAACAAGGTATTCTAAATCTGATTGAGGCAATCAGGTGACTGAGTTAATTTTGAGTCATTTATAGGGTTGGTGCCTCTTTGCAAGTTGGTGCTTACTAAAGCCTAGCTGAGTTGGTGCTTCATGTGGAGTTCTTACTTCAATAAATTATGATATTTTTAATTATAGGAATATATTCCATTTATAAGGATTAGTGGGGTTTTTCCCCTTGAGGGTTTCCCACATATATGATGTGTTGTCTTGTGTAATCTTGTTTCATGTTTGTATGGGTGATTGCTTATGCATTGCTTGATTTATATGTTGATGTGATGGTTCATGAATAATAAGGATTAATTGAAATAAATTTTTAAGACACTAATCCACCCCCTTTTAGTGATTATGATTATAATATTTTGTATTAGAGTAGGTCCTTTGAATCAGGTCTAATAGCCTAAAGGAGATCCTAAAAGTAAGGATGGATGGTTATTAAGATCAAGGTGGTCTATCTACTAGTAAGGATCCATTTTTTAATGAGACTAATTATTATTTTTGGATAATTTTAAAATAACATCCACATTTATTTAGTCGATTATAGAGATTTGGCCATGGTGATGCCAACTTTAATTTTTCAAAAGTTTAGTTTGACTCCAAGATCATTAAAGAAGATGGTTTCATAGATAAATAAGATTATGGTGCCTATACTAGGAGAAATAAATGATGTACACAAATAATTATAAAATAATTCATGATTATAAATGACAATTAACATACTGGTAGTGGATATTATGGAAGGATATAGACTCATCCTCAGTAGGGACTAGTTTAAGGCATTGAAGGTGTATGTAGAAATGGACTTATATGACATTTTATTGTCATGGAGAGGTATTTTAAACCATATTTGAAATAATTTAGATCCAAGAATGAAACACCCTTTTACTAAATATAGTATAAATAATGAGTAAGTAACCTATAAATTTCCTAATCTTGGAATTTATATATTTACTACAAAGCATGAGGTGCAAGAACTAAAATTTCATAGAACTTCCCAATTATGGATTCTCCACTTTGATGGTTCTAGATCCAAGCAAAGATTAAGGTTTGGAATTAAATTAATGGAACCACTTGGGAAATAAATACTTGTAAGCATACAGACTATAGTTCCATTTCATCAATAATAAAGTGGAATATAAAGCACTAATTTTAGGTTTGTATTTTTCTCTCGAAAATAATATCAAACAAATGATAATTTATGGAGATTCAAAATAGGTAGTCAATAAATTAAATAAAAAATACCAGTGTAAGTTATAATACCTAAAGAGGTACAAACATAAATCTTGGGTTTTAAATGAGTCTTTTAAATTCTTTAATATAGTGGTTATTCTTAAAGAGAAGAATCAAGCTATAGAATCACTCACTAATTTAGTTGCCAATTTGTCACCTCTATTATAATTAAAGGTATAATTATTATCTACTCAAATACTACCTTGTCCATCTATTCCTAATAATGTGGAAAATTTATAGGTCTTTGATGATGACCAATAAATTTTCCATTTCTTGACCAACTTAGGGAAATTTAAGTCTCAAATCATTGATGATAAGGACATTCGAAACTTATGCCAAGAGGAATTATGGGAAGGAGTCATTCAACCAAAGGAAAAAAACCTGCCTCTTAGGATGGTTTCATTGGAAATAATGTTCACTTTGGATCCTCAATCATAAAAGTAAATGAAACTAAAAGTAAATGAATCTAAATGTAAAAGGGAGAATCTAGGAGATGAATATAACCTATGCTATGTTAACATTGGTCCCAGATACACTCTAGAGGAAAGGTAAAGGGTGAAGAATCTAATCACTCAACATAAGGATATGCTTTCATCTACATATGAAGAGTTGAAGGTTTTCAACCCAAGGGTCATCACCCATACAATCTCACTAAATTTGGACCACAAACCATTCAGGACAAGATAAAGGCCAATAAATCCTCTTGTGAAACCTCATATTTATAAGGAAGTGGAAAATGTTTTAGTGAAAAATATTTTTCCCTATCATAATTATTACTTGGGTGACTAATTTAGTTCTAATCAACAATAAGAGTGGGGAAATTAGACTATGTGTTTATTTCAAAAACTTGAATAAAGCTTCTAAGAAAGATAATTATTCATTACCTTCCCTAGATGACATCATCTAGATAGTGAGTGCTTTAGGAATGATTTCATTCTTGTATATATTTAAGGATATAACAAAGTTTTGGTAGAGTTAGAGGACATAATGAAGATATAATTCACCATTAAGTAGGGTACTTATGCATATAAGAGGATGCCATTTGGCCTAATTAATACAAGTGACACCTTTCAATGATTTATGAAACACATATTCCAAGGGATTATAGGTAAATGTATAATAATTTACATGGATGACATCATCATTATCTAAAAATAAAGGACTAATCATGTGGGCCACCTAAAATCAATCTTTGAAAGATGCAAATTGTTTTGCATTTCATTGAACCCTAAGAAGAGCATATTTGGTGTCATAGAAGGCAATATTTTTGGTCACATCATCACCAAAGATAAAATTATATCTGACCTATATAGAATTTAGGGTATATTAAAAATTACATTCCCAAATAGTAATAATGAACTAAAATCTTTCTTTGGAAAGATAAACTTTGTGAGAAAATTTATATCAGGTTTTGGACAAATCATTAGACCTTTAAATTTAATGCTCAAGAAAGATACTAAAGTGGAATGGACAACATAGGACCAAAGGTATTTTTAAGACATTAAAGATGTAATATCTCAATCCCCTATAATTATCAATTTAGAATTCATGAAACACTTCTTGTATTTAGATCATATTATTACTATTGTACTCACCTAAAAGAAAGATGAAAATGAGCACCCCACTACATTCATGAACACAAAATTGAAAAAGTTAGAACTTAGGTATTCCACGATATACAAGTAAATATTTACCCTTGAAAAAGTGGTAAATAAATTTTGACATTATATCATAAGGAATAAGACCATCACCATTATACCAGATCTTGATATCAAGCTCACTTTGGCATAAAATGAATCAGGAGAATGCAGAGGAAAATGGATGATGAAAATATAGGAGTTTTACATATAAATTAAGGAAAAAATATTTATAGAGGTTAAGGAATTATTCATCTCATGAATGACCCTGAGCTGTGATGAAATTTAATTGAAGATATGGGGATGCAAAGCTGGCTACTCAGACAAAATTCACTAAGTTTTTATACTTAGCCAAATTTGTAAAAGGGCTTAAGCAAAGTCAAATAATAATGTTGATGAGGTCATAATTCATACACATAGAGGTGTTAGTAAAAAATGATCATATGACTTTATGCATTTTTGTTTCTAGTTTTTATGCACTAAATATTAGGTCACATGATGTAGTGAAACAAAATATATGCATGTGCAAATTTGGGATCATAGACATTTTGATAGTGTTACCCTTAATCAAATTTATAGATGGAAAGAAAAAGTCGAGTAGGAAGTTTTATGATGTCATATCTTTCACATATGAAGGTTTGTAGAGAAGATGAATATATGGATGGAATCCCCTAGATGAGATAATATTATGAACTATACTATAGGGCATGTGGTAAAGTTCATCAAAAGTTATTCAAGACTAAAGTTGGCCTTGCAAGTAGTTCTATACATAGTTGGCTCTGTGGTAGATTAATCTGAGTGAGTATTGGTGTTATATCTAACATGTGCAAAGGATTTAAGAAGACATGAACATATGGTTTGTTCATTATCATGTCTAGTTTATATGGTCTAAATGTTAGAATAGGCAGATGAGTGAAACAAAAGATGTGAAGGTACAAAGTTAGCCTTCTAGGCATATTAAGATGGTCCCTATACTTAGTCAAATATTCACAAGGTAAAGTTTGAGCTTGTTATAAGATCTAATGATGAGTGTTTAATCATATATTGAAGATCCAATGGCATTTAACAAAGTCAACATGTCTAAGGCACCTACGAGTAAACACACTATTGAAAAGTGTCATAATCATCGAGCTTGAATAGTAAATCTACAGTGTGGTTCAAATTGAAATAGTCAATGATCAATGTGAGAATGCCAAGTGTTTTAATATCATGAACTAACAATAATGTGCAGAAGGCACATACTAGTACTAAGTGTCACATTCTTAAGATCTCATAAGAGATAAAGATCGAGCTTCTTCTAAGGATCAATGATACGCGTATGATCATGAAATAAAGATCTAAGGGAGTGAGTAGACTCAAATGGGATCAAATGCTCAATGTTTAATGAATTAGAGGTGAGTTAATGACTGAGCTAGTTTGATGAGATTTATAGAGCATATTCATTCTAAAGACTTAAGAAGCAATGAGATGAGATTAAGATCTTGAGGTTTAACCATAGACAAAGATAAATTTCATGCAATTTTGAAGATGTAATGACACATGGGAGATCAAATGAAAAGATCTAATGAATGCATTTTAAAGTTGAAATGTTAAAGCCCAAAAGTGTAGAAATATCTAATGGAGCATGTGAGCCTATCAGAGATTGATCTAAAGGACACATTTTAAATTTGAGTAGATTAAATGAGGATCATCAAATCATGGCACCAAACTTAAGATCAATGGTCTGTATTTAAATATATGATCATCCCAATGATCAAATGGAGGAACATGTAGGAAAGATGCATTAAATGAAATAGATCATTATGATTGATCAAAGTTGTGTAACAAAGCATGTTCATCAAGACTAAAACCTGATATTTGCTAAATATAGTAAAAGATAAAGAATCATGGTGGTGGTGCATGATTTCAAGAAGTGGGAAACTTATAGATTGAAATGAGTCTAATATGGAGTGTGATGTGTTACAGTCTAAGTGTGAACACAAAAATATGTGAGACCTAGATCAAATGATTATATATATGTCATCTAGGATACAATAGAAGCTACTGGTATTGTTGAATTATTTCAAATAGAGAAATATAAGACACAAAACTAGAGGGGTAGAGAGGAAGAAAAGAGGCTATAAAGAGAGATGAAGTGTGTAACATATATATATATATATATATATATATATATATATATATATATATATATATATATATATATATGAGTAGAGTGGAAGAGAAGAGAGATGTGCAGAGTATGAGTAGTTATAGATCAAACCTATAATAGAGAATTGAGATTGGATTCATTTATGAATCTTTATTATAATCTAGATTTGTATCTCCATGATAATATCTGATTGGTAGGTGCCATCATATAAGCTGAGTTGGTGCTTAGTTAGGGAGTTGGTGTTTCCTTAGAGTTGGTGCTTTTAAATTAGGGGATTGTTGTCTCCTTAGGGTCAGTGAGCTTAAATGTGTAACCAATGAGGTTATGACTATGAGGTTAGATTAGAACAATAGATTATAGTAGATAATCTCATCATGGTTTTTCCCATATTTAGTTTTCCATGTATACATATGGTATTATGTGTTTTTATGTGTGTGATATCTACATATATGTTTTAATCTACATATCCTTTTTATTTTGTTTTTAAAAGGGATTTAAAAGGACTAATTTAGTCAATCTAATGATTCACCACCTCTTAGTAGATAGTTATGTTCCAATAATTCATATCAAGGCCCTAGTTCCTTACAATAAACTTAATACTCTCAGGTAGATCTTGGATGGTGAACACAAATGGATAGTCAAGAAGGTTATTCCTCAAACAAAGCACCAATGTTTTATGGATTAAACTATACATTTTGGAGCATTAGAATGGAAGCATATCTATCTTCATTAGGTTTTGATGTATGGATGTCTATTGTAAATGGGTATACAACTCCTGCTACAAATCCTATTGATCATGATACCAAGAAGGTAGATGAGAGTAATGCCAAGATAAATAATATTATTCTTTGTGGATTATCTAAATCAAAGTTTTTCAAAGTGATGTATTATCAAAATGCACAAGATGTCTAGAATAAATTGAAGAGCGTCTATGAAGGTGATGATAAGGTAAAATAGGCCAAGCTACAAACTTAAAGAGGTAAGTTTTAAAGTCATCAAATGAATGAGGAAGAGAAAATTTTAGAATACCTATTCAAAGTAGATAAAATAGTCAATGCAATTAGAGGCCTTGGAGAAGAGATGAAAGAATTAGTCATTATCAAGAAGGTCCTAATATCTCTACCATTAAGGTATGACTCTAAAATCTCTATAATAGAATAAGAAAGAGATCTAGATAAACTAAATGTTGATGAGTTGCATAAAACCTTCACTAATAATGATATGAGAATGGGAGTAGAAGATACTTATAAGAGAGAAGCTACATTCAAATCATCCAAGAAAGTAAAAAAATAAGCATCTACATCCATGTCTAAAGAGACTGATGAAGAAGAAGTCAATTTTGTTAGAAGACTAAAAAGAGGATCTAGAGAGTACAAAGGTAAGTTACCCTTTAAATACTTTAATTTTGGTAAGGTAGGACATTTTGTTGCTTAATGCTCTTATGAGATAAAACATAAATTTAAGCAAAAAGAGCATGGTAAAAAGATGAGGCCCCATTATTCCAAGAAGAATAACTTCTTTAAAAATAATAAGGGCTTTTATATAAAAAAATATAGTGATTCATTGGATGAGTTTGATATATTAGATGATGATCATGATTGTGCCTTTATGGTTGAGGGAAATGAATTCTTATTCATGGCATTAGGATCAACTTCTATGGATTAAGAAGAAGTTGAAAACTTAGATGAAGAAGAAGGAGAAGGAGAAGTGGACCTAGAGTGTGAACTCATATGTGCTTTATATTAGATTGATAAGATAGAAAGGAGAACTCAAAACATAATAAGCTTGGATAAAAATAAATTAAAGAAACTATCCAAAAGTCTTGAAAGATATGATTAAATGATAGTGAGCCTAAAGACACAAGTTGAAGAGGATAAAATAATAGAATATGTAGTTAAACTTGAACTACAATCTAAATCTAATGAATGCTTGAAGTTAGAAGCAAAAATAATGGCTTTGAGAAAAGAACTTGATAAATCTATAGAACAAATAAACAAAAGTCTAAAGCTGAAAGGAGGTTCAGTAATTCTTGATGAATTGATCAACTCTCAAAATCCATCAAAAGAAAGATCTGGTCTTGGTTATGAAAAGGGGAAACATCCTTTAACTAGTATATCTATAAATTTGTGTGAAAAATTCAAAGTAGAAAAAGGATCAGGAGCAAAGAAATAGAAAAGTTGTAAGGATACAAAGAGATATACAAGCATTGCTGATGTGAAGAAAGCTAAGGGAAAAAGGAATCCTAAAGAAAGGAATATGTAGAACACAAAGGGAGATGATACAGATGGTTACACAAAAGTGAAATACTTGAAAAATATATATTTAAGAACTTCATATCTTACACAAAGAAATACTACGACCAGGTATTCCTCATTTTTTCTATTGTTATTATTATATCTGTAATCAATTTATTCATAAAGATAGTGAATGTAGAGTTGTATCTAAAAGGAGAACAAACTTTGTAAGCAAAAACTCATTTTGACCCTTGTTAGATACAAATGTAATATGTTATAATTGCAATAATTTTGGTTGCATAACTAAAAAATGTACAATAAGATTTTTAAGACAAAATATACAAAGTAAAAAGAAAGGCATGCCTCCCAGTATGAACAAAGGTTCACAAGTCTCTAAAAAAGGGGAAAATAGGACATATAAGAAACCTAAGGATTTCTGGAAAGTGAAAGATCAAGATATGATAGAGAATACTATAGAGGTTAGAAAATGTCAAGAGCTCTTAATGTCTACTCATGTTGATAATGAAAATACCAATCTCAATGTGAAGTCCAAGGTGTTGGTCAAGGATATTTATGAAGTGTGTATAGATTCAATTAAACATCCTATTATTGTTGAGAAAGTTTCATGCATAGAACATAAATTTTTTGTGCCTAGTGATGATATTCTAAACTATAAGGAAGATTCATCAGATGAAAATGTATGTCATGAGTTTATGTTGTCTCCATGTATTATTAATCCAATCATAAAAGAAAAGGAGAACATTGTAGTGGATGAGCATGTTAGTTATCTGAAGCCTAAGAAGAATAAGAAGAGCCATAATTACAAGATGACCAAGGAAGAGAAGAAATATGAGGAGTTATGGGTAAATTCTGGTTTTAAATTGTTCTAGGACATTATGAAGTAGGGTGTCTCTATTTATGCTTCTTAATAGATTTATTTTAATGGAGAAGCAAGTGTTGGATATGGTGTGCTATAGGTAGTTCCTTGGTGTAAATATGGAATATGGAGTTAGGGGGAACTAGATTATTCAGTTTGTTAGAATCAAGAAGGCTCAGAGTAGAGGAGATATGCATGATGTGAAGGGGAGCATATATTAAATGCTTCAACCATGTTGAAGATGTTGTGATGTATGATACAAATGAGAACTCAAGAAGGTTGTGATGATGACTTGATCAAGCCAAGTTAGTTGCATTGAAAATGTATTGAATCGTTATAAATAAAAAGGGGGAGTTTTGTAATTGGTCAAGTCCTAGGATCAGAGGAATACATAGTTGAATCTAAGAGAGAAGGATAATAAGCCTATATGGTGGTTCTTCATGGGATATGGAGAACTAAAGATGCTCAAGTGATGAAATGAGATAGAAATTATGAGTGGTAGCTCCTACATTACATCACTATATATTAGTGATAGGGTATGAATCTAGGCAAGGATTATAAAAGCTTTGTTAATCCCTAGAAGAAGAGAAAAGGTAACTTAGGGATGCATACTTTTAAAAATTTCTAATGAGTTGATGGTTGTAGATTCTTGGACAAACTCCCTTATCTAATAAAGGGGGAGAAACATTTAGAAAAAAAATGAGAAAGAGTCCCTTTTCCATTGATGTCAAAGGGGGAGAAAAAATACAAATTCCCTCTGTAAAATTTTGGAGAAAAAATCTAAATGCTAAATAAGATCAGAGCATGTGTTGAAGTTGGGTTTTGGAAAATGATCCATTGCCTAAGGGGGAGACATTTTGGTATGAATAGATTTAGTTCATACTAATTAGAAGCCAATGCAAGTGATGCTAGAGAAGGATCAAAATATTAGAATATCAGAGCATTTAGTTTGCCATCAATGACAAAGGGGGAGATTGTTGGCAATATGATTGTCAATGATGTCAAAATAGAGATTATTGGCATTATGGATGTCATTAATGTAGAGGGATGAATATGTTGATTAAAATATATGTAAGGGATCCTATTAAAGTTCAAGTATTATTGGATTGATTATGTGCATGAGTGGAATTCATCTGATTATTCATATTATTCATCTAGGCATTTTGGGTCGATAGAGGAAAATATGAGTAGGTAATTTATTAAAGTCACCATTGCCATGTGTGGATGAATTTGGGGGAGTTGGCCATATGGTTATGATCACATTAGTCCCTAGTTATTATGTTTTATATCTAAAGTAATCAGATGAAGTGTGGTTGAAAATATGGGGATGCAAAGTTGGCTACTTAGACATAATTCACTAAGTTTATATACTTAGCTAAATTTGCAAAAGGGCTCAAGTAAAGCCAAGTAAGCATGTTGATGAGGTGAACATTTATACACATGAATGTGTCAGGATAAAATGATCATATGGGTTTTTTCATTTTTTTGCCTACTTTCTATGCACTGAATCTTAGGTCATGCGTTATAGTGAGATAAAATATATGCATGTTCAAAGTTGGGCTCCCAAGCATTTGGATAGTGTTTTCCATTTAATTATTCAAATTTGTAGATGGAAAGAAGAAGTGGAGTAGACATTTTTATGATGTCAAATATTTCATGTATGAAGGTTTTTGGAGCAGATGTATATATGGATAGAATCCCCTATATGAGAGGATCTTATGTGCTAAAATATAGGTCATGCAATGAAGCACATCAAAAGTTATGTAAGAACAAAGTTGGCCTTCTAGGCAATTTTATGCATAGTTGGCTTTGTGGTAGATAAATCTGAGTGAGTAAATTAATGGAATTATATATAGCATGTGTGAAGGATTTAGGAAGATATGAGCATATGGTTTTTTTCATTATCATGCCTAGTTTATATGGTCCAAATTTTAGAACAAGTAGATGAGTGAAGCAAAAGATATAAAGATGCAAAGTTAACCTTCTAGGTAGATTGAGATGGTCCCCATACTTAGTAAAATATGCACAAGGTAAAGTTCAATATTTTTATAAGATATAATAATGAGCACTTAATCATATATTAAAGATCCAAAACTGCATAATAAAGTTAATATGTCAAAGGCACCTATGAGTGAATGTATTATGGACAAGTGTCACAATCATAGAGCTTAAATAGTAAATATATGGTGTGGTTTAAAGTAAAATAGTCAATGATCAATGTTAAGATGATAAGTGTTTCAATAGTAATAAATGAGAACAATATATAGAAGGTACACACTAGTTTCAAGTGTCACATTCTTGAGAGCTCATCAAAGATAAATCTTGAGATTCGTCTAAAGATAAATAATGCACATATGATCATGAAATGAAGATCTAATAGGTCACATGGACTCAAATGCGATCAAGTGCTCAATGTTCAATGACTCAAAGGTAAGTTAAAGTTTGAGCTAGTTTGATGAGATCAATGGAGCATATTCATTCCAAAGACTAATTAAGTAACGAGATGAGACTAAGATCTTGAGGTTTAACCATAGATAGATATAAAATTCATGTAAATTTAAAGATATAATGGCATATGGGAGCTCAGATCAAAAGATAAAATGGATACATTTTAATTTTGAAACATTAAATCCTAGAAGTGTACAAAGATCCAATAGAGCACATGATCTTGTTAGAGATTGATCTAATAGACACATTTTAAAGTTGAGCAGATTGAATGAGGATCACTAGATCTTGGCACCAAACTTAACATCAATAGTAAATATTTAAATATATGATCATCCCAATGGTCAAGATGAGGAACATGTAGGAAAGATCTATTACACTAAATAAATAATGATATATATCACTGTGATCGATCAAAGTTATGTAAGAAGGTATGTGCATCAAGACTAGAGCCAAATATTTTCTAAATATAGTAAAAGATAGAGAATCATGGTGGTGGTACATGATTTCAAGAAGTGAGAAACTTATAGATTGAATTGAGTCCAAGATGGAGCATGATGTCTTCTAGTCAAAGTTTGAACACATGTAAGATGTGAGACCTAGATCAAATGATTATATATATGTCATCTAGGATACAGTAGAAGATGTTAGCATTGTTGAATTGTGTGAAATAGAGAAATATAAGACATAGAACTAGAAGGGTAAAGAGGAAGATAAGAGGCTATAGAGAGAGATGAAGTGTGTCGAATAGATATATATATAGACATAGAGACAAAGGGGTAGAGTGGAAGAGAAGAGAGATGTGTAGAGTATGAGTAGTTACAAACCAGACCTATAAAAAGAATTGAGATCATATTCATTTATGAATATTTATTTTAATCTATAGTTATATCTCTATGATAAGATTTGATTGGTTGGTGCCATTAGATAAGCTAAGTTGGTACTCATCTAGGGAGTTGATGATTCCTTAGAGTTGGTGTTATGAAATCAAGGAGTTGTTTCTTCCTTAGAGTTAGTGCTCTTAAATTAGGGGATTGGTGTCTCCTTAGTGTCAATGCCCTTAAATGTGTAACTAGTGAGGTTTTGACTATGAGGTTAGATTATAACAATAGACTCTAACATCTATTCTCACCATGGTTTTTCCTATATTGGGTTTTCCACATATACATATGGTGTTGTGTTTTTGTGTATGTGATCTTTACATATCCTTTCTAGTTTATTTTTAAAAGAGATTTAAAAGGACTAATTAATTCAATCTACTAATTCACCCCTATCAATAGATAGTTGTGTTTCAACATTTGGAGCATAGCTATAGATTTCATCAAGAACCATATATGTGACTCTTACTCTTTTATGCATATATATGCCTATACAATAAACATAATCTAAATTTCATAGGATGTATATCCTCAAGTTTAGAGGGATATTCATGAGTCACCACTGCCTATAGTATATAAGAACATAGTAAATACATTGATGTGAAAATGGGATTATTGTCTATACCCCAAATATACCATGATCATAGTTATTGGCCACAAGGTTAGTTCCTTGCATCTCCTTAAGCATGTACTAGAAAAATAACTGAGGAGGAGATATCCTACCAGTTATGGTGGGGAATTAATGAGGATTTGAAGAAGTAAAACAAGAGTGCATTCTATGGGTCCTATCTAATGATTGGCATGATGTGTTACATTAATTGCATTCACTTTGGAGAGGTTGGCAGGTTCATATAATAATACTCATTATCCACCCTATCATGTAGAAACTAGGACCCTAATGGTTGAATTTAAAATCATATTAAAGGCCTTGGTATTCCATACCAACATGAACCTTATGACCATGAATGAATTTTTTGAATGCCAAGAGTGATGCCCAAGTCATAGAGAGGGCATAAATGGCTGAATTGTGTGAATAACATTTGAAAATCATCCAAAGAGAGCCCTTAATTTTGATTATGGATGCACATGTTAGGGTTCCACCCTCAGGTGGATGGGTTTCCATGGATTTTTGGATCAATAGTCCCTCATAATCATCATTGGAATAGGGGAAACCTTCTGAGACATCACCCATGGTAATAAAGACTACATATCAAGATCATGAGTGACTAAATATCCCACCATTACAACTTCCCTTGGGAGATATAAATATGAGATAATCTGTATTGACTCTTTAGACTTAGAATATCATGATCATCTTATTTACACTTTATCTCAAGTGACTAAAAGTGTGGAAGTATCAACTTCCCCCACCTAGGTTACTTCCCTCATAACATGAAAGGTGACTATTTACTATAAGAGGAAACCAAAATTCCAAGGACCCCTTATGAGTCTAACTATTGAAACATCATCTACAGAAGGACCATCAAGGTAAGATCATCAATCTATGGGAGGTGATTCCAATGATGAAGATGAATAATTACAAAAGACAAACATCTTAAGCCTCCAAGAAGCTAAAGGAATGACACCACTTGAAGCCAACCAATCAAGTGAGGGTGTAATCCCAAATGTCCTTAAAATTCCTTATATTTATACAACTCTAGTTGTATCAATTATATCTCTTATGTCTATCTATTATTTTCATCCTATTTATCTTAGTCCTAGTGTTTTACCTTCCATGTTTGTGCCCAAAGTATAATTTGTTTCTTCTAATCCTAGTGTCCAACCATCCCTAGTTGTTTTTAAAGTGGAATATGTTTCCTCTAGTCATATTATTTTTACCTTTTCAAATGTTTATACCATTTTAGTTATGTATTTAGTATCCATTATTCCCACTTCTACTATGGTTATCACCACTGTTACCTCAGCTGCCCCTAACACCAAAAAAATGCCATCTAGAAAATCTATGGGAGTATTGACAAATTCAAAGCTACATTGACATCTACTAATTAGGCTTGTAACTACCTTATTCTAGTTATTCCTATACTACCAATCTATTATCCTCTAATAATGTTGATAAAAATAAATAGGTATTTATATTCTACCCTTTTCCCCAATATGGTTGTGTGGATTGGCCCAAGATTATTTGGCCTTATCTTCTAGACTTACTACATGTAGAGGCCTTAAAATAATCTTTAATGGACTGTAGACACTATAATTTTATACCCTTGGGATGATTAATTAGGTTTCATAGGTTGTATTTATTTAAATCTCCTAAATAAAACATATCCTAAGGTTTAGTTTATTTACTATTTACTAGCTCGATAAATGGCCTTTACTTTTACCTTTTTACCCCTCCTAACCTTCTTAAATCCATTTATAACCTAGGAATCTACCCCCTAACTAATTTAACCCCATGTGGAGTCATTACCAACAACTCCACATATATCCATGCCATTTTTACCCATGGTTGAAAGGAAGGCACCAATCTAGGTGAATCTACACCGATTCACCCATGATCGACACTGATTCTTTGGATCAATGTTGATCCATAAATACTCACCCAAGATTTACATTCCAAATGAAGAAACTTAGAGCCTTGAATTATTTTTATAATTCCTAGAGATTAAGTGATGTTCCTAATGACACTCTACTAAAATTTCACTGCATTCAATTCATATCCTCTATGAAGCCCAAGAAACTACCTACATCTGTGGAGGAATTTCATTCTATTTTCAAGATGATCAAAGGTGAGTTATTGTGTTTCATTTTATAATTTTATGTCAATTATTATTCCATTGTCTATTTATTTAATCATTAAAATATAAATTTAATCCATCTGTATCTATTTATCAATCTTTATTAGCCAATCAATCTCATTTTCTCTTTATTTTTATTAAACACAGTCACAGAGAGAATTGATGCTGATTCATTTTGAATTGACACCAATCCTATTAGGATCAACATCGATACACTATGTTTAATTCATATAAATTGAAACCTTAATCTTATAATCCTTTCTATAATCCTTTATTGATTATTGTCATTTGTAGATGACTCTACCTAGCTTAGTATATGATGTAACCAATATTGTTGATTTCCCCATAGTTTTACAACCCTTATTTATTGATCAAAATGACATAAAATTTGAGATATCTCTCTATGTAATCATTTATTCACCCTCTCATGAAGCCACTGGAGACCAATTAGTTATTATACAAGATGATGTAGACTTTGATTCAACTTATTAGGAGGAATATTTCATTTACATTGATAATTTATTTGAGGACTAAACTTAATTAACATTACTATCATATATTTTATCTATTTTAATTTCATATGATTTTTATTTAGTTAATTTCATAAATAATAGACTAACATCCTTATAAATAAGTATACCATTTCCTAAAACTGATCTTACATAAGGTAGTCTACCCAATTATCTATTAATCCATTTTTGTCAAGTGTTTACATGTGTGCAAGTTAGCCTTCCCAACCTAAAAGGAGATCTCACTATTTTTGGATTCAAAGCAGTGTGAAACATCTTATAATCCACATTTATTCCCCATAAACCCTATTTTTATTTGAGTTTTTAGTAAGTAATATTTATTACAAATAAAATGATAAAAATTACTTAAACATTTTGGCACGCTCGGTGGGACCCCTAAGGTCTCAATTTTATTATTAAAATTTATTTCTAAATTTATCTATCTTTCTCCCCTTTTCTTTTTTTGTTGAATTCATTCAAATAAAATCTTAAATTGCATTTTCCCTTTTTAAAAGTTAAAAGTAATCTACATATATCTTTCTTGGTTAGTTGGCTCATATAGAATGATCTAGGTAGTAAATTTATCATAATTATCACTTTTCCCACACATAGACCAAATCACGTTCATAAAAAACTCATCAAAACATTGACATAAGGGAAACAATTGATATTTCATCACATAGATGTAACCTTCTTCCCAATGATCCCACTTGGATTTCACCACCAAGGGGAGAACCATCATAGTGCTCTAGCTGAGTATAAAATATGGTATTTCGATATATTTTGGATAAGTACCCAACAACCTTATGTTGTAGTGTGTGAAGTGAGGGGGTAAGCCCTAATATCAGGCTAAGTATTGATCCTAGTATAGAAATCCTTGAGATCCTAAACAAACCCTGAGACCATCCTTATATTTCCACTTCTTAAGACCCTTGGTAACCTTTTTTTTTCTTTTATCACACACTAAAGTTAAAAAGTTAATTTTTTTTGGGAACATATTTAGTGTGTTAATATTTTTATCCTCACTAAATATGAGATAATCAAAAAAAAAATTGTGAGCTCTTTATTATTATTATTATTTTTTCTTTTTTTATCACTACATGGTTTTGATTTGACAATAGTTTCAAAATAAAACCAAACCCATATCTTCATCTTCATCCATGGAGAATTATCCTATCCCTCTTACTTCCCTTAAGTCTATGAGGGAAGGCATCTCTTAGTATTATACCTAGGGTGATCTTGAATTCACCATTATACTAGATAACAATCCCATATCACTTAGCAATTATCTCAGATCTCAATCCATATGTATCCCACTTTTTCCCCATAGGTATTTCTATAAGAACCCATATGACATGAATTTAGAGGAAGGCAAAGGGTTTACCACTGCTATGGTGTCTTCTCATAATAACCCTCCAACTAGTTTTGACACCACTACTATACAACCCTTAGGCAACCTACCTTTGGTGACATCTAATTATCCATCATCAACCACTACCCAAACTTAGAACGTCATCACTCCTTAGTCTACATCTACTTAGCCTATTACCACATCACATTAGAACCTAGACATCTTGGTCTTAGTGACCCTTCCAATGATTCAAAATAGTTTACCCTTAAGTACCCAGATGCAACCATTACAATAGGCCCTTGTAAGTCAACCACCTCAATAATATATCACCTTGACCACCCAATACATAACACCTATGCAAGATATTTGGTATATGTATATCCCATTATAAGACCCACAATATGTGGTGACATCTCAACCCATCATGACCATATCAGTTGGTTATCCTTTATCTCAAAAATTTTCCACTTAGCTTCCTATGTGTCAAATCATACAACAGAACATTTTATAGAGAATCCCTTACTATAACACACAACTAGATCTCATGAGCATCCTTATGAATAGGATGGCTAATTTAGAAGCCCTTTCCTGTAGGAAGAATAATATTCTCACCTATGAGAAATTTTATAATGAGTCTATTAACCCAATAGTTCCTATTAGGCCTTATCCTCAACAATAAGAACTCCCTAAGTTTACAAATTTCTAAAATAAGGAGGATCCACAACATCACCTTCAAGCATTTAGACGTGATTTATACCTTATAATGAATGATGATGCACTTTTTATTATAATATTTTCTATGTCATTAGTTGGACCTACCCTATATTTATACAACTCAATCCCATAACATTCCCTCTTCTCATTTGGGTAGCTACCTTAAATATTCATAGAACACTTTTCTATCATTGACCTCTATGCCATCTGATAGTTTGATGATGAAACTATTGCTAACTTTGTGGCTAGATGGAAAATTCTCATCAATCAACTTAATTTATCTCTACTACAACCCAAATTGATCTAGTTATTCATGATAATATGTGCTAAACACATCTCATTGATGTTATGGGTAAAATATTTTAAAACCTTTGATGAGGCCTTTTTAGTGGCCCAGAAGCTTGAAATTAGAGCCCTAAAAGAAGGGAAGGTTAAATTTTAGAATAAATACTTTAAATTGAGCCCTCTAAAGGGATTAATAATAACAATATTAAGACCAAAGGGGCTACCAATGTTGTAGTTGTAAAGTTACCACCACCACAAACTCAAAACCAATATGAGCCCTCCACCTTGTAGGCATAATCTCAAAATCTATTAACATGATTTATCCCATGAAAATTTACCCTTTTAGGATAATCTTATGCATCTATTTTATATAAACTCTTAAAATAATCTCTCATTGAGGTCCCTCTAGTAAGACCTCTCAATGATTCTCAGCCCAAACATAGTTGGTTTAGGGAAAATGACTTTTATAATATTCACCATGTAATAGGCCATGATGTTAGTGGATGTCATTATTTAAAGGTCTTAGTGTAAAATCTTATAGATCAGGGGGAATTGTAACTAAATAATCCTAACATATTTGCAAAACTAATCTATAGATATATTTAGGTAACCATTCCCTAATCATACATCCATGTTAAATTCCATGTAAACTAAATCAAGATCCACATCAAAACACAAGACTCACATAATTAACACAATCTATGACAAGATTCTATATAAATAAGTTGATGATACCCCTATCCGTGATCTCATTATAAGAGACAATTTTGAACTTTCTAAACTAAGTGAAGACATCCCAAAAACTTCCTCTCATTTACCAGATCTCTTTCTTTAGGATCCACTAGAAGAATCCATATCTAAAAGTAGTCAAGAACTCAAAGAGGAAAAGGATATTAAAGAGAAGGTTTGCTTAGACATTTCATAAGGTACCATTCCTTGAATCATTTCAATACCTGTAACTAGTATACCCATTCCCACTAGCCTATTACTTCTTGAGGAAATTGTTATGTTAGCTCAAACTAGCTCAAGATTAGTTTCTCCCATTACTCAAGAGATGATAAATATATATAAATCAAGGGAAAATCCATAGATGTCAAAACCAAAAACCTTAAAGCCCCAAGGGGAAAATATCTAGAACATCCTTCTATTATGATTAAACTTCCTAAAGAAGGCATCTTGCAACCCCTGAGTAGATGTGAAGAGGAAAAGTGCTGATAGCACTGATTTAGACAAGATCATCTATATTAAGACCCCATCCTTCAACTAAACTAAAAACTACATTATAGAATCCACCAATAAAGAAAATATACCATCACAATGAAATCTGCCAATAATTATCATGCCAATCCATAATTCATTAAACCCCTATTATCTATAATGTTTAAGTGTAAAAATTGACCCTAAATACAAAGTACTTGTAGTAGGACCACTCAAATATGTAGCTCAAAAGGCCAAGGTTTGAGGTTACATATCTCTTCCCCACCAGAGCCCCAAAAGATGAAAAAGCTGATTCAAGACCCATTGAAGGGATCTTATTCTAAGATCCTTTATCAACTTATCTAGACTTTTCTTATCAAACTACCACCCATAAATCATGTCAATCCTCATATTCAAAAACCATCATAGTATAGAGAAAATAGGACATGCACATACCATCGAATAATAGGTCATGACATAGAAATTTGTAATGCATTAAAGGTCATAGTCCAAATTATATTAGACAAAGAAGATCTCTTAATTAAATAATCAAATAATGACTATCCCCTTAGGGTTACATCCACTTATGGAAATAAAGTATCACCCATAGTATCAGAATAGGATGTAAAGGAGGATAAAGCCTCTAGTATATCCCAACACCAATCTCTCCTTTTAGATATGGATGATTATGAGAACACAATGAACACCCCTTTATTCTAGATATATGTAGTTCATATAGCCACACAATCCCAACCCCAAGGTCATAAGAACCACAGTCATGAAAATGCTAAATTGACTATTGTTAAAGCACTAGTTCCTCCTAAAAATAGTCCAACAATGCCTACTTTTTAAACCTAAAGTTTTTATTTTAGGCAAAGTATAAAATAACAATGCTTTTGAACTCATATAGATATCTATTCTAATGTAGTTGCATCAATTTATGGTCAAAATGTCCTTATACAAACTTGTCCAAAATTCTATATATCACTGTGAGGCCATGATAAAAGCCTTATAAGACATAGTGATACAAGCTAACAAACCCCAACCTATTTTATCTTTAATTTCATCGCTTTAGAAACCCTCATCCATAATGTTTCATGATTCAAAAATACCACCCTTACACCTAGATGACTAAGATCCTACATTGTTTCTCATTACCCATATTGATCAAACTCAAATTAAATGAGCCATAATTGATAATGGCACCAGTATAAAAATTATCTCTTCTCATGCATTTAAAAAACTATAGCTACTTGAGATAGTTGTCACCAAATCCCTTGCTATTTTATGAGTCTTTAGTGATATCATCACCCTTGAATTAGGAATGATAGTACTTCACATTTAAGTAGGTGTGTGTTTTCTCCCTAAGATGTTATACATAATTGAAGGATCTCTTTTGTATAACATTATCTTAGGATTTATTTTGATATGTGTTATGTGTTGCATCCCTTGTACATTTCATCAATGTGTTAAATTTAAGCATGAGGGAAAAATCCATAATGTCCAGGCTGATCTTCATCCCTTAAAAACTTACAACCTCACCTTTCTACCCAACATAGTCCTAATCCCATTATTAAGTGCTACCCCATCATCATCATCATCATCATCATCATCATCATCATCATCATCATCATCATCATCATCATCATCATCATCATCATCATCTAATGAAGCATCCAATAGCATGATGATCCTTGCATCAGGGATCAATAAGGAGTCTATTGATTCTACATTTTAAAACCTTTCAATTAGAGATTACCAATTAATGAAACTCGATACTCTCCCTACTTTGTAGGAATATGGATGTCTGGATAAGCAATAGGATTATTGTCCAAATTTGGGGGAAATTATTCCCTTTCTCCCACCATTCCTCCACACCCATTTGATCTATGGGGGAATTGACCAACCTTCTTCATCCCTTTCTAACCAAATTCATGCTAAACCATTTGCATCAAAATTTTCCTTCCTTAATTTACCTTGCTTCATAGAGACATACCTAAAATGTTGTGTCTAGAAAGGTTTCAACATAGGATTTTATGAATAGAGCCCAAATGAGGTTGTGTTGGGTGATTTTAGAAAACTCCATGAAAAGCATGGCCTCAACTTCAATAAAAATACCAAATCCACCCTAGAGATTACTCTCCTTCCCATCCTTGAAAAGGATGCACCATCTTCACCATCCAATGCCCATTCTTTGACTAATGACATCATAATTATACCTCCAAACTTTTTTTTATTCAACACCATTACTATATAACCACTCATCTACCATTATGATGGAGAGGTTTGAACCATTCCTCTACCCTACATAGACATGATACAGAAGTATTCTCCAACCAACCCTATTTTTTAATACTAGGATGATGAGTCCATCTTAACTCATTTATTCTTGAATAACTCCCATATACATAAATCCCCTACATCAAAAACCTCTAGTCTCCTAAATGAATCCACCATTGACATTAACATAGGATACCATGAGACTCCATGCATAGTTAAGGTTAGTAAATCCTTAGATCCTTAGGAATACCAAGATTTCATTACATTTCTAATAGATCATAGCAAAATATTTGTTTGGTCCTATAGCAATATGCCTAGTATCAATCCTATAATCATCATCCATAACATTATTGTAGACACCTAAATCTGGCCACCCATTACCTCCAACCAGTCTTTTGACCAATTTCCACCTAAAGTGCATAATTTGGCCTAAAAACACTAAATCACATTAAAAAATTTGAACCTAACATATTCAAGTGCTAATTTTGGCTAGAGTATCATTAAATGGGGCAATGCAATTTACGGGCCAACTAACTTTGATAAGATCATTCTGAGTCAAAATGCCAATTTTGCACTTGGGTGCTCTGGATTTATATTTCCTATAAAATCTTTTGCACAAGACACATGTCTTTGTTATTTTTTATTGGTAACATCATAAATGGGATAACACATCTAACATTGACTTTCAATTCCAATCTATTCAAATTTTAGACTTATAACAAGGTATTCTGGTTAATTTGAGTAATTTTTGCACAAAGTGCTTAATCATGCTTAAGAGCTAATAAAACCAAATTAGAGAATAATTAAGAATTACATGGAAAATTTTTGAATACTTATTTTTGAAAATGAATATCTACATCATCAGGTGACCTCATTTCTTGAGAAGATATCCCTAGGCCACAAATGCCACAAATATCAAGATTATGGGTCTCCCATGCCTCATAATGACCCTCCATGCCTCTTCAATTCCCATTTTTCCAATGTCATGATGAGGATAATTATAGATTTAATTTCAAAAAATTTAATTAATCCTAAACCACACATCTTCATCTCAAGATGGATGGTTCAAGTTGATTCTGAGCAATCTCAAAAATCTATAAATAAGAGGCCTTACCTCTTGAATTTTAAAGCTTAATTGATGAAAAGTTACCATGTAAAATTGATTCCAAGAGCTCTCACATGCCAATTTTATGATGCCAAAATATTGAGCCAAGCCAAGCCAAAGCCACAAAGTGCCAAGGAGAAGAGGAGATAGCCAAGCCTCCTTTGATGAAGACTTCATGAGCATAATCTGAGCAAGCCACTAAAACAAGTATTTGAAGCATCCAAAGAAGGTGAAATATTCTTATTTTTCTTTACTTTTTAGTTGTGTTTTTAATTTTTTTTTGTTATTAAGCTCACCCTAGCAACTAGTCCTAGAGATGTATGTTAGTTAGTGTGTTTTTATCAGTTTGTTTTCATTTTGGGACTAACACAATACTAACCACCTCTCTTAAGTAAAATTATTAGTTCACATTATACTAATATATTTTTTATCCTTCTAAGGTTTTCAAGGACGAGTAATTCAACTTTGACACAAGTTATCTTAGTATCTTCCTTGAAGATTGTGTAGCCTCTCCCCATTCCATTACTATTCCATAGGCCATTATCATCAACCAAAATAGCCATATTATTGACATTCCATATCCCACAAGTGTTGATTGGGATAGACATAATCACACTTTGTTGAACTACATCCATGGATATGTAGCAGTTTAATAAGATCAAGGAGGCTAAAACCACATTCATATAGTAGAAGAAAACTCTCCTAGTGAAACATTTTTGGAGGCACTATTGGACAATCAAAGTTAGGTCTTAGCATCTTCTAGTGAAACTTTTTTAGAAGTGATAGAAGAAAATCAAATTCAAATGTCAACATTCTTTAGTGAAACCTTCTCGAAGGTGCTATGGGATAGTCAAGACAAATTAATTGGTGAAAACCTCTTTGAGGCACCAATAGCTGAGAACAAAAGTTCTTCACTACTTTATGAAGACAAAATCAAAGATAAAATCAAAATAGCTTCCAATCTACAACCTAATTATATGGTAGCTACTCTCAAGATCAAATAACATAAAAATCTAGTGGTCCTATCTAGATAACAAGTCTTTAGCCCCACCACAACCAAAGCTATGTTGAATTTGACATCAACAACATTATGTGTGACTAAACATCCTGATCTTCATTTGTTTCCCAACCATTCCACATTCTATTATCATCTACCATTCCATTTCATAATCAAACCTACCATCCATTATTTATCCTTTTTTATCATCCATGGTTGCACTTTCCTTTATAGAGGCTACAAAGATATCTTATCTTGATGTTTTGAAGGAATCAAAATCAATGACCAGTGAAGATCACAACAACATTCTCAAAATCACATTTTGTAGGCAATTATTGATGGATCAATTATTTAGATGAGGTGTGGGATAAAAATTAGCATGATCAAGTATGTTATTTGTATCATTTGTTGATTAGGATGTGCTTCTCCATCTCAACAAGAAAGATAGAATCATATATCATTTAACACACCCAAGCCAAAAACATGTACCATACCATTTCACATTGCCATGCCATTGCTATTGTTACATATCCATTTTCCATTTTTGCATACTCCTGATATTCACCTTATCACCTGTGGGAAAACCCTCTTACCATTTTATACATCCTATCATTCCATTCCTATCTAGACCAAAGCCTATTTTTAGTCATCCTACCCAATCCTATTTTGATCTTGGCTCCTTTGGTTCTTCTCTCAAATTTTGCAAGAGGATTACAATCAAGTTTCAACAATCAATCAATTTTGTGTTTAAATGATAATCTATGAAAGTAGTGTGACTGTTGATCTAGAAAGATATCTTTCATTTTCCATCATGTATCAAGCTTGTTTATGTGAGCTTGATTATAACTGCCAATGGGTAAATCAATATTTATTATAATCATCTATGGGCATATTAGTATCATTAACCTATGTCATTGTATCCTAGTTATAACCACCTATGGGAAAACTAGGGGAAACATTTGTTTATCATGCATTGCCACATCACCTTGCCATTACTATTTTCATTTGACTGACCATTTTCTAGATTTGAGAACTTGTTGGGACCTAGTTGGTTTTTTCCTACCTTTTATGTGGATGGAATTACTATGACTTGAGGTCATTTTAGGACTATGTGGGTCATGCTCAATTCATGCTGAGGTCACCTCTATCTCCCTTTCCATACACTCTCACCATTTTGTGAGAAACCTAAGCCAAATGCTCTCACCAATTTTTGAGTAGGTATCTTATCATTTTTTGAATGAGTTGAGATAACTCAAAATGCCAAAAACATTCTTAATATTTTAAAATCCAAAAATATTTGTCTTGTCTAGGCTTAGTCAGTTATCCTTGATCCACCTTACTTGGGAATTGTCATTGTTATGATGCTTTCTTTTGATTTTTTTTTTAGGATTTTTCTTTATTTGTTTATTTTAGGTTGTTTGTTTCTTTGTTTTCTATTTCTTTGTTTGTTTATTCACTTGCCTATTTTTTTGCTTTCATCATTGTTGCTTCGACTCAGTCTATATGCATTCATGGGTGATTCCTTGAGCACATTATTCTTGAGTCTATCCATATTCATACATTAATATGATCATCATGGTTTTTATCATTGGTGTATTTTTTGTGTGTTTATTAGATCAAGAGTTATTTCTTATGCATATTTTGGGACAGTCTTCATGGTTTTCTATTATGAAGCCTACCATCATATGCTTTAATAAAATTTAGCTTTAGGAAGGTCTATAATCAATGGAGTCTTGGAAGTTTTTCCTTGGCACCTTGGCAAATCCTTCCATCACACCCTTGATCAAATTAACCCATTGGCCATTCTAGTTGTATCATTACTAATAAGGATGATCATATCCTCATTAACAAGTACAATTGAATCATTTATAATGATCAATATTATTCCTCTATCCATATCTTTCATCACTTTTTGCCTACTCATCTTTAATATATATTTTAGGTTATATCCTTGAGTTATGCTTGCTAATCATCCCTAATTGGGGCATGATTAGTTTTATTCAATCCAAGTCTACTTAATGATTATAACCACCTATGGGAAAATCATTATTTTGACTTTTATTCTTGATTATAACTGCCTTTGAGCAAATCAACATCCTTTTTACATCAATGCATGCAAGCATTTTTTTGTTTGGATTAATCTCAACCATGGGTTAATTACACATTTATTCTTGTTTCTTTTTGAGGGATCGCCCATCAACAAATGTGATGACCACTCCCTCAAAGGGGCATGATCATAAGCTTCCCAAAACCATTTGGAGCTTTATTCTTCAACCATCATGTTATTTTTGGCATATAGGCCATCTCTCATTATTTGAGAAGACATTGTTGTGCTTATAGCTTGTAACACCTTCCCAAATAGGGGCAAATTGTAGACACCTAAATCTAGCCACCAATGAACTCAAACTGGGATTTTGACCAAGTTCCACCTAAAGTGCACAATTTGGCCTAAAAACACTAAATCACATTAAAAGCTTTGAACCTAACATATTCAAGTTCTTATTTTGGCTAGAGTATTAGTAAATGGGGCAATGCAATTTATGGGTCAGCTAACTTTGATCAGATCATTCCAAGTCAAAATGCTAATTTTGCACCTAGGTACTATGGATTGCTATTTCTTATTAAATATCTTGCACAAGACATGTGCCTTTATTATTATTTTTTGGTAATATCATAAATGGTATAATGGATCCAATGCATATAACATTAACTTTCAATTCCAATCTAGTCAAAATTTAGAACAATAACAAAGCATTCTGCTCAATTTGAGTTATTTGTGCACAAAGTGCTTAATCATGCTTAAGAGTTAATAAAATAAAACTAGACCCTAATTAAGAATTCCATGAAAACTTGTTGAATAATTATTTTTGAAAATGAATATTGAATATCTACATCATCAGGTGACCTCATTTCTTGGGAAGGCATCCCTAGGACATAAATACCACAAATATCAGGATTATGGGTCTCCCATGCCTCATAATGACCCTCCATGACTCTTCAATGTAACTTTTTCCAATGTCATAATGAAGATAATTATAGATTTAATTTAAAAAAATTAAATTAATCCTCAACCACACATCTTCATCTCAAGATAGATGGTTTAGGTTGATTCTGAGCAATCTCAAAAATCTATAAATATGAGGCCTTACTTAGTGAAGCTTAAACCTTAATTTGTGCAAAGTTACTATGTAAAATTGATTCTAAGAGTTATCACATGCCAAGGTTATGATGCTAAAATATTTAACCAAGCCAAAGCCATAGGGTGCTAAGGAGAAGAGGAGATAGCTAAGCCTCCTCTAATGAAGACTTGATGAGCACAAGACGAGCAAGCCAGTATAACAAACATTTGAAACATCCAAGGAAGGTGAAGGATTCTTATTTTTCTTTACTTTTTAGTTGTGTTTTTCATTTATTTTTGTTATTAATGTCACCCTAGTAACTAGGCCTAGAGATGTATGCTATTTAGTGCATTTTTATCAATTTGTTTTCATTTTGGGATTAACACAATATTAATTACCTCTCTTGATTCAAATTCCTAGTTCACAATTATCACATTCCCTAATGCTAAACCTTTCAATTAAAAAATTTAGAAAATTCATCATCACATTGAGCTCATGGTCAAAGAAGAGTTACAATGAATCTTATCTGTTAACTTTATCCAACCTATTGATTACCCTTAATAGGTATCTAACATCATCCTTGTAATGAAGCCTATAGGGGGACTTCACCTCTATACTAAATTTCAAAACCTTAATCTTTATTGTTTAACATATGATTTCCCTCTCCCTAATATTGACCAATTAATAGATTTAATCATTGGCCATGAAATGTTGTACCTCATGGATGGTTTATTTAGATATAATTATATCCTTATCGCACCAAAAGACCAACATAAGACCTCATTTATTACTCCTTGAGGGACTTTTTTCTATCAATTTATGGCTTTCATCCTAAAGAACGTAGGAGCCACCTATCAAAGATCCATGACATACATCTTACATGATATCATCCATAAAATTGTGGAGAATTATATGGATGACATCCTCAATAAATCAAAGTTATGAAAAGATCACCTTTCTATCCTAAAGGTTATATTTACTTGTAGAATCCAATTTTTTGGCTGTATAAATTTCAAGAAATGAATTTTTGGAGTATTGAAGGGTAAGCTCCTAAGATTTATTATCTCCATCCATGGGATATAAGTCAACCCTACCAAAATCAAATCCATCTTATAAATTCCACCTCCATCTAATCTCAAGTGGCTCCATAGTTTTTAAGGTAAATTTCAATCCATCATTCTATCTCCCAATTATGTAATCATTGTCAACCATTCCATCACCTTGTAAGGAAGGATATATATTTTAAGTGGGAATCTAGTTGTCAGGAGGCTTTTCAAGCTATTAATAGCTACCTTATCTCACCACAAGAGTTATCACTCCTCTAAAAGAAGTACAACCATTCTTCTTGTATATTTACACTACTGACCATGCCTTTGGAGCTATGCTAGCCCACCATGATGAGTAGCACAAAGAATAGGAAGTATACTATATCATTCACACACTTTTTGAGTATGAGACACATTATTCTCATGTAGAAATATTGTGCATAGCTCTGGTCTTTATAGATACTAAGATATGACATTATCTGCTTAAGCATAAAACCTACATCATCATGAACACTGATCCCCTAAAGTTTATAAAATCAAAGCCATATCAAAATTAGTGAATGGTCCAATGGATTATGCTTTTGGTAGAGTTTGATCTACAATTTATCCATCAAAATTTAGTTAAAGGTTAAATCATTATTGATCAGCTTGCTAAGGTGCCTCTTTCTAATAATCAATCAATTAACTATGAATTCCCAGATGAATCTATAGCCTCCACATCTCAAATAGATCCATAATATCAAATAAATATTTTCTTTGGTGGACCAAAATAAGAGCATGGTGGGGGATACAAAATTATCCTAATACCTCCTATAGGCACACCTATCCCTTTATCCTTTAAACTTAATTATGATTATACTAATAATATGGTAGAGTATGAGGCTTTAATCTTAGGTCTCGAAATTACCTTAGCTTTGGGTATTAAAACACTAAATAGATATGGTGATTTATAGCTTATGGTAAATCAAATTAATTGAATCTATCAATGTAATAATGATACTCTTAAGAAGTATAAGACATGGTTGATCAGTTGTTGGCCACGTTTAAACATTAAGCTATCCAAACCACTCCTCGATCAACTAATAATTTTATAGTTACTATGGCTTCTCTACTCTCTTTTATCCCATTCTCATATCATGAATCTAAGTTTTTTGTCCTTTTTCATAATATTAACCAACCCTCATTTACCAAAACTAACCTTCCTTCCATCCATAATGTGGAGGAAAATCCATCAAATATCTAGTGTGTATAAATATTTGATTTCATATCTAGGGGGATTAATCCTCTAGATCTATTTACAAATGTAAAGTGATCCTTTTAGCATAATGTCACATATTTTATCTTACTAAGGGGTGTTATTTATAATAATGGTTTTAATGGAATCCTTATTCATTGTCTCCATAATCATGAGGCTACCCTCACTATTAAAGAAAATTTGATGGGTCATGTGGAGGACATTTTAATGGCTACACTATCACTAAGAGAATCTTATGGTTGGGATATTACTAGCCCACTTTAAATCAAGACTATTTCAAGTACATTAACAAAATCATCAAGTGTCAATAACATGATAACCTATCCCATGTCCTATTGACCATTTTGACCACAAGTCAAAATGGGTCAACCCCCTTTAGCCAAAAACTTATATAGGGGTCTAAAATAGTATCATAGGGTGTTTTTTAATTCATTTGATGTTATTTAATGCCGTTTTAGCCTTTTTAGTAGTTTAATTAAGTCTTATGTCAATATGAGTCACTTAGGGGTCATTTTGGGGTCTTATATTCAAGTAGTAGGTTTTCATGGTGTTCGAGTAGTTTAGAGTCATGGGAGAAGTTTAAATATGCCTTAATAACTTATTGGAACTATATAATATTAATCAAAATTTCATAACACAACTCTAATTGGACTAGAGCATCATGGGACATCATGCATAAATAGATAAGTCATCTCACTTGTGCATATTATAAATGTGCTTAAAAAGCCTTGTGTGTCTAAAAGATCACATGTGATCAATATCCTTAGTAACAATAACATCTCCAACAAATATGGCATCTTAAAGAGCTCTCTATCTCAAGATATAAATCTTTAAAGTTGAACAAATAGACAATGATTGTCGTACAAATGTCAAAATCAAGACTCAACAAATAACTATTAGGGTTCAAATTATGATGAGCATGTGGATGTAAATGAGGTCATGTGAACATAAATGATAGGCATGTAGATGTTAAAATAAAGTCTTGGTAATTAACCATTAGTGTTCAAATTATGATGGGTGTATGGACATCAATGATGATATAGTGAATGCCAATGATAGGCACATGGATGTCAAAATAAAGTCTCATAAAATTTCCATTTAAATTCAAATGGAGGCAAATATAATGGCTAGATTCAAACATACATCTAGATCTAATGTTGTAAGTGAGATTCAAAGGTTAATAAGCTTAGATTGAGTATAATGCTACCAGATGTCATATTATTAGGACCTAAAATCAATGATCAATATCCAAAATTGAAGGTCAAAGCAAAGAGACTCCAAATAGATTGACAGAGAAAATTTGATTAGGTTTTAGATGGACAAGATGAGGCTAGATGTCCAAATGACAACATGCATAATTTATAATGGAATGAGAAATGTGTCGAGGGAATTTCACATAGGAAACTATGTAGGATAGATAATTCTATAGAAAATCAAGCTCTTCAGACTCATATGCCACCATAAATCCTCAATCAAAGACCCAAGATGACTAGTGACTACCAAATATGAAGAATGAAGTCCATAAAATCAATGAATGATTCAAAATGATGAATACAAGTGTCTAGAAAATATATAGTAGTTAGGATCACATATTATGACTGTCATAGCATGTTTCAACCTCCCTTAGATAGTACATATGTGTTAACTCTCTCTAATTTAGTTTCAAATGATTAAGAGATGATCCATGATGAAGGCAATTTCATAAGGGTTAATTGAAGAGTCTTTGCACCATTTTGGAGAGTTTGTCATGGTTTATATGCACATTTTTCTTAGAAAGAATTCATGGTCTATTTTATACTCTAGTCCCTTGTAATATAATTGGCTATCGATTGAACATGTGTTCTAGTGACCTTTAAACTTCATTCTTTTTCTTCTCTTTGAAATTCTATAAGTAACTACCATTTTGGCCTTTGTAAGAGAGACCACACTTGATATGTTGAAGCCCTACTAGTTTGATGTCACATTTTTCCTTAGAATAATTTAAACAATCTGGTTTTGAGCTCAAGAATATCTTATTCGAGTGTGCAAAGTGATGAATGGTTAAGTTTAGTGATTCTATCCTTTGCTTTTCCTTATCCTTTCATGTCTTCTATAAGAAATATCATTATAACAAGTCATATAGAGTGTATTAAAGTGTGTCAATATCCTTTCAAGTGTATTATTTGCCTTGGAGTGTGTAATTTTCCCTTTGGTTCATTTTCCTTGTGTTGCTTCATACATCTCACCTATATATTGAAACACTTATGTTATAATTCTTTAGGACTTTGAGACTAGTTTGTATTATTTGTTTCTTAGTGAATAAAATGTGATGGCCATGTGGAAAACATCTTGGTGTATCACTCCATTATAATAGGTTCAATTCATGCAAATTCTAACTCTTTTCCCCATAAACAAGCATTAACATAGGTGAAAGCACTTCAAGATACATTCAAAGAGCTAGCCCTTAAATCTAAAGGTTCACTTCCATATAGGTACAAACACATGCCTAAAAGTGTTCCCATGTTTCCCAAATGTAGAATAGTATTGAACACATTCTTCTAAGGTTTAATATTTGGTGATAACATGCCTCTAGCCAATCATTGTAGGTAGTTTAGGACTTTTGGCCTTTCTCCTAGTGGGGGATTGATCTTATAGGTCAAATCAATCCTAAATATTCCCAACATCATGGGTTTATCATTACCACCTTTGATTATTTTACTAAGTGGGTAGAGGTTATCCCCGTTATCTTGACCAAAGTAGATAAAATCATTGAATTCATTACTGAACATATCATTTTTTGCTTTGGCATCCCTCATAAGATCATCATAGATAATGAAAAATCTTCTAAGAATAAAAATGTCTAGGAACTATGTGATTATTTTAGAATTAAGCTCAACTTTTCCTTGCCTTACTATCCTCAATATAATGGGTAGGCCAAGGTATCTATTAAGACTCTAGTCAGAATCAAACTAGTAGACAAGACTCTAGCATTTTCATGTTCCCTATGCCTTATGGGATTATCAAACTAGTATTCAAAAATAATAACATATTCATGTAACTCATGAAGACATTTAGGAGTAAAATCATCAACATTAGGAACTCGAATACTCCCATCTTGATCCATGATCATAGGAGGTTCATACAATTTCAAATTATCCACATTAACCACTAAATAAATTTGCATATAAGAAGTCAAATCTAATAGGAAAGAATTTGTACCAATCTTTTCCAAAATACTAAATGGACCATACCTAAAAGGTTTTAATTTTTTAGCTTCACCTTTTAGTCTTTCCTTTCTGATGTGAAGCCAAACTTGATCATTAACTTTGAATTGATTATCAACTTGGTGTTTATTATGCCTAGACTTATATTTATCTTGGCTATTCTCTAACTATTCTTGAACAAATTTATGAATCATTTTAATTCTTTGAATGAACTTTTTAACCTTCTCAGCATCACTATTTCCATCCACCACTGAATCAAATTCTTTTCCAAAAGAGAAGTTGAAAGGAGACTTCAGAAAATAACAAAATTAGTCTCAAAAGGAGACTTTAGAGTAGAAGAATGTAAAACACAATTATAATAATCTTGCACATAATATAAATATGTATCCCATAATTTAGGATTTTTAAAATAATAACCCTTGAGTAGATGTACCACCATTTGGTTTACAACTTTTTTTTTCTCATCATTTTTTGGATGAAAGGTAGTGTTTTTCTTTAGCTTAGTATCCATCAAGTCCCATAAATCTGACCAAAAATCACCAATGCATCGAGAATCATGATTAGATTTAATATAAGTTGGTAACCCAAAATGGATCCAAACCTTTTTGAAGAATAAATGTGTAGTATCCTCATTAGTAACTTGTTTAGTACAAATAAGCAAAATACACATTTTGTTGAACCTATCCAAATCCACATATAAATAATCAAGTTTTCTTCATGACATAGATAAACCTCCTACAAAATCCATAGAAATACTTTCCCAAGGATGATTAGGAACAAGAATAGGTGTATAAAATCCTAACTTATGATTACTATGTTTACTTATAGAATAAAAAATACAACCTTTGATTATTTAGATACATTTTATATCATATGAGTCCAATGAAAATATCTTTGTAACTATGCAACTATCTTACTAATGCCAAAATGACCTAAAACAAGAGAAGTGTGAGCTTATATAATCATGTAAACTCTCTCATCTTATGGAATACATATTTTTACAAGATGATATAGCATTCCATTATGTACATGATAGTTAAATTCTTCTACTAATTTACCATTTATCAAATCTTCATAGACATTCTTAAAATCAACATCTCTAGGATATTGTTCCTTATATCTTTCATTAACTAAATGAATATGATATAAAATATTAGATGCTATAATAGGAGGTCTAGAAAGCATATCAAAAACCTTATTATGTGTTCCCTTTTTATACCTTATAAAAAGATGGAACTATTGTAAAAATCACATCCATCGAAAGTGTTGTGATTATTGTAGCTTGGATTGTGATTGAAGATACTACAAAGGTTGATGATCCATATGTATGATTGTCTCTTAGCCCATTAAATAGTGTTTCCACTTTTTCACACTCTACACCAAAGCATATAACTCTTTATCATAAGTAGGATATTTTTCTATTTCACTTGTAAATTTTTCTAAATGAAAACACATTGGTTCTCAGTTTTGTTTCAATACTTCCCCCATTACATACCCACTAGAATTAGTCTCTATCTCAAAATATTGTCATAAATCAGGAAGTGTAAGAATTGGAGCCATACTTATCTTTTATTTTAGAGTGTTGAAAGCTTTTTCATGCTTTCTTCCCCACTAAAAGACCTGTTTAACACTTGTTATCAATAAATTTAATCAAAATTGAATTACTCTAAGAAAATTCCAAACCTCTATTACATTATTAGGCCTTGGCCAATTTACTAGGGATGAAATGTTTGTAGGGTCTATTTTTAGTGAACCATTTCCTACAACATAGCCTAAATAAACCAAATATGTTTATTCAAATTCAAATTTTGACATGTTTAAAAATAGTTTCTCCTTCTAAAAATTATCTAAAACTTTTTTGATGTGTTCAATATGATCTTCTCATATGTTACTAAAGATTAAAATATCATCTAAGTAAACAATTACAAAATGATCTAGAAATGGTCTTAACACATCATTCATAACCCGCATAAATGTTGCAGGTGCATTATAAAGCCCAAAAGCCATAATACACCATTAAAAAATACCTTGCTTTGTTTTAAAAGAGTTTTTCCAAATATCACCGTCACTTATTCTTACTTGGTGATAACCACTTCTCAAATCTAACTTAGTAAAAAACTTTGCATTTTTCAAATGATATAATAAATCATCAATATGAGGAAGAGGGTAGAATTTTTTAATTATTATTTTATTCAAAGATATGAAGTCCACACACATTCACTATGTACCATATTTTTTTGGTATCAAGACAATAAGTGAACCACATGGAGAGTTACTTGGCCGAATGACACCTTTCTCAATTAACTCCATCACCTTCTTTATTTGTTCATTCTCCATTATGGATAACCTATACATGCAAAAATTAGGAAGATATGAATCCTAATTCAATTGAATTTTATGTTGAATTTCCCTCATAAGAGGTAAACCTTGTGGCTCTTGAAAAACACCATTATAGTTATAAATAATCTTTTGTATATCAAATTTATGTTTAGGATCACAACCCTCTAAGGCTTTGGATTTTTCATCATCCTTGGATTTTACAATCATGAGAATGAAACTCTTACTTGATTTTACAAGTCTTTTCATTTACCCTATAGAAATAAGAGTCAAATTGTCCTTAATATAATGGGCTCTTACTATGAATTCAATCCCATCTTTTACAAGCACATATTTATTCTCTTATCTATAAAAGATTGAATTTATATCATATAATTAAGGAATACCCAAATGAATTCCATAATATCCAAATTAACCACATCTAATTCTACTTCATCAATGAATTTATAAGTAATAACAAACCTCAAAGTGCATGTTTTCATGACTTGCAATTTTGAATCATCACACACCTATCATAAAGGATATGGATTTGGATTTATGTTAGTTTTGAGTCCTAAATTTTTAAAAAACTCTTCAAAAATAATATTATCTTGTGATGCACTATCAAAAAGAGTGTTTATTTTAGTATGTTTATCTATAACTCTTATGTGTCAAAGAGAATGTTAAAGATACTTTGAAAAGGAATTTGACAATGACATTAAAACATAAATTATCAAATTTTGAATGTAGTTTATAAATATATAATTTTTACAATACCTAGATGATAAAAGTGTGTGAAATAGATACATTTATGATAATAGGTTGGTTATTTTTTGTAAAAAGATAAGGAGAGTGCATCTGAATGAACACACTTTTTTGAGTAAATGATTGAATTTTGATATGAAATTTCATATATAGATAGGTGAAATGGATAATATTGTTTATAGTATTATTTATTATATATATAATTTTTAAATAATTTTACAAGTCAAAACAACTATAAAATTGAAACTGGAAGTGTATAGACATAACTTTTTCACCTTAACTTCATGAAAATCATTTTTTTAAAGCATAGTTGACAATGTGTAGATTGTTGAGATATTAGTTTTATAAGTGTTTGATTAATTCAAAAAGTTATAAGGGAATTTGTGATGATATGTATATAGACTATAATGAGCTATGTTACATAAAAATTAAATAATATTATAACATTAAAGAACTTTATATATTTGAAAACTATGCTTTCTGCTTGCAAACCCATATATATATATTTAATAATAAAATCTTCTTGATTAGACATGGTGATAAAAAGGGAAAAAGACACATAAATTTATTGTAAATTTCCTTGGTTGGTTCATGACAAATTTTGGCCTGGTTTGGAACCCCCTAGGCCTAAACCTGAGTCAAAATTAGAAGGAAAGCAAGAATTTTTTTATAAATATGAAAATGGTGTATGCCCTTTTTAAAGGGAATTCACCCATTGAATAGGGCATAAACCCTTTACCAAGGGCTCACACCCTTTTTATAACCACTAATGGGCCAATAAATACATTTTCTCATTAGTCTGTGGATCCTAAAGTGAGTGCATGATTTTGAAAGTATGCATGACCTTTATGATTCATGAATTCCTTTTATATTTTCCATGAAAATGACTCATTTATTTTGTTATTTCCAAATTACAAAATGATGTTTATGTTACAAATATGCAAATTTGATGAATTATTCATTTTTTTTAATCACTAAGAATTCTTCAAGTTTAAATCTACAATTATCTTATTTTAGAAAAGATAAATAATGGGGTTGGTAATTCATCATAAAATACCAATCAAAGAGCTAAAAAATGAGTAAATTGAAGAGAAAAGAAAAAAAGAAAGAAAAAGACAAGTAGATAGGAGGGCATCCATAAGACCTTCTAGGAAAGGTGAAGGTTCTTCTTCTACACCAAGTAATACTTCTGATGAAAATAATATGCCCAATTCTATAGAATTTAGTTTACATATGTCTTCAAATGAGATAATAAAATTGAGTCAATGTTTTTTTCAAAATGAAATTCAAAATGTAGATCATGTAAGTAATGAATTTGTAATGAATGATGAAACATATGAACAAACACAATATAATGAAACATCCATTCATAATGAAGATTTTGAGTATGATGATAATCAACATCAAATAATGACCTTGAATCATATGTCTCCTAATGAAGAGGAATTTAATTTTCCTATAATCCCTAATTTAAATAGTTAACCCTCTAATGTCCCTATGATGGTTGAAGTGTTAACACTGCCTAGTTTAATACAAAATATAACTCTTGCACCCATACCTCTAAGGATAATAAGATGAACATAAAAGTATTTGGTTGAAATAGAAGAAAAAATAATAGAACCTATGGAAGGTAAAATGTCAAAAATAATAGTTCAATGTCATGCTCAACGTGTATGGAACTATGCATTTAAGAATAAAAGTCATATAAAATGATGTCAACTATTTGTTCAATTAATGAAAATGAAAAAAATGTGCCTTGTGATGCATAATTTATGGTTAATAACATTAAACATGGAGGAAACAATAGTATAATAGTAAATAATCTATTTAATGCATTTAAGGCAAAAGGCAATAAACGTTGGAATAAAGATAGTAATGTGGAAAGATGAGTAATAATGGAATCTATAGTGAGTAAGTCAACATCTAAAGATTGAATTATTAGTGAAACAATTAAATCCTTTAATTTAAATTAAAAAACTCTAATAAATTTGATAAAAATAAGAACAAAGCTTGATGACCCTTCACTCATGAATTATTAGGCGTTTAGTGGTAGACTCCCACAAAAAGATAAGGTATTGGTTGAAGGAATAAAATAATTGATTTAAATTTTTTGGCACGACAATACAAGGGTCTCATGTAATGTAAAACATGTTGTTAAAAGAGGAAAAGGCTAAAACATTCATAAGGTACATGTAAAAAATATTTTAGACATGACACAAATAGAATTTTATAAAAATTTCATTAAAAAATTTAATTATGAATTAATAATTAGCCAAATATCATTTGAGATGTGCAAGCCTTTCTATGTTAAAATAAACCAAACATGCACCACATGTTTTAGGGTACATGTTGAATTTTCTATGAATTTTTATTTTTTCATCATATATGTTGTACTTTACATACTAATGACATTTTATAAGAATGTATGATGTCTTACCCACCTTAAACATCAAGAGAATTAATCCAAGGTATTTTCTATCAAAGATCTGAGGGACAATTTTTTTTGGCCAAACAATGTTTAGATGGAACATGCAATAGTTATGGTGGTTTGTCAAATTTGATGAGTTGTCTATCTAGCTAAAAGTATTTCACATGAATTTGGAAAATAACTAGTTGATTATAAGAAGTACAAATCTATTAAGTACATGTTAAAAGATGGAAAAGAGTCATTAAGATGTGAATTAGTTATGACCAAAGTTTTGATATGTGATTTCATGTTTGAATTCAAAAAGAACATTATCTACCAATATACAAGACACACACATAAATTAAAATGGTTAGATAATCAATTCAAAGCATGCAAGGATAAATTGTTAGTTGGAACCATTATTTTAGTTATATATGTTGTTGATAAATACACACTAAAATAATAGAATGAGGTTCAATCCCAATATTATAATTCAATTCAAGTTGCATTTTTTATTCATATTACATTCATACATGCACCTGAGAGTATAGATGACAGCAAAAAGATTTTGAGGGAGTACCATTTTTATATGAGTGATGACAAATCACATTTTTCATAGTTTATCTAGGGTTATTTTAAGATATTTTATATGAATATGAATGAAAATGAAATCATGTTTGATACACACTACATTTGGTTAGATAATTGTGCAGGGTAGATTAAGAATTTTCAATTGTTTTACTAGTTAAATAAAATGCATAAGAAGAATGGTGTTCAAAATTTTGGAGCTTTTTTGAGATAGGGAATGGAAAAGGGGAACATGATGGTGCTGGTGCCTGTGTAAAAATATCCATTAAAAGAGAGTAGGCAAAGCACAAGGATGGTGTTAATTTGATCGATGCAGTAATTATGATGACCTTGTGTAATGAAAATATTTGTCATAGATTGAATAAACATTCTCATGTATGAATATTTGTTTGGTTACTAGAGGAACAACATAAGGCAATGTTTGAATATTACATTACAATACCTAGATCAAGTGTTTTCCACTCCATTCAAATCTCAAATTCAATTTCATGGACTATTTATGCTAGGGATATGGCATGTTTTTGTTCCTCATGTATGGAATTTAATTAGAATGATTGTGAGTCAAAATAATGGGTTAAAGAATGGTATTGTAGACCCATATCACCTGTAGAGAGTAGATATTCACTCCACTAATTGATAGATCATGAAATGGCATCATCAGTTAACTTTGACCACATCTCAGATCTTCTACAACTAGGAATAATTTATTCTTTAATTAAATATACAACCTTATATATTAGTAATATTTTTATTTTTTCCTATATGTACTTATAATTTGATTATAATTTAAATGTAGGGCATGTTTTTGTAGTCATTGGACTTGAGAATATTGATGAGGGAATAGACTACTACTTATTTAATTTTGTGGAGGAAAAAAATTAACCATAAATATTATGGATGGATAAGAGCTAATTTATCCCACTAGATTCATCTTGGTTACTAGAACCTGTCTTCATAGGTACTATCATATATATATATATATATATATATATATATATATATATATATATATATATATATATATATATATATTTGAGGACTTTGAAACACACATGACAATGCTTCATTATTCGAACCTTGTTATTGCTGCAAATAATCAAATGATAAAATATCATGGAATTCCTCACAATATAAATTTTTGGAAAGTGCATGAATCTGACCATAAAGTGATTCTTAAAACACTTGCAAATAATGTTTATCCTAAAGCTATGTTAGATTGAATTAGCAATTTTATATTATATTTTAAATTAATATAATAAAGTTATTTGATTTAATGTATTTTAATTTTCAACAATTTTATGACTATGTGTTTATTTCTATTTATTTTTTTTACTAACAATTTAAATGTAGGCTAGTGGCATTAGATGAGCTTCCACCTTCATGTGGTTGGTGTCATGAGTAGATAATATTATCTTCTTGAAATGAAGAGAAGCCAAAATAATTTATATTAATTTCATCTACCTTAAGAAAATCCATTTTCACATTCTTTATATTTATCCTTTCAATAAAACACAAGAATAGTCTTATCTATGCTCTCTTATAAGACTCGTCCTTGCACATGTGGGGGTTGATGGTTCACCTCTATCCCTCATGGTTCTTATGAAATATGTGATGAAATTTCACTCATTTTTCACATTTGGATATGATTTAATTATCTTAAGGGATGCCTTTGATAAATTATAACTTTCACTCTTGGGGGTTTATTAAAACCAAAAAAATATGATTCTAGTCTAAAAATGTTTATCCTAATGTGTCTGCATAGATGATTCATCAATTAGACTAACAAGTCAGAATCTAAATCCCTCACTAACTAAATTTTATCATGTTATAAGATATTTGGCTATGAGAAAAACCTCATTGATACATCTTATCCATCATGAGTTATAGAGGACTCATCCCTTCACATGAAGGAACTAATGGTTCATCTCTATCCCTCATGATTCTCTTGCAACACATATTGGAAGTTCACTCATTTTTTACATATAGGAATGAGTGAATTATCTTAAGGGATGCCTATTATTAAATACAAATTTCACTCCCATGGGTCTATTGAGATCAGGTAAAGGTGATTCTAGCATAAAAAATCATATCCTAACATGTCCATGTAGATAGTTCATCAATTGGGATGACAAGTCAGAATCTACATCCCTCATTGACCAAATTTTGGTATATTATAAGAGATTTAAATGCATGAGAAAACTGCTTTCCATGTCTCATCCATCATAATTTAGATAAAATCTTCTTGATCTGTCTTATATGACTCATCCATACACATGTAGTAACTAATGATTCATCTATAGCCCTCGTGGTTTTCATGAAACACACGACAAAAGTTCATTCATTTTTCATAACTAAGGATGAGTGAATTATATTAGGGTATTCCTATAATAAACTAAAATTTTTACTCCTATGGGTCTACCAAGATTGAAAAAAGGTGATTCTAGCCTAACAATGCCTATCTTGGTGTGTCCATGTAGATGTTTCATCGATTGGGCTAATGACTCAAAATTTACGGCCCTTATTGACCAAATTTTAGCATTTTATGAGAGATTTTTCTTCAAGATAAACCTCATTATCAAAACTAATCCATCATAAGTTAGCTAAAATACTCTTGTACTTTCTTATAGGACTCATCCTTACACATGTGGGAGTTAATGGTTCATCTCTAGCCATCACAATTCTTGTGAAATGCATGATGGAAGTTCACTCATTTTGCACATTTGAGGATGAGTGAATAAGGGATGCATTCAATAAACTATAATTTTCACTCCTAGGGGTCTACTGATACCTAAAAAATGTGATTCTATATTAAAAATACCTATCTTAATGTGTTCATGTAGATGGTTTATCGATTGGACTGACGAGTAAGAATCTATAGCCCTCGCTGACCAACTTTTGTCATGTTGTAAGAGATTTGGCTATGAGAAAAACCTCATTACCACATCTAATCCATCATGATTTAGATAAAATACTCCAAAATTTTCTTAGAGGATTCATCCCTACATGTATAAGAATTTATGATTCATCTCTAGCCCACATGGTTATCATGCAATGCACAATGGAAGTTTGCTCATTTTGTACATTTAGAGATGAGTGAATTGTCTTAAGGGATTCCTTAAATCAACTATAAATTTCACTCCTAGGGGTCTACCAAGACTAGATAATGGTTATGCTAGCCTAAAAATATCTATTTTGATGTGTCTACATAGATGGTTCATTGATTGGGTTGATAAGTCAAAATCTACAGCCCTCACTGACCAAATTTTAGTTTATTCTAAGATATTTGGCCATGATATTAACCTCATTGCAATGTCTTATCCTTCACAAGTTGGATAAAATCCTCTTGGTATTTCTTACAAGACTCATCCTTGCACATTTATAAACTGATGGTTCATCTCTATCCTCACGGTTCTTGTCCAACATGTGATGGAAGTTCACTCATTTTACATATTTAGGGATGAGTGAATTCTATTAAGGGATGCCTCTGATAAACTAAAAATTTTGATCTTGGGGGTCTACCAATATTGTACAAAGGTGATTATAGCCTAAAAATTCCTTCTCAATGTGTCTACATAGACAATTCATTGATTGGGCTGACAAGTCAGAATCTATGATCCTCAATGACCAAATTTTGGCATGTTCTAAGAGATTTGGATGTGAGAGGAATATCATTACCATATCTCATATATCATGTTTTAAATAAAATACTCTTGGGATTTCTTAAAGGACTCATCCTTTCATGTGTAGGGGCTGATGATTTATTTCTAGTCCTCACGATTCTCATGTAATGCATGACCGAAGTTCACTTTTTTTTTACACTCAAATATGAGTGAATTTTCTTTAGGGATTCCTATGAAAAACTACAAATTTCACTCCTAGGGCTTGACCTAGACTAGAAAAGGTCATTATATCCTAAAAATGCCCTTCTAGATATATTTGTGTAGATAGTTTGTTGATTGGGCTGATGAATCAGATTTTATAGCCCTCACTAACCAAATTTTACCCCATTCTGAAATATTTGTCCATGAAAAATACTTCATTACCATAACTCATCCATCATGATTTAGGTAAAATCTTCTTGGCATTTATTAAAGGACTCATTCATGTAGGTGTAAGAGATGATGGTTCATCTCTATCACTCATAGTTCTTGTGCAACATGTGATCGAAGCTCTCTCATTTTACACACTCAAGAATGAGTGAATTCTCTTTAGGGATGCCTCCAACCAACTACAAATTTCACTTCTAGGCCCTAATCAAGACCATATAAATGTCATTATAGTCTAAAAATGCACATCCAAACATGTTTGTGTAGATGGTTCATCAATTGGGTTGATGAGTCAAATTCTATCAACCCCATTAACCAAATTTTACCCCATTATAAGAGATTTGGATATGAAATAAACCTCATTATTTCATCTCTTCCATCATGAGTTAGATAAATTCCTCTAGGGATTTCTTATAGGACTCATCCCTACATGCGTAGGAGATGATGATTTATCTGTAGCCCTCATGGTTCTCATGTAACATGCGACCAAAGTTCACTCATTTTACACATTCAAGGATGAGTGAATTATATTAAATAATTCCCCTAACCAACTTCAAATTTCAATCCTAATGGTCAACGAAGACTATAAAAATGTGGTTCTAGCCTAAACATGGATATTTAGACATGTCTACATAGATGGTTCATCAATTGGGCTGATAAGTTAAATTCTATGACCCTTACTGACCAAATTTTACCCCATTCTAAGAGATTTGGCCATGAAAAAAAACTAATTATTGTATCTCATTCATCATGATTTAGATAAAATCCTATTTTATTATTAGTATATGACTTGTCCTTGCACATTTAGGAGTTGATAGTTCATCTCTAGCCCTCACGGTTCTCTTGAAATGTGTGATCAGAGTTCACTCATTTTACACATTCGAGGATGAGTGAATTATATTTAGGGATGACTCTAACCAATCTCATCTTTCACTCTTAGGGCCCAACCAAGACCAAACAAAGGTCTTTCTATCCTAACAATTCCTATTCAGATGTGTTTACATAGATGGTTCATCGATTGGGTTGAGAAGTTAGATTCTACATCCCCATTGACCAAATTTTACCCTATTCTAAGAGATTTGGCCATGAGATAAACATCATTACCATATCTTATCCATTATAGTTTAGATAAAATCCTCTTGATATTTATTATAGGACTCATCCTTATATGTGTAGGAGCTGATAATTTGTCTCTATCCCTTATGGTTTTTGTATAATGTGTAACCAAATTTTTCTCATTTTACACATAGGGGATAAGTTAATTATATTCAAAAATGACATTTATCAGGTGCAAATTTCACTCCTGAGGGTCAAATGAGACTAAAAAAAGGTATTTATAGTTTAAAAACATCCATTCAAATGTGCCCATGTAGATGGTTCATCGATTGGGATGATGAGTCAGATTTATGGCCCTACTAACTAGCTTTTACCCCATTTTGAGATATTTGGCCATGAGAGAAAAGTCATTACCACATCTCATATTTCATGATTTAGATAAAATACTCTTGATATTTCTTATAAGACTCATCTTTGTATGTGTAGGAGCTAACATTTCATATCTATCCCTCATGGTTCTCATGTAACGTGCGACCTAAGTTTGATCATTTTGCACATTTGAGGATGAGTGAATTCTCTTCAAAAATACCTCTGAACAATTGAAAATTTCACTCTTGAGAGTCAATTGATACTAAAAAGGGTGGTTATAACCTAAAAAATCTCATTGATTAGGTTGATGAGTTAGATTTTATGGCCCCTACTGACCAACTTTTACCCCTTTTTGAGAGATTTGGCCATGAGAGAAACCTCATTTCCACATCTCATCTATCATAAGTTATATAAAATATTCCTATGATTTCTTATAGGACTCATACCTGCATGTGAATGAGCTGATGGTTCATCTCTATCCTTCATGTTTCTCGTGTAATGTGTGACCTAAGTTCAGTTCTTTTACACATTTAGGGATGAGCGAATTCTCTTCAGGGATGCCTCTGACCAAATACAAATTTCAATTCTAGGGCTTAATCAAGATTAGACAAAGATGGTTCTATTATTAAAATTCCCATCCAAACATTTCCATGTAGATGGTTCATCAATTGGGCTGATGAGTTAGATTCTACGACCCCTATTAACCAACCTTTACCCCATTTTGAGAGATTTGGCTGAAAGAGAAACCTCATTGTCAAGTTTCATCCATCATGAGTTTGATAAATCCTCCCTATTTTTCTTATATGACTCATCATTAGACATTTAGGAGATGATGGTTTATCTCTAGCCCTCATGGTTCTCATGAAATATGTGATCAAAGTTTTCTCATTTTACACATTTGGGGATGAGTGAGTTCTCTTTATGAATGCCTCTGACCAACTACAACTTTTAGTCTTGGGGGTCAATTAAGACTAGACAAATGTGGTTTTATCCTAAAAATTCCTATCTAGATGTGTCTGCATAGACAATTTATTGATTGGGATGATGAGTCAGATTTTATGGCCCTCACTGACCAACTTTTACACCTTCTAAGGGATTTGGCCATGAGAAAAACCTCATTTTTATGTCTCATACATCATAAGTTATGTAAAATCCTCATGGTATTTCTTATAGGACTCATCCCTACACATTTAGGAGTTGATGATTCATCTTTATCCCTCATGATTCCCATGAAACATGCGACTGAAGTTTACTTATTTTGCATACTTAAGGACAAGTGAATTCTCTTTATAGATGCCTTTGACCAACTATAATTTTCATTTTTAGTGCCCAATAAAGACTAGATAAATTTTTTTCTAGTCTAAAATCTCTCATTCATATGTGTCCACATAGATGGTTCATCTATTGGGCTCTTTTGACTAATCAAGTATGTGTAAGAGATACCCTATTTTCTTTATTTATTTGATAGTGAGGAGAGAGATTGGTTTAGAAAATTCAAAATTGAGTCTATAAAATCTAAATTAAGGTTTAAAAACCTATAATTAATTTTTATAGACCTCTTAAAAGGATCATTTATTGTAAGAAAATTATATCTTGAGTTTTGAGTAGTATTAGAGGGTAATTAGGCCTAATAGATAAAACATGATTTTATGAATTTTTGGGTAAAATATTAAAATTGGAAATCCAAACCTTTTATATGATCATTGATAATTCATAAAACACCTAAATACATATTTCTAAAGTGTCTTAAAGTGCTAATTCAATATAGAATGGGTTTTGGCATACTAGAGCAACATTAAGACTAGAAAGTCTATGAGATATTTTTGATAAAATTCTTTGTAGCAGACCTTGTAAGGTGTTGAAAAAGTTGAGTCACCTACAAAATATTATGATAAATTATTTTATATCGATCTATACCCCTATTTTCAAATATATCTAGTTTTGATCCTTTTGAGGAATTTAGGCTTAATTAGCTTGTAAAGAGTTTTGAGTCTTTTGAGTTCAAATAGATAAAATCAATAGATTTATTGGTTTTACATGTTGAGATAAAGATTGAATATGTCTTTAAAGACCATAAGAAATAACCTAAAGTTTTATATACTAGTCAAGAAACATCTAAGTTGCTTAAGTCTATTAATTTATGTCTATATTCTTGCCTTGCCAAGCTTGTAATTTTGTATATAGTCTAGAAATGGATATCAATGTTGATGTTAACCCATATATAAGTTTTCCATAGTGACTATATAGACACATATAATTGTCTCTATTTGTTGTATGGACAAGTAGGAGATGAAGACATACACAAGTGCATCACTAGACTTCCTAACATTTATGATCAAGTACAATCTATAATATTTACATGTCCATGAAATTGATCCCAAGTCCACTTAAATTTCCTTATTATTTTTTATTTTCATGAAGTATTATACACCTTATATTTGGTTTAAGATTTCATCAATACTTAAAATTTGACACCGATTCTTCACCATGATTTTATTCAGTGAGTGATAGTCAATGAATAGATGATATGAACCATTATTCTTGGATGTGAGGGATATTAGACTCTTGCAAGGAAAAGACTCAGGTCTTATATTACACTAATCAAGGACCTATTATATTTAACACCAGGATTCACCATTCTCCCAAATTTATTTATTAAACAAAGGGTCTTTTCTAAATGGACTAAATATATATGGTGTTTTACTACATAGTGCATTGGAAGAAATTTAATCTCTAGGAAGAATCCATTATGTGGGTTAAATAGCTTGTCAAGTTTTTGTTATTGTGACATTAATTTTAATGATCATAATATAAAATCTTTATTTCCTACATAGGTGTCTTAAGATAAACCATGAATAACATGAAACTATACACATTATAGTCATATAAAATGCAAAATTTGGTTACTTGAGTATGGCCAAAGACAATTAGTCCATAGGTCCTCTTACTTGCTTGCACAACCCTTTTAGACTTTTACTTCACTAATTCTTAGTCATCCACAACCTTCTATACTTAACCCTTACAAACCCAAGAATCTCTTTTAGGACCACATCTATTCCCCTAGGTCTTATTCCCTCTCGACAATAACACCCAACTTAGACAAGAGTGCTGAAACCTAGGGTGTCTTGTTTCTAGCACTATTGTCCAAGTGTATTTTTGGTCCTAACAGTCATATTTTATTGAATCCTTGTCCTAATTCATGTCAACCTAATGCAAACTCATTTAACCTATGATCATTAAATTCAATATAAAATTCCATTTAGAAGGGTTGGCACTCATTTACAAGAGAGAAATAAGAATACAAGCAAGTACATTCAAGCACTTTTCCCTATTATATGCATACAACCTTCCAATATTATTCCAATCTTATTCAAACCCTTACACTAGCCCCTATCCATCCGAAATACACCTAATTTCACATCTAGTTTCATTTTGATACACAATTTCACCAAGCACTTCAATGGGAGAACTACATCAACTTGATCCCTCAGAGTATTGGTATGTAGGCAGTGTGCCCACACATGTGGTGTGAAGTGCATCCAATGTATATTTTACACACTAACCATTTCTCTATCTTTCCAAATTTATCATTCAAATCCAAGGAGAAAGAGCTCCAAGAGCTTTGAATATTAAAAGAGATGTATAATTAGCTTTACATTGTTGGAAATATTGTCATTGATGTCAAAGGTTTAGCATTATTGGTGATAAAGGCCCCATTGCATTTAATATTGTTGGTAATAAATATATCTTGGCTAATATGAGTTAATATTTATTTAATATTAATAAATATATTTTTGGTTGCATATGAGACAAAAGAAGGGCCCATGGAGAAGTTGAAGAGCCACGGGATAAAGACAAAAGAAGGATGGGACACATTTTCCCATGAAGAGTCATCTTGGGGAATACCAAGAGTCACCAAGTGAAGACAAAAGAGTAAAGGCACAATTTATCATGAAGGGACACTTTGAGGAATATGAAGAGTCACCAAAGATAAGGACAAAAGTGGGAAGGACGTTTTTGGTCATGAAGGGTCACTACATGACTTTTCAAATGCTTGGATATGAAGGGTCATCCAAGATTGGTGCCATTTTCCATGAGGATTGAATGGCCACATAGGGGGAAGGCCAAAGGTCATTTGGAAAGCTATAAATAAAGGCTTGAGAAGCCATTTGTAATATGTGTGTGAGAGGTTGATTTGATATTATAATATCTAGCTTAGAAGAGCAATTGTGAGAGATGATTTATATTTTTTATATCTAGCTTAGAAGAGCAAAAGTGAGAGAGAGGAAAGAGGTTGTATTAATCTATCATTTGTTGAGATAACAACATTGAGAGATAGGTGTGTGGTATACACAAAGGGGTTGGTGCTCATGAATAGGTGCTGGTTTGGTGCTTGACAAAGGGGTTTGAAGCTCATGTGGGTTGGTGCTCATGAATTGTAGCTGAGGTTTGTTCTTGGTAAAGGGGTATGGTGCTCCTGTGGGTTTGTTCTCATGAATATATTTGAGATTGATTCTTTGTGGTTTTTCCCACATTGAGTTTTCACATTATATCTAGTGTCTCTCTTTATCTTGTGTGATGTTTATTATTTGAGTTTTATTGCATATCTTGAATGTTTAATTAAGTAGATTTTCATAAAGGGAAAGTTTTATAAGATATATAATATACTGATTCACCCCCCTCTCAGTATATTCTATGCTTAATAATTGGTATTAGAGTAGGTTCCTTTTTGAAAAGTTTTACAGCTTGAAGGTAGATCGGGAAAGCATGATGGCTAGGTCACAGGAAGGATTTTCTACAAATAAGGCACCTTTATTTGATCAGATGAATTATGCTTTTTGGAGCATGAGAATGAAGGTTTATTTGATGGCCCTTGGATTCGACATATGGAAATCAGTGGTGGAGGAATATGAAGAGCCACAGACATCTACAATTACTCCAATAGAAAAGAAGGCAAGTGAATGTAATGCTAAAGCTTTAAATGCTATTTTATGTGGTTTATGTGAATCTAAATTTATTAAAGTTATGCAATGTAAACCTGCTCATGAAACTTGGGTAAAACTTGAAAATATTTACAAAGGTGATGGAAAGGTTTAGCAAGCTAAGTTGCAGACTTTTAGAAGGCAGTTTGAAAGTTTGAAGATGGAAGAAGAAGAAGATATAGCAAGTTATCTTTTACGAGTTAATCAAGTCATAAATCAAATTCAAGGTCTTGGAGAAACATTGGATGAGTCAACAGTGGTGCAAAAGGTTTTGAGATCTCTACCAATGAGATATGATGCAAAGGTTTTGGTAATTGAGGAGATGAAGAATTTAGCCAAGCTAAAGATGGATGAGCTTCATGGTATTCTCATAGCATATGAGATGTGGATAGAACAAGATAAACCCTCAAAGAGAAAAGCGGCTTTCAAGACATCAAAGAAAGAGAAAGCTAAGATTCAAGAATCAAGTGATAGTTCTAGTGATGATGAAGATGACAATAGAGCACTTTTCATTCACAAGCCAAAAAGAGGAACATGTAAATATCAAGGAAAATTACCTTTTAAATGTTTTAATTGTGGAAAGATTGGACATTTTTTAGCTAAATTCCAAGATAAGGTTAATGATGATGAAGAAGAAAATCCTACATACAAGAAGAGTTTCAAAGGCAAATCTAAGAAGGGTTTTGAGAAGAAGAGCCTATATTCTAAGGATCCTAGTTCAGGTGAAGATAGTGGAGTCAATGATTTAGAAGAAGAAGAGATTCTATTCATGGCCATACATGAAGGTGATCAAGAAGAAGAAGAGGAGAAAGCAGTTAGTGATTCAAAATTTGAAGATAGCACTAACATCATGAATAAGATATTGGAAAGTCAAAAAGCATATTCAAATAAGATAGGGATCAGTTTTGAAAAGAAAAAGAGCTATATTGAAGCTCTTACATAAGAGGAAACAAAAAGGGGAGAAGAGAAAAATATAGAGGACATTCCAAATAGAGAAGGCTAGAGAGGACAAAGCTACAAAAGGCAATCAGGTCAGAGATATACAAACAGGTCTTATTTTTATGGCTATTGTTTTTATTGTAATGGATATGGTCACAAGAAATTAGAATGTAGAAAAAGAGATAACAATTTTAGAAATAAGGAGAAAGAAAGTCAAGTAGAGTCAAGCAAAAGCCACAACTCTTTTTCTCCTCTGTCAAGCTTTGATGAAGATACCATAGTATGCTACAAGTGCAACAAATTCAGACACATAATATTGCAGAAGCGTGTTTGAGTCAGTCAAGAAGAATCAGATGTTCAAAGCTCCAATATTCAAGAAGAAGGATTAGAGTTTCAAAGATCCATTCATCAGGAGGAAGGTTCAGACATGTTCATGGCAAAAGAAACAACCTAAAGATTCTATGATGGTGCAGACATCTCTGCATGTGAGAGGTAAAGATCAGCCATAGTTAATTGATAGCGGATGATTGAGGCATATGACAGGAGATAAAAGTAAATTCATATCTCTAGAGAAGATCAATGGTGGTACAGTGAGGTTCAGAGATAAAACCACTACCAAGATAGTCGAAAAAGATACTTTGAGTTTGGATTATGGTAGAACTAAGACTAAAAATGTTTTGTATGTAAAAGGTCTTAAGCATAATCTATTGAGTGTTAGTCAAATTTGTGATCAAGGATACACATTAAGGTTTCATGCTGAAGGTTGTGAGATTAGAATAAAATATTCAAATGAGTTGATTGCATGTGCTCAAAGGATAGGGAACAATGTATATGTTTTGTCAGATATCTTCTCAAAGGCACGATCAAAGGATACATTCAAAGATCAGTGAGAGGAGTTGGGAGTAATTTCTATTACTTCCTACCATTGATGCTCAGCATCAAGTGAGGGGGAGCTAAGTGTTATCTCTAGGTAGGCCCTTTGCCATTGATGTCAAAGGGGGAGAATGACAAGTATAGGTACAGGTGTAGAAAATAGGTACAAGGAATAGGTACAGGTTACTACAGTAAGGGGGAGTTACTGTATATTTTCAAATGACAAGATGTGTAGGTGATAGGATGTGGCAATTTCAGAATTGAGGTTGCCATCAATGACAAAGGGGGAGATTGTTGGAAATATTGTCATTGATGTCAAAGGTTTAGCATTATTGGTGATAAAGGCCCCATTGCATTTAATATTGTTGGTAATAAATATATCTTGGCTAATATGAGTTAATATTTATTTAATATTAATGAATATATTTTTGGTTGCATATGAGACAAAATAAGGGCCCATGGAGAATTCAAAGAGCCACGGGATAAAGACAAAAGAAGGATGGGACGCATTTTCCCATGAAGAGTCATCTTGGGGAATACCAAGAGTCACCAAGTGAAGACAAAAGAGTAAAGGCACAATTTCTCATGAAGGGACACTTTGAGCAATACGAAGAGTCACCAAAGATAAGGACAAAAGTGGGAAGGACATTTTTGGTCATTAAGGGTCACTACATGACTTTTCAAATGCTTGGATATGAAGGGTCATCCAAGATTGGCACCATTTTCCATGAGGATTGAAGGGTCACAGAGGGGGAAGACCAAAGGTTATTTTGAAAGCTATAAATAAGGGCTTGAGAAGCCATTTGTAATATTTTTGTGAGAGATTGATTTGATATTGTAATATCTAGCTTAGAAGAGCAATTGTGAGAGATGATTTGTATTTGTTATATCTATCTTAGAAGAGCAAAAGTGAGAGAGAAGAAAGAGATGTTGTATTGATCTATCATTTGTTGAGATAGAAACATTGAGAGATAGGTGTGTGGTATACACAAAGGGGTTAGTGCTCCTGTGGGTTGGTGCTCGGCAAAGGGTTTTGAAGCTCTTGTGGGTTGGTGTTCACGAATTTTAGCTGAGGTTTGTACTTGGCAAAGGGGTATGGTGCTCTGGTGGGTTTGTTCTCATGAATATATTTGAGATTGATTCTTTGTGGTTTTTCCCACATTGGGTTTCCACGTTATATCTAGTGTCTTTCTCTATCTTGTGTGATGTTTATTGTTTGATTTTTATTGCATATCTTGAATGTTTAATTAAGTGGAATTTGATAAGGGGAAAGTTTTATAAGATATATAATATATTGATTCACCCCCCCCCACTCTCAATATATTCCATGCTTTTAGCTTTGATATTTTATTGACAGGGTAATATAGACCTATCAAGTAGAACCCAAATAACTGATTCACCCCCCCCCACTCTCAATATATTCCATGCTTTTAGCTTTGATATTTTATTGACAGGGTAATATAGACCTATCAAGTAGAACCCAAATAACTTAGATCACCTAGACAATAACACTAGAAAAAGACTATAACACTAAAAAATAGGGTGTCCCACTTTTAGTTCACCTATCCAATCTATAAATGAACTCTAGGATCCTATTTGTGACATTACCCCAAGCCTACGTAGAAATTTACAGACCTTGTAACATCCATCTCAATCAGTTTCTAGCTAAGTTTGATTTTCTCTTTATTATTACTATTTTTAGAAAAGGTAAAAAAATACAATCTATTTACACAAATTAGTGGCTTAATTATTTCACATTATTTACTAATTTAACCTACATAGAATCATTTATTATTTATAAATTAAACATCTAATTTACCAAAAATAATAAATCATTTGGTGAACCTGCCTTACTTCAAATTTCACATAAAACCCTAGAAATCCTAGGGTAAATTCCTAGCTGATTTTTCATATTAATTTATAATTTTTTTATTGAATATTAAAATCATAAAATACTCTCAAATTTTTAAAAAAATTAGAAATTTTTTAAATTAATTTATTTCAAACCCTAGTTGCATCAATTACTTGCCAATATTTTTCTAGTAATTTTCTAATCATTTTTTAAATTTTTAGTGGCATATTAAAATAAGAAAATCACTTCAAATATAAAAAATTAATAGTAATTAATTTTTTTTATCAAAACCCTAGGTACATGTACTAGGTCCCATTAAATCAAGAACTTTCTCATAAATTTATGAATTTTATCTTGCATACTTAGCTTAGAAATTCAATTTCAATTTTAAAAATTCATAGTATTTTACAATTTTTTTTAAAATAATCCCTAGTGGCGTGTACTAGCTCCTATTTTTCTTTTCGAGGTATCATCTTACATCCATAATCAAATTTAAAAAATGATTCTCACTTATGTACAAATTTTTCTTACATTTCTTGAAAATAATAAGGAAACCATAATGGGCCTTATCATGTACATGAATGATGAAGTATATCATATGTTAGTACAAAGCTTCATCCTTTGCATTTCATGCTTATGTTTCATTATATGGGATGATATTAAAAAATTCATTGCTAGAAATGCACAAAATTTCAATATTCCTTTTACATACTCTCTATCTCTCATATGGAAAGATTTTCAAGTTTATCATGTTAAACATGTTATATAGGTTATGATTCATGTCAAAATTTTCTATACATTTGTGCACAAATACATGTTATCTATCCCAAACTTGTTATTTGTCATGTGAAATTCTCTTTCTAAACATATTATTATACATTTTATAGCTTCACTTACATGATTTTTAGCCCATATACATAGCTTCTATCTAGATGTATATGCCTCATTGGCTAATCTTGTTTCAATGTCATATTTCATGCAGAGGAAATATATCCCTTCTCCTCTTATCCATCAAGAGGGTGATATCTAATTTCCCTCTAACCTATTCTATGCTATCACCCCTCCCAAAGATGAGGCAGCCTATAATGTTATTCATAATGCATACATTCAGCCTATAGCTTCTTCAAATCCTCTTCAATATATGTGCTTACATGTTTAATCAAAAGTAACTAGGGTTTGCACTTGTGAGACTCTAAGGGATCAAATCACTAGTATAGTTAAGTTAATTTCGTATTTACAAATTCAAAATCAGATATGACATGAAAATATCACAACATTTAAAAATTATATTATAATACAATGGCTTCAAAAGCACCATGGTGTCAATCATGCATATGTACCTTCACCTAGTCAATTAGTTGCAAGCAATGTTACATATCAAAACAAGTAATCACAACAAATTAACTCTAAAATTAGTGATTCAAAAAGCATTAAAATATAAAATAAGAGTTCAAGTGAGGTACTAAGGGAAATGATTAAATCTAAGTTGATCAAACTACCTCCTCTACATCTAGTGAGAAGATCTAGATATTTTTATGCATATCATAGAATGCATGGGCATCACACAGATTCATGTTTGGCATTAAAACAACATATACTTTCTAATAAGGACCCTATATAGTTGAAATTAATCAAGTAATCCATAGTGACATAGGAACACATTCACAAAGGGTCAAATTCAAAAATAGTACAAAAGTGGTTACCAAAGCATAACTCAAAACAACAGAAGGATAAAAAATCAAAATCAAAGCAAGAAATAGTACCAAAAGCATAGGTAAAGCAAGAAAAAGATGAAAATATACCTCTCTAAAATGAGGCTCAACTTTAAAATTATTATAGGTTTGGTAAAAAATATCTACAACAATTTGATTATCAAGGTCAAGGGTTGGGCAAACAAGCTCAAGACATCACTACTCCTATTCTAGCAGTTGACAATTTTTTTCACCAAGGTTTGGGATTTATTGAACATCCTAAGGCAAATCATTCATAGAGACAATCTATCAAATAAAAATATCTAGATGCAACAAAATTCAACACCAACATTCCATCAGTTCAAAATCAAGATGACAATGATGAATGAAACAATACAAGTTATTATGATTTCCAAGATACTGACTATGAATCCAAATATTTAGAGTCATATTTATAGCCATTCCTTTGTGCTTCAAAATAATGTACGATTCCTTTGTTTGATATAAGACACCATGATAGGGAGTCTACCATGAGATTAATTATCTAGGATCATTTCTTCTCTATATTTTTATACATAGCTTCTTTTTGCTTACTGGTACATAATTTCTTAGTATTTCTTATTCATTATCTCCTTATGATTGATTGTACATAGATTATATTAAAAATACAAAAACATTCAAATATAAAAAACACAAAAAAACATTTTGATTGTATGCATCATCCATGTTTTACATTGCTAATATCATGTTAGGACTTACATTTGTTGTTTCATATTATTATATGTCAATTTATCTACATTGACATACTTCACTTGATCTTATTTGAGTGTGTGTAGTCACACACACACACACACACACACACACACACACACACACACACACACACACACTTCAATATACCTATTGAGGGGGAATCCTACTTCTACATTTGAGACACACATTGATATACATACCACTGGGGACAACTTCTACATGACTACACCATCTAGGTTATGTCATTCCTACACTAAACACTCAAAGTTATCATGTTGATGTAAATTACATACTAAATTACACAAATAACTATATTGACATTTTACTAGTATCTATCACATGTGTATCTCTTAGCATATACATAGTCATGTACTAAATATGTCTTTCATACTTTCACTCTTGCTTTGACTAGTTAGATGTGATTGTACCTTTCCATTTTTTACATGCTTTCCTTTCTTGCTTCATGTAGATAGATATGATTGCATTTACAATTCTAGATTTGTTTCTTATGTGTGATTTTATACATTTGCTAATGTTATTTAATTTTATTCATGTGTGTACCTTTAGACATTTTCCAATTCCCCTTGCTTGTACTCTTCTATGTGCCTGTGGCCCTCGTGCCAATCATTTTTTGTTTCAAATTATATGTGTATATGGAATTTGAACGTGCCTTGTCTACTTGATTTCCAATTTGAGTGACATGTGACCATGTCCCTTGTTTGCATGGCCCCTTAGCCAAATTTTTATGCTTCTTGATTCTCACTTTGTATGCTTTCTACTTGATTGAATATCCTTGTTTGTAATGTCATGATCCATATCATGCATTTACCTTGATTTCTTGAATGACATGATGGACATCATGCTCCATCCCTCTAACTAACAACTAACATCTAACATTCCCAATTCTTGCACATACTTTTACATTTTTATATCTATCTAGGCATATCCTTGTTGATCTAACAATTTGTCAATATAAATATTGATGTATGTAGAGATATATCATCCAATATCATTGTTATATCATGTATCTATATAACAAAACACAATTGAAGGAATATTTTCTTCTAAGGGCAGTCATTGTAGGTTCAATCATTTATACCCTCAGAAGAGGGGGAAATAAATAAGTGTTTTTTCACAAAGATCAAAGATCCTATAAATTAAAATAATAGTATTAAGACACCTAGTTTAGAATCCATAGGTCAAACCAGTCAAAATAGAAAAAAAATAGTGATAATTCTATATCAACAACCAGTTTCATCACAAGACAATAGCACCAAAAATGGATACCAACACTAGACATAAATGTTTCCTCATTTTTGAACTCTTATCTAGGAAAAATAACACCCAAGTTTTCTAGTAATAGGCAAAAAGTTTAGCTCAGATACAGTTTCTTCACATCCAGATCAGTTAGAATCAATAGTTTTAATATAGTTTTCTCAGGGAATCTAGATGTAGGGGGTATCATGCATGACATGATGGCTCTCACTTCCAGTTTAAATTTAAGTAGTTAACATAATTTATAGATAAACATCCTTGTTCTACACACTAGTTATTTGGGTTAATGTGCATGACACATTAGTCTTCTTTTCTTTTTGAGTTCAGTTTATTACCGAGGCATTCTTAGTAGTTGCGTGGCTTACTCCATCTACAGGTATTTGGCATATTTTTCAAGTTGAACTTTCATACAAGTTTAAATTCTTAATTAATTAAGTTCCTAAGTTGGCTTGCACATAATCCTATTGCATTATTTTTAGATTGGATTTCATAAAGGACTAATCTCCATCTTTCGAAATAGTAAAGAGTGGCCTAGTTTTCAGCATACATTAAGCTATCCACACCACATTATCAAATTTTTAGAACATCCATGGGCTCCATGAGATATCTCATATGACATCTATTCTATATTGATATCACTTCATAACCTCACTTCATGGGGCAATGATGGATCCAAAGGGGTAGCATTTGTATTCTTGAGCCACCTATTTAGATGGATTGGACACACAGTCCAAACATCGATTATCACATGCATGATCATATAGATCCACTTAGTAGGTGATGATGGAGCGAAAGGGATATACTTTGTAATCTAGAGCCACTTTATATGGAACTTATCACTCATCTCCATTTGTGAAATAAATTTTGGTACAACATCGTCTAGTACAATCCAACATTAATCAGCCTTACTCAGGATCATAACAAGTTTTATATTGGTTCGTGTACCTGGTGAGGTGCATTCATTCCTTTCTCTTCCTTTTCCTTTTACTAAAATTTTATTTGTTCTTATTTTATATCACATATAATAATAATTTATCTACTCTTTGTTTCATTTTGTATATTCACACTTGCATAATGTGCTCTCTATGTACTCTCTCGCATTACTCAACATCACACAAGCTTCATGGGCTTCACCTTTGTAGGTAAGTTTAGCTATGCTTCTTATTTTTTTCCTTTATCCTAGTATTTTAGTTTTCTACATTACTATAATAAAGGGGGAGCAAATTTAGTCATATAAAATGTAAAATTTTGTTACTTGAGTGTGGCTAAAGATACCTAATCCAGAGGTCTTCTTACTTGATTGCACAACCATTTTAGTCTTTTCTTTCACTGATTCTTAGTCATCCACAACCTTCCAAAATTAACCCTTATAAACTGAGGCAACTCTTTCAAGGCCATATCTATCCCCTTAGGTCTTATTCCCTTTGGATAGTAGCACCCAACTTGGATAGAAGTGTTAAAACTAGGGTGTCCTATTTTTGGCATTTTATCCAAGTGTATTTTTGGTCCTAACAGTCATATTTTCCCAAATCCTTATCCTAATTCATGTTAGCTTAACATGAATTAATTTAACCCATGATCATTAATTTCCCTATAAAAGTCCATTCAAAGTCCATTTAAAAGGGTTGGCACTCATTTACAATAGAAAACCAAGAATACAAGCAAGTACATTCAAGCAGTTTTCCCTATTCTATGCATATAACCTTCCAATATTATTCTAAGATTATTCAAACCTTTACACCAGACCCTAACCATCTAAAATACACCTAGTTTCACATCTAGTTGCATTTTCATACATAATTTCACCAAGCACTTCAATGGGAGAATGAAATTATCTTGATACCTCCTCGAGGTATTGGTATGTAGGCAACATGCCCACACACAAGGTGTGAAGTGCATCTTATGTATCTTTTAAACACTAACCCCTTATCTCTCTTTCCCAAGTTATCATTCAAATCCAAGAAGAAAGAGATCTTAGGTATTTGAATATTAAAGTAGATACACAATAAGATTTATAGAATTTTGAGCTTTGATATTTCATTGATAGGATAACATAGACCTACCGAGTAGAAAATAAAAAACTCAGATCACATGTACAATAGCATCAACAAAAGACTATATCATTGAGCAGTAGGGTGTCCCACTTTTGATGCTCCTATCCAATCCATAAATTAACTTTAAGATCTTGTTTGTGATAGTCTCCAAAGATTTCACAAAAATTTATAGACCCTACAACATCCATCTTAGTCAGTTTCTAACTAAGTTTGATTTTTTCTCTATTATTACTATTTTTAGAAAAGGTAAAAAAATACAATCTATTTACACAAATTGGTGGCTTAATTATTGCACATTATTTATTGATTTACCCTACTCAGGCCCATTTCTTATTTAGGAATTAAACATCTAATTTACAAAAAAAATAAATCACACATGCATGATTAGTTTATGACATTTTTTAGAAGATACAAACATGACTTTAGCTAGTGGAGTTGACTATAAGAGGTTGAAGAAGCAATATTTTATGTGTACATCCCAAATTTTTGGTTTTGATTGATATGTAGAATCTTAGTCATATAAATACAACCTCCCTGATAATATGATATAGACTTCAAAAGGCACAATGTTACAAGTGATGGTGCCCTCCAGAGGCTCTAATTTATGCTAGAATATGAATTAAATCTAAACCTATATATTTGTACCTTATTGAATCCACCCTAGGGATTATAGCTTTTAATGCACAATAGAGGGAAGGCCAAATTGTTTGGTTGTAGCTAGTGTGATGACGTTATTGTAGTTTATATTATCAATGATAAGACATGAAGAGGTTGAACCTTGACATAGAACATGGTATGGAAGAGGCATTAACACTCTTTAGAGGTCTCTATGGAAGTGGTGTTGGTGATTAAAAAAGTGTTATTTGGTTTAGTATCATCTATATGTGCATGAAATGATGTAGGTTTCCAAAGAAATGATTGTTATGCCCAACATTAAGAGTGTTCATGGATCTCTGGTAATTGTTGATGGCACCACTTTTCACTATAATTATTCATGCCTTTGTCTTAGCTAGAAGGCATAGTAGGAGTCAAGTTTATTGTGGCCTTCTTAGGTTGATATCCTTTATGAAAAGAATTTTTCTTCTATGCTAGAGGTCTAGATGGGGATTTATGAGTGGGTTGGTAAATAAGTATCAAATGTAAATGAAATAAGTAAATAGCAAATATCACATGTAAATGTAAAACATAAAAAATGATTCAAAGCACCTAACTTAGTGAATAATGTGAATTTTCTTAACCCCATATGAAGTAATAACTCAATCATTAACTAATAATATGTGTAAACATTAAATGATAAAAATAAAAAATATGCATATTTAAAGGAACCATATTATCAAATAGTATATATGTGATGCAGGCAAAGTTATATCCAATAATTTAACATAAATAATATAACATATATAGAGAAAAAATATAGACCATAACATGTACATAGACACAATGCACCATATAGGCATACAATGTGGGACATATTGGCATACAAAATTAATTGTTCCTATAACTTTGCACATATAAAAAATGCACCATATAGGCATACAGTGTGGGCCATATCTGCATAAAAAATAGATTGTGCCTACAACTAGATCCCTAACACAACTAGCTCCCCTACTCCTCATTGCCTCCAAATAAATTTCACTTTGTTACTATAGACATAGACCCAGGGGTGTTGGATGACTCAATACAAGGAGATACTCTCCTCCTAACATGTGAATCATCTATAATTTCATCAATAATTAATGAAAATTGTTGTCTATGCACAACATATAAAATATAAAAATTAATGCATTAAAATTGTATATTGAAAATTTGATCAATTTTTCAAGAATGTAAAATTTTGTAAAATAATTATACACTCATTATATTCCATATAAATGGTTTCTTAGGGATACAAGATTGAATATACACCTAAGATGGGAAATCTGTTCAAAATATTATCGTTGATGTCAAAAGTCTAGCATTAGTGATAAAGGACCCATAGCATTTATTGTGTAAAGGTGTTTTTAATGTTCATATTTTGGCTAAAATATGTTGATATTTATTTAATATTAATGAATATATTTTTGGTTTCATAAAATTCAAAATAGGGCCCATGGAGAAGTCAAAGAGTCACGGGGTAAAGACAAAAGAGGAATGGGATGCATTTTCCCATCAAGATTCATCTTGAAGAATTTCAAAAGCCACCAAGTGAAGATAAAAGAGGGTATGGCACATTATTACATGAAGATTCACCTTAAGGAATTCAAAATGTCAACAAGATAAAGACAAAATAAGAAATGACACATTTGCTTATGAAGGGTCACCCTATGACTTTTTAAATACAAGGATTCGAAGGGTCATGCAAGTTTGGTGCCATTTTTCATGAGCAGTGAAGGGTCACAATGGGTTAATGCCAAATGTTATTTGGAAAGCTATAAATAAAGTCTTGAGAAGACATTTGTATTATGCAAGAGAGTGCATGGTTTGTAATTGTTTTATATAAGAAAAGAGGAGAGAATAGAAAGAGATATTGTAGAGTTCTATCATTTGTTGAGAAATCAACATTGAGAGATAGTTGTGTTTTATACACAAAAGGGGTTGGTGATCCTATGGGTTAGTGCTAAAAAATATTTATTGTGTTGGTGCTCCTATGGATTAGTGCTCACAAATAGTTGTTGTGTTGGTGCTTGACAAAGGGGTTGGTACTCCTACAAGCTGGTGCTTGTGAACTTTGTAATATGAGTTGGTGCTCTTTCATATACTTGAGAATTATTCTCTATGGTTTTTTCCACTTTGGGTTTCCATGTAAAAATATGGTGTTTCTTTATTTTGTGTGGTGCATATTATTTTAGTTTTATTTCATATATTGAATGTATGGTTAAGTGGAGTTTGATTAAGTAAAATATTTATAAGATATATGATATACTGATTCACCCCCCCCCCCCTCTTAGTATATCTCATTCTTAAAAAAATCGTATGGAACACACATATATCATTAGATCTAGAGTTGCAAATAATTATGTAAATATGACATAAAATATCATTCCTTAAAGATAAAATTAATTAAAATATGTGTTCTCACTAGTCTCTATCTCCAAATCATAACTTGCTATGGAGATAGTGGATTCTTTGATGTAGTAGAAACATCACATAAACCTTTTTCACATCCATAATGGGTGACCATAGCATCCCTCATCATCTATTAAACCAATAAATAAATAATATGTGAATTGAATGAACATGATAAAAAATTATGACTATAATATATATTAAAATATAGTTTTTTGTTTAAAGTAACAATAAACATGTAAATGAATAAATATGTAATAAAAAAAATTACAAACCTATGTGTAAGGTACACCCATGCCAATTACAGCCTCTATAATAGAGTCAAGACCTATTGAGGTACCCAAAATATCACCAATAAATTGTATATAAATAACAAGCTCAGTCAAATAGACTAGTTTTTTAAGTAAACACATATACTAGAAAATAAACTTAATATTCTTTTACAAACAAAAACAAACTATAATTAAAATTTGACCTATGTATCAAATACAGATGGTGAAGTATCCTCTACAATATGAGCTTAGTGTATCTTGATAGGAGTCACTAAAGCTACTACATCTTGTATAGTGTCTAAAATGCTAGTGTCATGCATTGCTAAAGCATCTACATGTGGCATATGGTGTTGAATTCTACTACCTGGCATGCTAGTGTTTGGCATTGTTGAAGCATATACAAATGGCATACACTCTGGTATACTAGTCTCCATAAATTTACTTTGTGTATATCACACCTAAATAGGAGGTCTCATACACTTCCTCTCACATGATGTGTAATGTTACACAAGAACTATAACATGAATAGAAGGAGGTACACTATCACCTATACCAATACCAACACCACCACTATTGTGACTACCACTATCACTAATACAACTACCACCAACATCACCACTACCAATAGCACCACCTATAGGCTAATTATAAGTATTAAAAGTATGCATACCATAGTCAATAATAACTTGTGTCAAACTAGTAACCACTTCAAGGGTGTCCATCTGTATGTTATGATGTAAAATTTTAGGAATAGTGGCATGTTATATTATTGTTCTATTTCTTAGAGGTTAGTTATGATGATTTTGGTCCCATTTAGCACTAGGTATATCAAATAAAGACCCACCTCCCCTACCTTGGTATGCTTTCATGTCAAAATAATTTGGAATTGCTTGCAATACAAACTCACAATACAATCTTATCAAAAAATATAATTGAACCTCATTAATGTTACATGGAATCTTGTCAAACACCATCCACCACCTATCCCAAAAGTTATTTTTAATCTCCTCATGAATGCACCAATCAATACTAATATGTTTACAATTCATTGGTGGAGGATGGTTGATTCTAGGTTTAAAAAATAAAGCACATAAATAATCTATTATTTTTCTCTTCACATCTTCATATGATAATTTATCGAAATAAAATTGTTTCAAAGCCTCTCTTCAATGCAACATTGTATCCAATTGTGAAGTCACATTTTCCACTTCATTATAAACATACTCTAATGTATTGTAAAGTAAAATTTGTGCACTACCAGATGAAGAGTGATGCAAACCATTGATAATTATTTGTAATTGTTGACATTTGGAATTATATTACTCATATAATTCAACTTCTTCTTGTGTAAAATCAAATTGTTTAGGGTTTTGTATAACATTATCTTTAGGAAATGGATCCATCAGACTTGTGTATCTAATTTTTTTTTAAAAATATAGATTTTTTTAGCCAATGTAAAAATTCCAATGCAAATTTAAATGTAAAACCCTAATTCAATAAATAAATATACATATAAATGAAAAAATAAAATACCTAATTTTAAGAAATCCAATGTTGAATCATATTGGTAGAATAAAACTCTAAAACACGTGCATCAATCTGTAAATTTGGCAAAATAAAATTCTTCTCCCTCTTAGCTATGGGTTTTTATTCTTCAACCTATTAAAAATGAAAAAAGAAGAGAGGATATACACCCTATATTATTTTTAAAGGGCATACACCTTTTACAAAGAGCACACACCCTTTGTATTATAGAGGGCATATGCCCTTTGTAAACTATAAAGGTTGTACACCCTTTATAAGGGGCATCACCCTTTACAAAGGGCATACACCCTTGAGGCTTAGGCAAAAGCTTGAGCCTCAATTTTAAAAAAAAAGTGTGTATGTCCTTTTAAAAAGGGTGTACACCCTTTGTAAAAATATTTGCAAAGTTGGGGGACTATCATGTTTTTTTTATCCCAACTTTGTGCATTGACCCTTAACTCACCATTATAAATTCGCAAATAAAAAATTAGTATATAATTTAAAGTGTGGGATAATTTTACCATCTACAAAATAAGAGCCTTTATTGGAAGGTGAAACAAGAGTTTATTCTCCTTTAGTTTTATCTTCCTTTGATTTATCCTTCATATGTTCCTCATACATTTCCTCAACCATGGTTTTCATACTAAGGAAAACACATACTACCTCAGACATATCAAATCCCATACTTGACTATGGGATTGCACATCTTGTACCAATTTTAGAATTAAAATACAAAATTTCCCCTTCACCATTCCTTGATTTAGACTTGGATAATATATAATACTATACTACATTGCCAAACAATGTTATACATCCTTGATAACTGGCCATGATACCAAATTGATCCAAAAAAAAAATTTATAAATTTTTTAGTGAACTTTAAATGGATGAATAACTAAATAATTAATCTCAATTTTCCATTAACTTAATTAAAATTGGATTTAATTAAATAATTTAATTCTAAAAGCAAAAAATAAAGAATAAATGATAGTGACTCAGGAAATTGTTTATGGGGCTCACTAGTTAATTATGTCCTCGAGTCCACTCTTTTAAATGTTTCAATCAATTAAAACTATTATGGATGATTATAAAACTCTTATAAGTGTGATCACAATAAATATTTGTATCACATAATCTATATTCGTAAGTAGAATAAACTTCCATAATTGAAAAGGACATCCCTGCTACCTTTGTACTCCAAACTCATTCTCTATTTTTAAAACCAACTCTATTTTTGAATCCTCAAATAACAAATAATGTATATGTTTATATGTTTTAATGCCTAGATAAGTTGGCTAGGAGCATATATTATTTTATCTAGTGTCTCAAGTTTATTTCCCACTTTTTTGTGCTTCTATGTTCTATTTGGGAACAAAATCCCACATTCTTAAGAGGAAGGTGAGTTTTATGTTTTAAATTGAGGTATCATTTTATGTAAATATGTCTATATAGACATTTAAACCCCATCCTCTCATGTTGCCAATGTGGTAGTCCATGCATAGAGGTAAGCTGGTTGGCACCAAGGATTGAGTGTTAATTCTAGTTTACTAAAAGCTATGTTTGGAGATTCGGTGGTTAGAACTAAACCATGATTAAAATAGACTTGGAATATATAAACATGTGGATTCTTGAGAATAAAAAATTATCACAATTTGAAATATGGATTATTAGGATAATATGGATATATGTATAAATATATGAATAAAAATATATATTGATATATCTCAATGGAAATAAAATAGGAATATTTGGAAATGTTTAATGGAAATTATATGGCCAAGGTGTGGTATTAATGGACAGATAGTCCCACATATACAACCATAATAATTAGCACAACATATAAGATAAGTCCAATATCAATATTAATAAAAATAAGATGGAAAAGGACTCCCCTCTATTAAAAGAGTGAGTTGATTTTGGCTAAGGCCTCCCAACCAGTAAATAGTGGGGTCCATTTTGACCTTTATGCTTATTGAAGACCGGCATAAATAAACTTTTCAATATAATTATATTCTTACCAGATGTCATATTTACATTGAGGCACTTATCCTTTAAACATTTTTCCACATCATCCCTTTTTGAGACCAAATTTTCAATAGTGCATAACTTTTGCTAACGGACTTGGTTTTTGACCATTCATAAAGCATCAAAAAGGTCACACTAAACTTTACATTGTGTGAATAATCTCTTCAAATCCTAAAGTTATATTATTAGAAATTTTATGGGAATCCTTTGTATTAGGTTTTCTATAACATACATTCTCATCATGTCCTCAACTACTTTATTTAACCTTTTAGTTTGACAATCCATTATTAGGTGGTACACAGTGTAGGCACTCAGTACTCACCACTATCATGCCAAAATTGTAAGTATAAATGACTCCCTATAATAATTTATAAATTGGAAAAAAACCACTAACATTATCTAATTCATTCATACACATCATGCACGATTGCCAAACTACATCACTATGTCCCTAATTGGGGCATTACCTTATAAGAAATCATCACCTTCTTTTAATTCATTTCAATTCAAATTATGACCTAAAAATTGATGTTTTCAACCAATAGCACATGGAAACTAATCAAATTATAATAATTATTAAAATCCTAATAAGAGTCACTTAACTAATTAAATCCAATTAAATGCTAAAGTGAAAATCTGTTGTACTCAACATACCCCCATTCTTTTTTTTGAATAGGGATATATTGTATTTTAAAAGCTCTAGGCCTATTTTGGAAATATTATTTCATAAGAGCTTTATATGTTTCACCTAGATTCATTATTTGTTAAACATGAATAAACATATTTTTCTTATTCAAACTAACCTATTAATACTCTTCAAAAGTTTTACATATACACAAGTTTTATAAACATGCAAAATTTGTAAATTCTTGGGCTTTGATAAAATTGGTCTTCAGAGTTTTTGTTTCGAAGTCTCTCTTTGGCATTTTTCGATCCTTCACATTTATATAAAACTTTATGAATAATGTTCTTTGTAACTTTTTTTCATGGATTTTGTTTGCATTTTTTATTTAGAGCTTCTTGTTTGTAGGTTGGGTCCTTGTAACTTTATTTTCCCTCTATGAAATTTTTTGACATTCAAGTTCATTTACTCTTCAAAAAATTTATTTTTAAAATTTTCACTTCAGTGAAAGTATTAAGAGAAAATTTTCAAAATTTGGTCTTCAACATTTGGTCTTTGTAACCTACTCTTTAGTATTATGGTCTTCAAAACTTTTTTCTTCAACAAAATTATTTGTCATTTTATCTTTGGTGAAAGTGTTCCATAAAAATGTTCAGAATTTTGCCTTTGGCATTTACATCTTTGAGAAAAAATTTTGAAAAATTTTATTCATAAATTATCCTTTGAAAAAGGCAACCCTCGTAGCCTTTTTAAAAATATGCCTACCACAGGCCTTCAAATTTTTTATTCTGAAGCTTTGTTTGCTTGGCAAAAATTAAGGTTAACTCTATTTTAATGCAATATATGAAACCTAATTACTAAAAGTCTCCTTGGCATAGTTAAATTTAACAAAAAAGAGTGATGAAATGACACTTTAAAAATATAATGATGTGGCATTATTCTGATCATCTACAGTGCATATGTGGCATACCCACCAAAATGAAGTGGCAAAGTTAAAATTAAAAAATTGAAGAGAGTTTGGAGATGTTGGAAATTAATGGTTCTTGAAGTAAAATAAAATTAAAAAATATATATCAATAAATTAAAAACAAACATTGTGATCATTGATCATAAATAAACTCTAAGCTTACTTGCCTCCTTGAGAACAAACCCTAACTACATGCATTTGAATCATGAAGTGCATATAGAAGAGCCAAAACACTAAATCTAAGAACCAAAACTATATTATCTCAGTGAATTAAATATGGAATATTCATCCAAGACATTAAAGGGATACCTAGCACCATCCAAATTATTGATTAATGATTCAACCAAATACAATGTCACCAAAATCAATTGATAAAAAATTAAGAAAATGGATCATTCTTGGAAAGAAGTCATCTTCAAATAGAACCAACCTACACCTCTAACTAAGTTTTGAATGAGAGTTTGTTTTGGGATGGCCCTCCTAAATTGGTTATATGGATACCTTAACATTTAATTCCTTCATCTTGAATGGGTTCCATTTTTGCATTTACTAATGACCTAAGAGCTATCATTTTCTTTGTGAGAGGTAATAAGTGCTAAGTTGTAGGAACAAGTTCTACACAAGGACAAGAGGCCTATGGGAGGCTAGTTTTATATGATTTCACACCTCCTAAATGTTATTTTGAGCATAATATATATCCAAAATGAATCACACTAGAGCCCATCTCTATATTTAATCAAGAATAATATATGTGTCTCATACTCTTTCATTCATATATACACCTATACCAAGAACATAACCATAATTTCAAAGTAATTATAACCTCAATTTTGAATTCCTACTCATGATTGAACTACTAGTTGTATCCTAAATACACCATGATTATGGTTTTTGGCCACAAGGTTACACCCTACATCTCTCCAAGCATGTACTAGATAAATTAGTAAAGTAGAAGATAGTCTACTAGATATGGTGAGGAATTTATTAAAATTTGAAGAATAAAAAGAGGAGTGCATTCCATGTCTCCCATCTAATAATTATCAAGATGTGATACATCAATTGTAATAACTTTTGGGAGGTTAATAGATTTAGAGATTACTACTCATTAACCACCCTAACACATAGAGACTAGGAACCTCATGGTAGAGTTCAAAATGATATTAAAGTCCTTGGTATTCCATACCAATATGATATTCATGACCATTACTTCTCTTTTATTAATTCCAAGAATGATTCCCATGTCATAGAGAGGGCACAAATGGTTAGATTTGGTGAGCAACTCTTGAAGATAATCCAAGGAGAGCCCTCTCTTTCAATTATTGGTGCACATATTAGGATCCCACCCTTAGGTGGATGGGTTTCTATATATTAATGGATTAATAGGCATTTACAATCATTAATGTAATAGGGGGAACCTTCCTAGACATTACCCATCATAATGAAAACTATACAGTAATATTTTGAGGTGGCTAAAGCTCCCAAATTTTCAACTTCACTTGGGAGAGATTAAGAGGAGCCAATTTATAATGACTCTTGTAACTCATAATTTCATTTTCATCCTATTTCTACTTAATCTCAAGAGACTAAAAGTGTGGAAGTCTAAACTTCCCCCACTTAGGAGGCTTCCCCCATAGTAGGAAAGGTGACTATTTGCTATAAGAGGAAGTCAAGAGATCAGATCCCCGTAGTGAGTCCAACTATTGAAGAAACATATATAAGAGGTGAGTCTACTGATGAAGAGGAAGAATTGAAAAGAGCCAACGTATTAAGCCTCCAAGACACCAAAGGAAATAAACCATTATAACAAGACCAGATATGTGAGGGTGTAATCCCAACTATCTCTACAAATGTTTCAATTTCTATAACTCCAATTGTATCATTTATGTACCCTATGTTTGTTTATTATTTTGATCCCATTTCTCTAAATATTAGTGTTTCACATTCCTTTAGTCATTCTTATGGTATAATTTCTCTCCTTTAATTCTAGTGTCCAAACATCGTTAGTTGTTTTGAAAGTAGAAAATGTTTCCTCTACTTCTACTAACTCCACATCATCAATAGTTTCTACTATTCTAATTGTGGCCTTAACATTTATTTCTCCCACTTCCATCATGTTTAACTAAACCACTACCTCATCATCCCATAATACTAAAAAAAATCATATAATAAATTTAGGGGAGCATTAATAAGTTTTCATCTACATTTTTCATCCACTCAATTATGCTTGCTAATAACTTCTTCTAGTTCTTCCCAAACTACCACTATAGTATCATCAAAGAAGGCTGGGAAGAAAAATAAAGTATATACAGTACACCCATTACCCCAATATGGTGGTGTGGATTATTATAAGATATTTTGGCCTTCCCTTCTAGACCCATTATATGTAAAGGTATTGAAATAGTATTCAGGGGATTTGTTGTTTGAGACTATAGCCTAGGACACTCAACCAACTAATCCAACTCAACTAGTAATCTCACAGCTGGCAAAAGATTTTTAATCTTAGGTTTCTCAAAGGCCATACCTTATAATCATAAGGTTTCCCATATTAATCTCAATTTTTGACAAATCCATAGGGATTATCTAGAGAGTGAAGAAAATAAAAATTGAAGATGATGTTAGAAGGGGGATGATCCTAGAATAAATACAAGATGTTTTCTCCCTATCAAAGAGGAAAAACATGAGACTGTGATAATCTCCTTATAATGAGGATTTAAAATACTATTTTAAGACATAAAATTATGCCTTGCTCGATATCCATGAATGTAAATAACAAGCAAGAAGAGATCTAGAACATAAGTTAAGTCAGGGTAGGGAATAGTATCAAACCATCCATGTTCCCATATAAATTGAAATGAATGGACAAAGTGTATATTTAAGAAAATAAAATATTTTGGATGACATCACTTCAATTAGGGATAAATTATCCCCTCAAATCATTAAATTAGTTAAATTTTTTAATTCTTTAAATGTAAATGAGAATAAGCTAAAATTCCTTGTTATCTACTCAATAAATAAGGCATATAGGCATCTTAATTTAATGACACCATTGGAGGATTAAAATACCCTCAACCTAGCTATCATTAAAACATAATAAGTAAGGGAATAGGTGATAGTTTTAGAATAAATATTTCCTAAATAGGTAGATCATAAGAGCCTTATTTTGAAAATTTTGGAGGAGTTAAAACTTTCACAGGTAAGGGACTCTATAGGTAAGCTAATAAGTAACCAATTTTGACCATCTTCTCTAACAAACCTCAACCAAATTATAGGAAAATATTTAGTGATTTACATTAGAAGATACTGAGGATAAATTAAGTTTTACATGAAAAAATGTCATATAGGTGGAGATCTTCCAGATCAACTTCAGGAGTAGGCAAGTTGGGTACATATACCCCAACTTTTAAAAATGGACATCATAAGATACCATCATGATGTTAGATTTAATTATTTTGAGAATTAAAGGTTGAGAAGAAATCTAAGACTCTAGTTATAGCTATAATTACATCCACTAGCTCAGCTCCAACTACAAATGCAATGCCTCCAACCACTTTAATAACTTTCACGATGACAAGCATATCAATGCAATCAATGAGTGTAAATAATCCTTGGTTATTGAAGGATATTTTTGTATGTAGTATTTCATTTAGGATACATCAATTTAATTATAGTTTAATTACACGTGATGTATGAATGTAATCATTAGCCTAGGAAATATGTAATCATGCACATGTTGCTTGGTATTATGAAAGAAAACTTATTTTTTTGACATAATTATAATCAATTATAAGAGTACATGAAATTTTGAAATTAAAATTAGAACTTAATTCATAATTATTAGATGTAACTTTGAGTTTGTGTAGTCATATAAAATATCCAAATTGGTAATTTGAGTGTGGCTTGTGACACCTTATCTATAGGACCTTCTTGCATGCTCTCGTAACCCTTCTAGAACACCTTTTTACTAATTACTAGTCATTCATAGACTTCTAAACCTTATTTCCATCTTTTTAAGGCCATATTTCCTAGGCTAATTTTATCCCCTAGGTATTGAGCCTATAAGATAGGAGCATCATCCTTGGATTATAGCACCAGACCCTAAGGTGTCCCATTTTTGGTTCTCCTATCCAATTTCATTTTGATCCCAAATGATCATTTTCATTTAATTCCTATCCTTCATCATGTCGGCCTAACATGAATACATATAACTCATGACCAATATCTCCATATAAAATCCCATCCAAAGGCCATTTATAAAGGAGGTGACAAAATATTACAAAGAAATCAAGAATACAAATAAACCAATAAGTCAAACCTTCTTATTCTCTACATATAGTCACCTAACCTAGCTACAAACATATTCAAACCCTCATACCAGTCCCTAGCCACCTCAAACACTCTTAGTTTGGCATTTTTGCATATGCATCACAATATTTCATAAAGCACATCAAGTGGAAGAACTGAATATGACTTAATCCCTCTATGGAGTATTGGTATGTAAGCAACATGCGCACACAAGGTGTATGGATACATGTTTAGTACATCTTACACACACTAACCCCCCTATTTTTCAAGTTTTATTAAGCATAATGAAGGCCTAGGGTTTTAAGATTGAATCATCTCTAATGAGTTAAATTGATATTCAAGACTCAATATTTCATTGGAAGGCTCACATAGGAATAACATAAAGAACCTAAAAAAATTAAGTCTATGTGAGCAATTTGGACAACGTTAGACCCCAAGGTGTCCTATTTTTAACATTCGTATCCTTTCATAAAAAAAAATCTAGATTATGATTTGTGACACTATTTTATTCCTACACAACTAATTTCAAACCTTGTAACAGTCATTTCAACCTATTTCAAGCTAAGTTATACTTTTAATTTATTACTATTTTTAGAAAGCTAAAAAAGATAAATAAAATATAAAAATAAGGAATATAATAATTTTAATATTATTTAACTATTTACTAATCTAGACCCTTAACTAAAATAGCAATAAAAATCCATTATTCCAAAACAAAATTAAATCATTTGCTAAACATGACTTACTTCATTTGCGTATAAAAACCCTAGGGAAAATTCCTTCTAACTTTTCTAGTATTTTTCTAATTTTTTTTTAATATTTAAATCATAAATTTAAATTTAAATTTTTAAATTTACCATAGTAATTTTAAAAATCATTTATTCCAAACCTCAGTTTAATTTACTAGGTCCCTTTCTGCATAAAAACCCTAGAAACCCTAGGGTAATTTCCTTGCTAATTTTTCCAATTTTTTCTAATTTTTTCCTACATATTTAAATCAAATTTTTCCATTTAATTTATAAAATTTTCCATAGTAATTTTGAAAATAATTTTCTTTAAAACCTAATTTAATTTACTAGGTCCCTTTTCTTTTGAGGTATCACCTTACATCCAAATCAGATTTCACATAAAAATAAAAAAATGGATCTCACTTATTTCATAACATTTTTTGAAAATAATGAGTCCATACTCAGTCCCATCATGTATATGAATGAATAATTTTACTATATGTTAATTCAAAGATTCATTATTTCCCTTTCATGCTTAATTATCATAATATGGGTTGATCTTAAGAAAGTTATTGGTAAACATGTTAAGATCCCTTTCCTTCAAAGCAATGTTTACCTTTCTTTAATACAAGATTTCATTACATACTTTCTCTCTCTCATATGGAATAATTTTCAAGTTTATCTTGCTAAACATATTATAAATGTCATATCACAAGTCAAATTTTTTTATGCATTAGTGCACTATTCCATGCTCTTTATCCCTTGCTTGCTATCTCTCATATGGAATAACTTGCAACTTTATTTTGACAAACATGTTAGACATGATATATTACAAATCAATTTTTTTTATGCATTATCACAAATTTACATGCTCTCTATCCCTTTTTTAATATATCTCATGTAAATATTTTTTATAATAATATTAATATACAACTTATAATAATCACCTATCAAGTTTCAATGTCATATCTCATGCATAGGAAATAATTTCCTTCTCCTCCTCTACCACAAGAGGGTGATAGCTAATTTCCCTCTAACCAGGTCCATGACATCACCCCTCAAAAAGGTGAGGTATCCTATATTATTATTCCTAATGCATACATTTAACCTATAACTTCTTCAAATCCTCTTCAACATATGTGCTTACATGTTCAATCAGAAGCAACTAGGGTTTGCACTTGTGAGACTATAAGGGATCAAATCACCAGTATGAGAAAGTTAATTTTAGATTTACAAATGTAGAATCAACTATTACATGAAAATAACACAACATTGGAAAATAAAATTATAATACAAAAGCCTTAAAGGCACCCTAGTATTAATCATTTATATGCACCTTCACCTAGTCAATTGGTTACAAGCAATGTTATATATAAAAACAAGAAATCACAAGAAAGTAACTTTACAACTAGTGACTCAAAAACCATTAAAAGATAAAATAAGAGTTCAAGTGAGATACTAAGGAAAATGATTAAATCTAAGTTGATCAAACTACCTCCTTTACATCTAGTGAGAATATCTAGATATTATTGTGCATATCATAGAATGAATGGGCATCACACAGATATATGTCTAGCATTGAAAAAACATATACAATAGATAATTGCTAATGAGGACCCTATACAAGGTAAATCAATCAAGCAGTCCACAATGACATAAGAAAACATTCATAATGGGTCGAATTCATAAATAGTATGAAAGTGTTTACCAAAGCATAACTCAAAACAAAAAAAGGATCAAAAATCAAAATTAGAGCAAGAAGAAACACCATAAACATAGGTAAAACATGAAAAAATTACAAATATACCTCTCCAAAATGAGGCTCACTTTTCAAATTAGTATGGGTTTGGTCAAAATATCTACAATAGTTTGATTATCAAGGTCAAGGGTTAGGTAAGCATGCTGAAGGAATCACTACTCCTATTCTATTAGTTGATAATGTTTATCACCAAGCTTTGGAATTTATTGAAAATCCTAAGGAAAATAATTCATAGACATAATTTATCAAATGAAAAGATCCAAATACAACAAAAGTCAACACTAGGATTTCATTGGTTCAAAATCAAGATGATAATGATGAGTAGAATGATATAGATTATTATTATTTTCAAGATACTGATCATGAATCCAAATATTCAGAGTCATATTCACATCCATTCCTTCATGATTCATAATCACACATGATTCCTTTGTTTGATACAAGACATCATGATAGGGAGTCTCTCATGAGTCTCATCAATTAGTATAATTTCTTCTTAGTCTTGCTTGTACATAGCTTATTTTTAATTTATTTTACATAGTCTCCTTATGATTGATTATATATAACTTATTACAAAATAAAAATACATTAAAATATATCAAAAATACCAAAAATAATATAACATATCAAAATACAAAAACAATTCAAATATATTAAAAATCCAAAAAAAAAAACAATACAACATTTCAAAATAAAAAAAATTAAATATATCAAAAATACCAAAAAACAATATAGTATATCAAAACACAAAAACATTCAAATAAATCAAAAACACCAAATTTTTTTTGATTGTATGCATTATCCATGCTTTATATTTTTACTAACATGCTAGACTTACACTTTGTTGTTTTATGCTACTATATGTCAATTCATCTACATTACCATGCTTCACTTGATCTTCTTTGAGTGTGTGCATTGAAACCCAAATCCTTTATTTGATTCACTCTACCCATTGAAGGGGCATCCTACTTCTACATTAAAGACATACATCAATATATCTACCCACTGGGGGCATCTTCTACATGACTACACCATCTAGGTTATGTCATTCCTACATCGCATACTTTAGTTATCATGTTGATGTACATTATTTAATAGCTTACATAGAATACTCTATCGACATTCACTAGTATATATCACTTGTGTATTTCTTATCATCTACCTAGTCTTTTACTACATGTTTTGCATACTTTCACTTATTGCTTTGATTATTTAGATGTGATTGTATTTATAGAATTTACATATCTTCTTTTCTTGCTTTATGTATCTATATGTGATTGCATTTATCAATTCTTATTTTATTCTTGTGTGTGCCTTAGAACATTTACCAATATCCTTTGCTTTTATTCATATGTGTGCCTTAGGACATTTTCTAATGTCATTTTCTTGTACTCTTCTTTGTGATTGTGGAACTCATACCAACCTTGCTTATTTATAATTATATGTGTATGCGGCATTTTAACATGCCTTGTATGATTTCTTTCCAAGTTTGAGTGACATGTGCCCATGTCCCTTATTTTCTTGGCCCCTTGTCCACTCTTATATGCTTCTTGATTATTGCCTTATGTGCTCTTTACTTGTTTACTTTAAACTATTTACAATGCCATTATCCACATCATGGATTATCTTGCTTTATTAGATGCCATGATGGACATCATACTCCATCCCTCTTTGACAACTAACAACTAACAACTAACAACTAGAACATATTTTCTTAGTCTTAATTTAATATACTACACATGTTATTACATTATTACATCTATCTAGACATACCCCTATTGATCTAACAAGCTCTAATACAAACTATGTTATATCTTGAGACATCTTTTTGATTATCATTGTTATATCATGTATTTCATATCATAACACACTTACAAGGATATTTCTTCTGAGGATATTCACTACAGGGTCTTTATTCCTACCCTCAAAAGAGGGGGAAATAATCAAGGGTTTTATCACAGAGATTACAACCTCTTATTGATTAAAAAAATTAGTTTTTGAATACTCAAAACAATAACCTGAACCCAAACTAGGTATAACAAACCAAAAAAATAGTGATGATTATAAAATAGTCATCAAAATTAGCAAAGGATAAAAGCATCAGACCTAGACAACAACACTAGATACCAAAATGTCTTTTTTTAGTACTCCTATCCAAACAACAAAAAACCCAAATTTTCCAAATCAGATAGAAAGGAAAGTTTAGTTATAGTTTTTTCACCTATAGTTTAAATTATATTTAGTAGTTTTAGTATAGTTTTCCTTAGAGAATATATATATAGGGGGAATAATGCATGTCAAGATGGTTCTCACTTCTAGTTTTAGTTTGAATAGTTAGTATAACTTCTAGATTACAATCCATGTTACAGACACTAGTGATTGGGGGCAATGTGCACATCACATTTGACTTATTTTATTTCTAATTTTAGTAAATTACCATGATATTATTAGTAATTGTGTGACTTATTCCATTTGTAGGTGGTTGGCATCATTCCTGAGTGGCTTCCATATAAGCCTGGTTCCCAGTTTTGGAGTGGCTTTCATACAATCCTAATCTCCACCTTTCAAAATGGCTAAGAATGGCATAGTTTCTAATATATGTTTTGACTATCCATGCCACATTCTCAATTTTCAAAGGATTCATAGGATTCAAGAGCCATCTCATATGATGCACATCCATACTAGTTTTAATTCATAGCTTCATTTAATGGGAAATGATGGAGTCAAATGACTGGCTAGCCTTTGTATTCCTGAGCCACCTACTCAAAGGGATTGGACACATAGTCCAAACATCGATTAACACACACATGAACACATATCTTCATTAGTGGGAAATGATGGAGCCAAAGGTCTAGCCTTTATATTCTTGAGCCACCCTCAAGGATTTAATCACTCAGCTCCATTCATGATATTAATCTCGGTTCAATACATACCAAGCATACCCAACATCACTCAAACATCACTTAGCATCATAATAGGTTTTGTATTAGTTTGTATACCTAATAAGGTATATTAATTCTTTTCTCTTCCTCTCTCTATTACCTAGCTTTTGTATAATCTTATCTTAGACATATCATGTCTAGTAAGAACTAATCTACTCTTTATTTTCCTCATCACACATCTTCATGGGCTTCACCCTTATAGGTGAGTTTAGGTATGCTATTTATTTTTCCTTTATCCTAGTATTTTTCTTTTCTCTATCACTAGAACAAAGCGGGGGAATGTAGTCATATAAAATGTCCAAATTAGTAGTTTGATTGTGGCTTGTGACACCATATCTATAGGACCTTATTATATTCTCTTAAAACCCTTATAGAATACCTTTTTTTCTCATTATTGGTCATCTATAGACTTCTAAAACTTCATTCTAGCTCATCTAAGCTCTATTTCCTAAGCCAATTCTTTCCCCCCAGATCCCAAACTTGTAATATAGGAGCTCTATACCTAGACTATAGCACTAGACCTAAGGGTGTCCTATTTTTTGATGCTCATATCTAATTTCATTTTAAACCCAATGATCATTTTCATCTGATCTTATCCTTCATCATGTCAGCCTAGCATGAATACATCTAACCCATGACCAATAGTTCCATATAAAATCCCATCCAAAGGTCATTCATAAAGGAGGTGACAAAATATTATAAAGAAATTAAGAATAAAAATAAACCAATAAGGCAAACCTTCATATTATTTACATACAGTCATCCAAAATAATTGTAAACATATTAAAACCCTCACACCAATCCCTATCCACCTTAAGCAGTCTCAATTTGGCATTTTTGTATTTGCATCACACTATTACAAAAAGCACATCAAGTGGGAGAACTACATATGACTTGATCCTTCTTTAGAGTATTGGTGTGTAGGTAGTTTTCCCACATAAGGTGTGTGAATACACATTCAATGCATCTTACACACACTAACCCCCTTGTTTCTCAAGTTTTAATAATCATAATGAAGGTCTAGGGTTTTAATATTGAATAAGATCTATAAAGAGTTATTTCAACATTAAAGACTCAAGATTTTAGAGGTGGGCTCACATAGGAACAATGGAAAGAGCCTAGAAAAATCAAGTATCTATGAGTAGTTTGGAAAATAGCACCATAAGAGGACAACAACACTGGAACCTAGGGTTTCTTATTTTTGGAAATCATGTCCTTTCAAAAAATGAAAGTTAGATTCCAATTTGTGACACTGTCCTATTCCTTCATAGCCAATTTTAGACCCTATAACAACCTTTGTAACATGTTCCAAGCTAAGTTATACTTGTCCTAGTTTATTACTATTTTTAGAAAGCTACAAAAGACAAATAAAATATACAATTTAGGACTATAATTATTGCCATATTATTTACTAATTTATTAATCCAGATCATTAAATAATATAGGAATAAAACTCCATTATTATAAAAAAAATTAAATCAATTTGTATGAACTTGGAGAATGAGGTGAACCCTCCACAAATCAATTTATACATGTAATCCCTCATTTTAAAAGGTTAAAATTTTTATCGATATAGGAAGAAGTAATTTCAATTATCATGCAATTTTGTAGATGTATTTTCAGTCCATATCTATGTGATTGAGGTTTTATTTACTTTGGTTTTTTTAATTCAATAATTTGAAGTGTGAAAAATATATAGATAATTCCTTTAGCTATCATTGACATCTATTGATTTTAGATGTGTAGAAGGTATTGAATAGTTAGCAAGAATTATTGATTTTAATCAATTGGTTGACTTTATTAATATTTTAAGTGTGTAAGAGTGTTTCCCTTTGATATAGACTTCTAGGTATGATCCATATCTACCCTAGATACCTTTATGGTCCAAGTTATAATCACCTATGCGAGGGTGTGCAATGCCTACTTTAAAAGGAGAAACCTTTAGCTGAGACACTTAATTTTCCATCCTAGACTACCTAACTCTGTTTGTCTTAAAGTTTGAAATATTTATAAGCAACAAGCTTTAGTTCTGGAAACACTTTTCCATAGAGGAATCAACCCATGAAGTGATCCCTTGAAATCATAGAGCCTTCTTTTTTTCTCTACCCTTCCCTCATTTTGAAGTTTCTATGACTAAGATCTACCTATTTTAGAATAGTTTCCATCCATCCATTCAACCTAAGTAGTTTTTAATTTCTTTACTAGGATTAATTTCACTATAAGCACACTTAGTTAACAACCAACATAGTTAGCATGTTATTCCACCACTAGGTTGTTTAACACATACTTGAAACTCATGTCCTAGAGTGTATTTTATCTTAATTGAGATCCTAAAATGTTAGAGGCTTCCTCATTAAATATGGGGATGTGAAAAAAAAAAACCCACATCAATAAAATCCATATCAAATTAGTTAATATCTAAAAAGGTGACATCATTGATCACAAAGTCAAAAACGCAAGCCATGCTTAATAAATTCAACCAATATTTGGTTTTTGAAAGTCATGCCTATTAATTACTCCATTCTTCCAAAATATTAATTGCAACATTAATTTAATTTGGTCTCTAAAGTTGAATCAATCTTCAACCCCACATCTTTATCTTGAGGTGGATGGTTGGTATCATTTCAAGAAATCTATAAATATAAGGGCTTCCATGAACAATTATCAAGCTTCATTGTGTAAATATATAACGCCAAAATCATTCTAAAATATGAACTATTTATTCATCTTAATTGATTAAAATCCATTGGTGGACAATGAGAGATGTTGTTGGAATGAACAAATTCATTGGCAAAGACTCCTACTCCACAAATTGAGGAAAAATGTTTGTAAAACAATTTCTTGGTGGCATCTTCAGGGAAGGTACATGTATTTTTTGTCCTCTCTTATTGATTTCCTTGTCTAGAAATTCTAGCTCACCCTAGGGAGTAAGCATAGAGTGTTATATATTGAATTTGTTTTGGATTTCATTCCACTAACATTATATTAAACCTCTTTGTTTCTTATTATACATAATGACGCACCCAATGGGACCATGCATCTCAAAAACCTCATTTAGACCTTTCTAAGTCTTATAATTAAATAATCAAACCATCTTATAGTGTTGATTTGGTTTTTTTTCTAAATTTATTGTATTTTTGTTTTCTATTAATTGATGAAGTTGCACTATGAAATGATGAAGTTATCCTATGAACCAACAAAGTTGATTGCATAATTAGTGAAGTCACCATGAGGATAAATTAAATTGATTTTATCATTATCTATTTTTTTTCTATGTTTGACAAGAATAGTAAACTCCCATAGGAAATAATGAAATAAAACTAAACATTGATGAGGTTAAAAATAAAAAATCAAAATCACCTCTTTATTTCCTATTTGTTTTTCAAAAAAATAGTGATATTCAAAGTGAAAATAATGATATTGCAGTGAAACTAGTGAATTTGATTGTAACATTGATGAAATTTCAAATCAAATGATTAAAATTTTCAAAGTTAAAATTTGCTTTTTGTTGTGTTTTATTAAAAATGTAGAACTCATCCAATAATCAGTAAGATATCCCTATTAATCAATGAAGTCACCAAAGTTGTATTATAGTTTGATATAGAATGGCAAGATTGATTTGGAATCAATAAACTTTATATGATAAATGATGAAGTTGCCTTGTGTTAAAATTATAAATAGTTTAAAAGAGTTAAAGTTGTTGGGGAATCCAAGAACAACACACCTATTCTGATCGCACTTGTTAGGATCTTGCTCCTTAGAAAGAGCACAATATGATTACCAAATACAAGCAATTAAACATGCAGAATTAACCAAAAGTACAAGTAACTAGAATTCACAAATAACACAGAATATGAGAGACAATACACTATCTTGTATTAATACTCGTATAGAAAAGAATACAATAAAGAAGATGCCACTTCTTCTCCCACCTTCCAGAGGCTTCCCACACCTTAAGTGTATATTAATTCTTCTTCAAAAGTTCACTCTCCTACCAAAAATGGTCCCAACACACAACTCACACACAGAATTGGTGTTCACCTCTCCAACCAGTCAGTAATAACCCTGCCAGTACCCAAGCACTCTAAAGTACTTCAAGTAGATCTCCCATGAACCTGTAACCTAAAATTCAACATACCATACTTACACATGTAGATCTCCTATGAGCTTGCAACAACCTAGAACTCAATGATCTTACAATGGAAGGATATTCCTTGCCTTCCTTTTCAGCTCATCTTACAATACATGCCAATGGGTCTATAAATAGATCCCAGACTTAAACAATAGCTTAGAATCTTAATTTAGAATAATAGACACACAGCTCAAGACTCAAAATAGCCTTTACATGCAAATACTCAGTTCAATAAACTAACTATTCATGCAATGAATAGTTTTGGAACACACAGGTGACCAACGCCAGTCCCTGTCTAACTGGTGCTGACCGACATCGACCGACTCCCTACCAATGTTGGTTTCCTTCTGCATTCATCATGATCGATGTCGGTCATACTGTCAACACTAATACTTTTAGAACTTTAGCAACCTCCTCTTCATCTGCATAGTTGAAGCTTTTAGCTCCACAACCTAACAATCTCCCACTTGGAGATAAACAACTGTAACTATACCTGTACCTATACATCATCTAGTTTATTCCCTTGGCTCTGTATCCCTCTTCAAGATCACCCTTAAAGACCAACCACCACAAAACCTTTGGTGTAACACCTATCATCCAAATCACCTACCACATCTGCATCTACAAACCCATGTAGAAAATAACTTGACCCTGCATAGCATGTGCACCTACTACTGGTCCCTCTAAGAATCCACTAAAATGCCCTCCAATGCTTCTTTCCCATATTGCCTCCAAATTTATGACAACTCCCACTGCTTGGGAAAACTCAGGTCTAGTACATACCATGCACTTAACCTCATTATGTTAATGAAGACACTATTCTGTGAACTGTCCAACCATCGGCGTGCTAACTAGTCTCACACAATCATCCTGAAACAAAGTCAACCTATGACCTTCCATTTCTCTAAAACACACTCATGTCAAAGAATCTTGTTTCTCCTAAATTCTTCATGACACACCTCTGAACTAGCTTTACCTTTAGTTTAGCAACTCCCTGTATATGTAACCCTGCAACAAGCACATCATATAGTAATACAATAATGTAGCTAATATTATCCAATCTGGTAAAGAGAAACACAATGATCAAACCTCCATTGTATTGTAACTTATTCAAGACCATATACCCTGGACTTCTATCTCACATGTCCATTTCTGCTCTTCTTCATCCTGAACATCCATTCATCTCTCAGTGCTTCCTTCCAGTTGGCAACTCCACCCAAAACTCCTATTTGGTTCTCCTCCAAGGAATCACATCCTCATCCATGCCAAGCTCCCATTGTTTCCTAGATCTACCTACTCTGCTTCTTTAATAACTTCCTGGTTCTTTACCATCAGTGAGAAACAAGTAGTGTAAAGAAGGGAAATGATGAATTTAAGGCTTACTCACCCTTTAAGTCCTCCATATGGGTGCTTGAGACACCTTGATAGCTTGTTGTCCACCCAAAATCTATCTCAGTGACCAATGCCAGTCACATCTCAGTCTGCACCTGACCGATGTTGGTTCCATGCGACTACCTCATCACCGACGTTGGTTCCCCCTAACCAACACTAGTGTTTATCTATCCCTGAGTCACCGATGTTGGGTTGCACATAGCTGACATCAATCCCTATCTGGATGTTGATGTCAAATTTCTAGCCAACGTCGGTCTCTGTGTTTTGCTTGTGAGAACTAACTTCTACCTGCATTCTCCTTTTGGATCAAAGCCTTGTCCAAATAAACCTTGCTCTACTCAGAATTCTTCTGCCCCTTGTGCTGAACTCTATCCGTCACCTTCTTCTTGAAAACCAAGGCTTTCCTATTCTTTTCACGAACATCAGATTCCTCAAGAAACATTACCTTCTTCTTCTGCATATAGAAATCTCGATCTATGCTCTTCAAATCTGAAAGCATACCCTTTGACTCAAGAACATGCATCTCCTTCTTATTCATGTGACCAAGCCTATTAAGCCACATCTTCAAATCTACAGCTGAAGTAGATAACCTAGAAAGAGAATCAGTAATACAAGTAGATAGATAAAGCGTACCTACTTTCTTACCTCTTGTTACAACAAGTGCACCCTTGGTAACCTTCCAAGAGTCCACTGTGAGAGTTACTGTGCAACCCTCATCACCCAAACTTCTTATAGAAATCAAATTCTGCTCCAGAACTGGGACATGCATGACCTCCTTCAACACCCATGTGTTTCCTATCTAAAATTACAGCTTCACTTTCCCTTTTCCAACCATCTAACAACACTTACCATCCCCTAAACAAATTTCTCCAAAGTCACCCTGGACATACTCATGAAAAAATTCCCTATTTGGGGATGCATGAAAAGAGGCACCAAAATCTAAAACCCAAGATTCTACTTTATCTAAAGAACATACCAGATCATCTTGTGTAACGAAATATGCAACATCTACTTCTTTTTCATGTCCTTCATGCTGATCTTCACCTGACCTGTAATCTCTCTTTAAGTGCCCTTGCTTTCCACATTTCTAGCAGGTTATTCTGCCATACTTGGACTTGGATCTCCTACCTATCTTTGACCTTGATCTCCCATGCTCAATCTTCTCTCTTTGCCTTCCCCTACTTTCCACACTCAAAGCATTTCTTGATGATTCACCTATGCTTTTCCTGTGTATCTCTTCATTCAAGATTACACTCACAATATCATCCACTTTTAAGATTTTTGAAGCAGACACAGTATAAGAAACTACCATTACCAAACTCTCCCAACTTTCAGGTAATGAGCATAAGATTAAGAGAGCCTTAATTTCATCATCAAAAACAATATTGACTAAATTTAACTGGTTTACCAAACCATGGAAATCACTAAGATGACTATGAATAGATCCACCTTCCAACATTTGCAAATTAAATAATTGCTTCATAAGAAATACCTTATTCGAAGCTGAGGGTTTTTCATATAAATTTTCCAAAGATTCCATCAACTCTACTATTGTCTTAGCATGTAGTAAGTCGGAAATCATAGACGATGCAAGACTCAACCTTATAGATCCCAGAGCCTTCTGATCAAGAACCTACCATTCTTCATCCTTCATATCTCGGGGCTTGCAATCAACCCCACCCAATGGAAAGTATAAATCTTTCTGATACAGATAATCTTCAATCTACATCCTCCATAATTGATAGTTCTTTCCATTAAACTTCTCCATTTGTAGTCTAATTTATTTTGCCATTGCTCTACTCCCACTCAAACAGAAACCCTGTGAGTAACCTGTAATCAACACACACTAACCAGATCTAATCCAACCTGTTAGTATCCCAACCTAAAAGCTCTGATACCAGTTGTTGGGGAATCCAAGAACAACACACCTATTATGATCCCACTTGTTAGGATCTTGATCCTCAGAAAGATCACAATATGATTACCAAATACAAGCAATTAAACATGCAAAATTAACCAGAAGTACAAGTAACTAGAATTCACAAATAACATAGAATATGAGAGACAATACACTATCTTGTATTAATATTCGTATAGAAAAGAATACAATAAAGAAGATGCCACTTCTTCTTCCACCTTCCAGAGGCTTCCCACACCTCAAGTGTATAGTAATTCTTCTTCAAAAGTTCACTCTCCTACCAAAAACGGTCCCAACACACAACTCACACATAAAATTGGTGTTCACCTCTCCAACCAGTCAGTAATAACCCTGCCAGTACCCAAGCACTCTAAAGTACTTCAAGTAGATCTCCCATGAACTTACAACCTGTAATTCAATAGACCATACTTACACATGTAGATCTCCTATGAGCTTGCAACAACCTGCAACTCAATGATCTTAATATGGAAGGATCTTCCTTGCCTTCATTTTCAGCTCATCTTACAATACATGCCAATGGATCTATAAATAGATCCCAGACTTAAACAATAACTTAGACTCTTAATTTAGAATAATAGACATGCAACTCAAGACTCGAAATAGCTTTTACATGCAAACACTTAGTTCAACAAACTAACTGTTCATGCAACGAATAGTTCTAGAACACACAGGCAATCGATGTCGGTCCCTATCTAACTAATGCTGACTGACGTTGGTTGACTCCCTACCAATGTCAGTTGCTTTCTACATTCATCATGACCGATGTCGGTCATACTGTTGATGTTGGTACTTCTAGAACTTTAGCAACCTCCTCTTCATCTGCATAGTTGAAGCTTTTAGCTCCACAACATAACAAAAATTGGATTTCTTAGATAGTTATAACCCTTGTTTAAAAATCTAATCCTCTATTTTATAGGTTTAACTATCTATTTAAGTTGTTTTCTTTTTTTAATTAACCAACAAAAGGAAAACTTCATTCACATTTTCAATTTAGTGCTTAACAAAGAACAAACCAACATTGCCTTTGTACTTTTAAGAGAATTCAATTTTCATTCTTTACTTAAGTTTTTTGCATTTCCATTTTCTTGTTGTATCCCTAAATCTTACTTGATGTATGCTCTTATCTTTACCATTCATGGGGTCTTGAGAATCAGAAATCACGTACATCTTTCCCTATTTCATTTTTTAGGACTTAACAAAGTGGATTTCATCACCTTCCCACCTATATTTAGTGGTGAATTGACCTAATAAGTGACATCATAGCATCTTACCAACCCTATTATTTAATGGTGTATATAAATTGGGGTTATGCCTATAGTATTTTAGCTTTTGGTTCTTTGGATCTTGATTATGCTAGTAGAGCTTCATTGAGACCCTAATGGTTGAAGTTGTCATAAAATGACTAAACCCTTTGATGAATGGATCATATGATCTTGCATCTAATTAATGGATTTTTCTGAAGTGTCCATGTACTGTAAGGTATATTAGGACCATATAATGTGCCAATAAAAAACATAGGGTATAAATACACATTTATCATAGATATCACATTGATGTAGGGGTGTAAAGGTTTACATCCACAAAGATTTCCTTTTACATAAATTTTTTTGAGATAAAGGGGAGATCAAAAATCCTACCAATAACACGAATTTTTTTTTTAATGAACCTTAAATTTTATCCTCTCAAAATCAAGTATATCAAAAGGATTAATTGACTATCTCATAACCCATGTCATTTTCCACATGATTTATTGAATTAATTTTGTTAAAAACCATGATATATTAACAACCTCATTTGAAACAAAAATAACAAAGTTCTCAGACCAAACAAGTTCAAACACATTGTCACCTATTTACACATTGAGGTGTTACGCTACCCATCTCTATTCTAAACCTAGACTTAAGTTTTCTTGTGTTCACCTTCACCCTAAGTTTTAAACAACCATTTGGCTTCCTTTCATTTCCATTTTATACTATTACACTATCCACATATCCAAAACAAGCTTGGTCATTTTCATATTGATTTGCTCACCACTTGAAACAATAGCCTCTGTCTCATTTGGTAAGGTTACACTACCCATTTTATTTTTGATTTAGAGTTGTATCTTCTTGTGTGGAACCAATTACCAAAATTCCAAACCATTTGACTCTATTTCAGTCTCATTCCAAATTATAATACAATATAAACTAAGGTCAAGATAATATATTTTTTAAGCAATTATAATTCTTTAAAAACCAAAACTAGTTATCCTCATTCTAGTTTCATTTTGGGCTTTGATTTTCTTGTGACAAACTATTTTAGAAAAATAAGAGCATTTACCCTAATCATAGACTTACACTTATTAAATAAAATACTTTCTATTACAATTCAAAATTCCAAGGACCATTTTACACTATTTTGAATTCTCAAAACCAATTCAAACCAAGATCACATTTACAACACTTTTCAAAACCAAACACCATTCCAAATATGCCAAGGTATACTTTTAGTAGGGCCTCTTATGGCCCTAGCTTCATGGAAGAAAATTTTTATGGTGAAGAGGAGAAATCCGTTGTGTTTGAATATATACATACCATTATGGAATTAATCCAAGGTCTATGAAATATCCAACCTATATAAGATCAAGATGAATATCTATTAAGGCTAATAAAATCTAGAGTTAGGTTCCCACCTAAGTTTCCAATCGAAAAATTACACACCCCAATCCACGTAGAGGAGAAACTACAAGATCAACCTCATACTCAAATTCTAAGACTAACCATAACTTCATATACTAAAGGGAAAGATACAATTATTGATCCTTCCCAACCTGGTCACATTATAAAATCCACCATATAACAAATTATTCAATGTTATGTAGTTCAAATTATTGCTGATTTAAAGGATTTTATGGCTATAACCTCATTCAACAACACCACATCTATAGAGCAAAATTAGTCATGTGAAAAACTGAAATAAGAACTAAATAATCTTATATTTTATGTAAATCCTTGGGCTCCTCCTAAAAAATCCATGACAGTGAATGATTCATAATAGTTTCCACTTGAGATGAAACATACATTCTTTAACTATTAGGAGATCCTTTTCGATACAAGATAAGTACCTAATGATTCAAAATAAGAACCATAACATCCAAAATAATTTATAAATAATACACCACCATAATAAGTAGTGGTAATTTTAAAAACACATTACCAACTTATTCTAATTCACAATAATGACAATAAGTTCCCCTTTAAAACTAGCACCAATAATGACTTCTTATAAATCAACAAAAATTCCTCAAAACTAATAACATATTCTGGTAGACCAATAGTATATTCCCTACCATTCCCAAAAACATATTACTCTACAATAATAATACCTCACCTATTCTAACTTGAATTAAAACCAATAATATATCCCTTATCCAATTCAAAATTCAAGATATAGGGCGAATATCCCTAGTAGAACCATAAAAGGAGGAGCCATTTCCACCTATGCTAATACTAACCAAGGATAACAATTCACTAATACTTATCAAATTTCCCTCTTCCCTCATAGAATTCACTGAATATCCATGAATGAAATAATCTAATGGAGATAGTTTTATAACTTCAAAAAGGTAAGCAAGTACACAAGATGTATATGTTTGATGACATATGCCCTTATCTATTTGATATCAACTTTCTCTAGGTGCCTTCCCAACCCCATTTTGAAATACAAAAATTTGAAAAATATAAAGGGAAAGGATGTAAAATATAACACATAAAATAATTCTTTGTGGCATGCCAATAAGTAGCTTATAATAATATATATTTTCTATGCATATTTTTGCAAAGCTTAGGTAGGAAAACACTAAAATGACTTATCAAACTACCAAAGGGATCAGTCACTACATTCAATGACTTATCATAAAATAATTTCAACCAATTTTCATACAATATAAAACATGAATTTATAGTTTTGGATTTTTTCAATGCTAAGTATAAAGGGGGATAGAGCTTGTCAACATACTTTCAATAGTGGAGAGCTTTGGCTAGTCATTTTTCACATAATTTCCTAGATATGTAGTTAATAGGTATCTTTGTACAAGACCTAAATTTTGAGCTTGATCATAATATTAGACTAAATTTTACTAACACATTCAAATAAATAATTGATAAAAAGGTATAAATATAAAAATGACTTATTATCAAGATATATTCTTAGACCCAAAAGATGAGCCAAAGCCAAGTGTCGAACCAAGGTTAAACATCATTTCAGACCACCACAAATGAAAAGTAGGAGGCCTTTTAAAAAAATGGTTGGTAACAAGGTTATAGAGGCAAGACATGTAAAAATTGTGAAACCACCACCTATTTGAAATGCCCCACCTAACCCTTATATTTGATTACAAAGAGGTCCCTTGTAATGAGGATACTACAAGGATAGAGTTTTTAGTAACCTCAAAAAACCCATTAAGGCCATGTTATAAAAGATAATGATAGATAATATTATTATGTGGCCTAATCAAAAACCCTTTCCAAAGGGTTAACATAAAGCAATATGGTATCATGATAATTATTATTGCGATTATCAATGCATGGTTTTTCATTCAATCTATATATGTATGTAACTATAACACCTTTGAAAATTTGATTGGTAATGGGGAAATTAAATTATGTAAAATAGTACCCAACACCAAAGAGATGGTAATTTACAAGAAACCCTTTCCCAAGCATAATGATCTATAGAAATAAACCAATTAGGACTAAGGACAGGTCCAACATAAAAAACAAGGACATGGCTAGAATCAAAACTAGAATAACATAATTAGGATCATGATACCCAAACCAATCAAGTGGGATATCACATTATACCCTAGGACTATGGTGATGTTTTAGGGAATGTTATAAATAATTACATTACTACTATCAAATTCATGCTTTGTAAACTAGTTAACACTCACTAGAGTGTTAGCCCTTCTATCTTATAACTAACACCTTTGATTACAGGTAATTCTAACATAGGTCAGAGCAATTCAATTTTGTCTCAACCATCAATAATTAATATTTCTAGACCAACACATAGTTTCACTAATAATAGTAATTATTTCTTGAATGAAAATTTTGTAGTAAGTAAACATCCAAGAGTTACCCTTCAAGGCTCTTGCCTCCTAATGCCAATGCCAATACCAATCAAGATACTACCTTGCCAAAACCCAAACCTCCTCACCTTTATAATAAGTAGTATAATATCAATGATCAACTAAGTACAACACCTAAAAAAAAATTATCTTAGACCTCTTGTGTACATCATAAGGTCACTAGACCATATTAAATGACTTTCTCCAACATTCTAAGTTATCAAATGACATTGATCCAATGCAGTTCTAAGCATTAGTTGGACACTTATCTATTGGTCAACAATTTACATTTGACCAAAGTGATATGTAACCCATTTGTCTCCTTAATAACAACCTCATTTACATCAATACCATCATTTTTGAGCATTGTTCCTATTATTTAGGTTTGGTATTGATGTTGTCATTGATGTCAAATGTTCTTGAGAAGGTGTTAATGATGTCATTAAATAATGTAGCTATCAAGAGAGAACATTGGTCAATGTCTTAGTGTTTATGAGAGTGTAATATATTATTGGTATATGTTCTTATGACTGCATTAGTGATGTGAAGGTCATCATGTAAGGTTATTTTTGTCAAAGTTGTCAAGTGCTTGAGCCTTGTAATGTCTTGAGAAGGTATGTTCATAGGGTGCCTAGTCTTATAGATGAAAGAGCATGATGGCTTGGTGATATGGATGTAAAAATACATTAGAGGTTGTGTAAGTATTTTTGAAGATGTACATAAGTCATTATAACAATCATGATAATCTCAAGGTGTGCCTATAGGGGTAAGACCTTCAGACCAAGTCTACACCTAGACCACTCCTAAACCCTACCTAGCCTAACGAGGCATCATGATTTATTGTTAAGGCATATGAAGAATGTATGAAAATGTTTAATCATGTATGAATTTGACTGAGTATGAGAGAGAGAGAGGTGGAAAGTTCATGAAAAGAGGTATGAAGGTCTGTTTCAAGCCCTAATATGGTTTGTAGGTCAAGGTCTAAACAAGCAAAGAGAAAGTATGGCCTAATGGGGTATGAAGTTTTATTTACAAGGAAAGTATGGATAGGTGAGTGTTTTCAAAGGTGTTATATGTTTTTTCAAACATGTTCACAAAGTTTGAGGTCATGGTTTATAAGAAAAGGCATGAAAAGTAGTTTTGAGGTCTCTCAAATACATAGAATGAAGGTATGCAAACCTAAGAAAGACCTTTATGTCTTTATTGGCATGTATAGATTTTGCATGAGAAAAATATATATTAATTTTAGATGAGGAAGGTTCTTATCTCAAAAGTCTAGGCATTAGTTTTTGGATTAAAATGTTATGATTTATGAATGATTATTAAGAGTGGAAATAGGCTTAAACCCTCCTAGAACCCTAATAAGGACTAATGTAAATAGTACTAATGGCATGCTTCAAGTGGTTATTAGAGATAAAAGGTGTCATGTACCTAAGATGAGATTATTATGGGTCTATTTTAGTGGCATATGAAGTGTTAATACTATGTATGAATTTTTAAAGTGTTTCAAGAAGATCAAAAGGGTAATGTGTACTAACGAAGGCTTAAAAATGGATTTGGTCCATTTGAGCTATGGTAAACCTAATTTAATGATTAAAATGTTTTTGGAATGTATTAAGACCTATTATGTTGAATATATAAGTTTTCAAGTGTTTATGTCTGACCAAGAGGTGTATGAGCAAGAGCCTGGTATAAGAATAAGGCCTAATAAACCAAATTATCTAGTTAGAGAATGAGCGAGTGAAAATAAAGGATATTGTGATTTTAAGAGAAAAATTAGGTCTTATCGACCATTATAAGAGTGAAAATAAACTATCATGAATATATAATATGGGTACTATAGATGAAGATCAAGGTCATATGACCTAATCTATCTTGAAGAGCCCTAGATGAGTGAAGAAGCCTAGAAGGCAGTTTAAGAAGGATAGAAGAGAGATAATAAATAAATAAGGTGATAATCATATATAGTATGAGAAATAAGGTTTTATGAAGTTTATCAAATGTTTCATGTGGTTTAGTCTGTGCTGAGTCATCTAGGGGGTTGGTGCCTCCTTATAAGTGGGTGCTTAGCTAGCTCGGGTTAGTTCTCTATGTAGATTAGTTCACTAAATTGTGATCTACTAGATTATAATAATATATTCCATTTGTAGTTATTAGTGTGTTTTTTTCCCCTTTAGGGTTTCTGACTCATATGTGTGTTTTCTTATTTTATTCTCATGTGAATGACTCTTTATACAATGATATATCTTTGTATTACTTTGATGGTTCAAGGAATTTTAAAGTACATTTGAAAGAAAGTTTTAAGAGAATGATTGACCCATCCCTCAATCATTGTGTTTCCAAAAAATTGTATCATATCCTAGTCCTTTTTAAAAAGTATACATATTGAATTTGATCTTAATAAGCACAAAACTTCTTATGATAAAAAAGAAGAAGACATGTATGATGAAGAAGTCTATTATAGTAGTGAAGTAGGAGAAGATGAAGTAGACCTTTGAATCTGAGATCATAAGTGTCCTTGGCGATTTTAAACCTCAAAATAAGACTATCAAGGATATCAAGATTTATTTATAAGGTGTCAACACAAGGTTTAGGTTAAATGAAGTTGATTATGCCTAATTGAAGATAGATATATATTCCTTGAAGATTGAGCATGAGTAGCTCATAGATAAAATGTGAAAGTTGAGAGAGAGCGTGAGAATTAAAAATAACTCAAGAGAACCAACATGAAAATAAAAATCAAGTATACCAATGTAATAAAAGATAAGTCATCATGGAACCATGGGAAAATGAATAATTAGTTAAGAGGTAAGTAAGGAAATATTTTTTTCTACATCTATCAAAGTATAGGATAAATTTCAAGATTCTTATCTAATAAAGTTATAAGAACCTCAAGATTCAACAAGAAATATTAATCTTATAGAATACATGATAATATTCAAACATTGGTATGCAATTGAAATTAATTTATGACTGATCGTATTGATCTCAAGAGTCAAGATGGACTATTTACGAAGGAGGAACAAAAGACTAAAGATCTATGCTATCTCAGACTGCCTTTCACTTCAAGATGAAGGCATAAAACTATATATATATATATATATATATATATATATATATATATATATATATATAGTGGTTTCTCAAGACACATAATAGGAGACAAAAATAAGTTCATCTCATTAAAGAATAATGTTGTAAGAACTATGAGGTTTAGAAAGAACATAATTGCCAATATAGTTGCCAAGGGTATCTTGAGTTTGGACAATGGGAAGACCAAGACACAAAATGTGTTGTATGTGGAAGGTTTTAAACATAAAATACTTAATTTAAGTCAAATGTGAAATCAAGGACATACACTAACATTTCATGATAGAGGGTGTGAGATAAAGAGATCAAAATCAGGAAGACCAACTGCCAATGCTAAGAGGGCTAAGAATAACCTATGTCTTGAATGAGATCAAGAAGGATATATGGTTTATGATAAATATTTATGAAAGTTGGATATGGTAAATAAGGTTAGGTTACTTAAAATTTGACAATTTGGTCAAGATAAGAACTAATAATTATTTTAAGAACATTCTTAAGATCACCAAACCTACAAACATACTTTAAAAGGCTTGTCAACATGGTAAGTAGACTAGAAGAAGGTTTGAGTCCAAGGAATACTCTACCACAAGACCCTTAGATTCAATACACACTTGTCTCTATTGAAATACAATAATTCAAAGCATTGAAGGAGATAGTTACTTCATGATATTCATAGATGACTACATAAAAATGACTTGGGTTGCATTCTTAAAATAAAAGTTAGAAGCTCCAGACTAATTCAAGGCATTCAAAGATCTTGTTCAGAATGATAAGAATGGGAATATCAAGTGCCTAAGATATAATAGAGGATGATATTTTTATTCCAATGAGTTTGATGACTTTTTTCAAGTTCATAGAATACATAGATAGTTCTCAGCAACTAGGATACCTCAGTAGAATGTGGTAGTGGAAAGAAAGAATATGATAGTTCAAGAGATGTTTAGAACTATGATAAATGAGTATATATTATCTAATGATATTAGAGAGTGAAAATAAGCACTAAATTCTAAATTTTAAATAGTGGATAGATAATGAATAATAGAAACAAAAATCCTTATGAACCATGGAAGGACAAAATTGCTAAAGCAAAACATTTTAGAGTGTTTGGGAGTAAATGCTTCATCAAAAGAGATGATAAAGATTTAGGAAAGTTATATTATAGTTCTGATGAAGGTATATTCTTAGGATACTCATGAATGATCTTCACCTATAGATTTTATAACAAGAGGTTGTAGAAGATAATATAAAGAACCAATGTGAAGATTGATGAGACAAAGAAATAACACTCATAATAAAAGGATACTTTAGAGAATATGGATTTCAATAATGAGGAATAAACTATAGAGTTTGATGAGGAAGAATTATAATTTAAGGAGAGATGGAACTCAAAAGGTCCCTCAAGGTAGATTCAAAGAGATCATTGTGAATCTAAAATCATTGGCAACAACAATGCAAGTATGCAAACAAGGAAAATATTGGTAAGTAATCTAATTCAAGAGAATGTTAATCTATTAACTAATATTGAACCTAATAATATTATAGAAGCGAGCAAAGATAAATTTTGAATAGATGTTATGAATGAGGAGATAGACCAAATAGAGAATAATGAGACTTGGGAACTAGTTCCTAGACCTAAAGACAAGAATGTCATTGGCATAAAGTGGGTGTTTAAAAATAAATTAAATGAGGATGGAGAAGTCACAAGGAACAAGGCTAGATTAGTATGCAAGGGATATACACAAGTTTAAGGGATATAATTTAAGGATACCTTTGAATTAATATTAAAATTGGAGGCCATTAAATTTTTTCTAGAATATAAAAGATTCAAGGAAGATGAGTCTTCAAAGGTTAATTATATGTCATATTGGTCAATGATTAAAATTTTGTCATATAACAATGCCTCTAGACCTGACATCATGTAGGCAGTAGGTCTTGTGGGAAGGTTTCAAGTAGATCCAAAGGATAATCATCTAAAAGAATTCAAAAGGATACTTAGGTATCTCAAGGGGACTATGGAGTATGGGTTATGGAATCGAAGAAGCAAAGAGTTCAATTTTACAATCTATATAAATGTAGAGTAGGAAAGAAGTATAGATGATAGGAAGAGTACTAGTAGAGGAGCTTTATTCTTAGGTGGGTGCATAGTTTCATGGATCAACAAGAAGAAACAATCAATAACATTATCCACTTGTGAGGCTAATTACATTTCATCATCTTCATGTTTCAATAAGTTCTTATGGAGGAGATAGACCCTAAAAGACTACAAGGTAGAATATGATTTTCCTAGACTTATCTATTATGATAATAAAAGTGCTATAAGCATATCAAACAACCCTATCATGTATTCAAGGACCAAACACATTACCATTAGATATAATTTTATAAAATAGAAGGTAAATGAATAAAGTGTCAAACTTGAATATGTTTCTACACATGATCAAATTATAGACTTTTTGACCAAACCACTTCCAAAGGTAACATTTGAATGCCTAAGATAGGGATTGGGTGTAATTCCTACCCTTGGGAATCATTAAATAAGCCAAGTAATTAGGGGGAGTGAATCATGCTCATTATCTCCAAGAATAGGTGAGTTTGTCTAAGAAGGTATGCATGGAGATAAGGGGAGCATGCTTGTATTATATATCATAGTCCTATGTGTTGAGTATTTTAGTTATAAGGGATGTGATATAAGGATTTAGAAACATTACTTTGTCATTTATGTTAAAGGGGGAGAAATACCAAAATGGGGAGATAAGAATGATAAATTTGTAGTGTATTTTTCCATCAATGACAAAGGGGGAGATGTTTGAGAATTGTTCCTATTATTGAGGTTTTGAATTGATGTTATCATTGATGTCAAAGGTTCTTGAGAAGGTATTCATGAGTTCATTTAAGAATGTATCTATGAAGAGAGAATATTGATCAATGTTGAAGTGTTTCTAAGAGTGTAATATATGATTTGTATATGTTCTTGTGACTGCATAAGTGATTTTAAGGTCAGCATGGAAGGTTATTTTTGTCAAAGTTGTCAAGTATTTGAGCCTAGTAGTGTCTTAAAAAGGTATGTGTAGGGGATTGCTAATATTGTAAATGAAATAGCATGATGTATTATTGAGATGGATGCATAGAGGCATGAGATGTTGTATAAGGTTACTTAAATATGTATATAAGGCATTGAATCACTCATGATAATCTCAGGGTATGCTTATAAGGGTAAGACCTTCAAGCCAAGTCTACACCTAGACCACTCCTAGATCTTGTCTAGCCTAATGAGGCATCATGATCTATTTTTAATGAATATTAATAATTTATGATAATTTTTAGGAATGCATTAAGTTTCTTGAATGTGTGAAATATGTGGAAAGTTCATGGAAAGAGGCATAAAGGTTTGTTTCAAGGTTTAAACAAGTGAATAAAGAAATAACATGGAATAATGGGTTATTAAGTTTTTTTTTCAAGGAAAGTATGGATATTTGAGTGTTTTCAGAGGTATGATATTTTATTTCAATCATGCTCACAAAGGATGAGGTCATGGCCTGCAAAAAAGGCATGAAAAGTTGTTTTGAAGTCTCTAACATACATAAAATGAAGGCATGCAAACTTGATAAAGACTTTCACATGTTTATTATAAAATGTAAAATATGATTGAGAACCTAAGATATTCATGGTATATGGGGAAGGGGCCTACCTCAAAATTTTAGGCATTATTTTTTTCATTAAAGCGAATTGCTTTATGAATGATTGTTAAGAGTAGAAATAGGCTTAAACCCTCCTCGAACCCTAATAAGGACCTAATCATGAATATGTTGATCAAAATATATTAGAATGGTATCAGTATACTATAAAAAATATAGAATATTATATTCAACTCTCCTAGTCACCTCTAGGTGATTGAGTTGTCATGTGTGTGAGTAGACACTATAGGAAAGTGCACATTTCTCAAAGATTTTTTGTAGCAGTCAAAGTTGACCAAGTAAATGTATGTAAATAATTGTATGAAAAAGGTTGATAATTTTATTTTATTTACATTGTGGTTTATTTATAGGTTCAATTCCTTAAGTGTGTTAAACTAGTCATCCAAATTGACCAGTCACTAACAAGCCTAATGGTGGAAATAGTGAAAACCTTAGGTAATAGTGAGAAGAGGATTAGGAATGTGTTATTATGAAATAGGGATGAATAAATCTACATGTATATATTTTTAAATAATTTTAAGAAATTTCAATTATTAGTATAAGTCTTGGAGATCAATGGTTATAGTGAAAATGTTATTCACAAGTTAACATGTCTGGTTTATATGTGATAATGAGATATAAGGTTATGAGATTGGTCTACAAGACCAATATTACCATTAGATAATATTATATTTATATATTATAATGGTATAATGATATCATAAGTTCATCAACATGCATCATAAGTCTCTGAAAATGGTCATATAGGTGTTAAAATTCATTATCACCATAATTGGTCTTTGAGGAAAACTTGTAGTTCTAAGTGAGCAAGTTGTAAGACTATTTTTGACTCATTTCACCTTATGTAATGAATTATAATGCAATTTTTGAAAATTTTAAAGTCTTTTAGGTTCTATGCACATTATTTATGGTCATGGTTATGTGTCTAATCATTTTTTATCTTTAGTTCTTCTAGATATACCTTTCTCTGTGTGTGAAGGCCTAATGTAAATAGTACTAATGACATGCTTCAAGTGGTGATTGGAGTTAAAAGGTGTCATGGACCTAATATGAGATTATTATGGTTATATTTTAGTGTCATATTAATTTTTTTTTTCATTTTTGAAGTTCTTCAATAAGATCAAAAAGGTAATGTGTACCAATGAAGGCCTAATTGAATTAGGTTTCCTTAAGGCCTAAAGAAGGATTTGTTCCATTTGAGAAATGGAAAACCTAATGTAATTATTGATTCAATTATTTTTCATGTCATAAGGCCTATTTTTTTGAATATATAAGTTTTTAAGAGTGTATGGTTGACCAAGAGGTGTATGAGTAAGAGGCTAGTGTAAGAACAAGGCTTAATAGGCCTAATTGTCTAGTTAGAGAATGAGCAAGTGAAATTAAATGATATAAAAGTTTGAAGAGAAAAATTAGTTATAATAAAAAATAATAATGGTGCATATAAACTATCATGAACATATAATATGGTTATTATACGCAAATATCAAGGTCATATGACCTAATCTGTCTTGAAGAGACTTAAATGAGTGAAGAAGCCTAGAAGCTATTTTGAGAGGGATAAAAGAGAGAAGAAATAAATAAGGTAATAATAATATATTATATGAGAAAAAAGGTGTTATAAATGTGATAAAAAAATTTAGGTGGATGAGTTGGTTCTAGTCATATATGGAGTTTTTGCCTCCTTGAAATTCGGTGCTTGTTAAAGCCTAGCTAGGTTGGTGCTTAACTAGTTGGGGTTGGTGCTTCACTAAATTGTGATCAATTAGATTATAGGAATATAATCCATTTTTAGGTATCATTGGTTTTTATTCATCTTGAGTGTATTTAACTCATATGTGTGTTTTTGTATGTTATGCTCATGTGAATGACTCTTTATACATTGGTATATATTTGTATTACTTTGATGTTTCAAGGAATGTTAAAGTAAATGTGAAAGAAAGTTTTAAGAGACTAATTCACCCCCCTCTTAGTCATTTTTTTCCAACAATAATTTCCCACCTCATATTATATTGGGTTATTATATAAAATGGTTTAGTTTTGAACATATCATCATTGAAACTAATCCAAACATTGGGTTATATAGTAACTAACATGCAATAGAATACTATCACCATCAAGTATTATGATAATGCTGAGATATAATATTTTATCACCATATAATTTCCATTTATTATTGGGCATATCACCCACAACACCTTGTGCCATATAATTGACATTAAAATTCCTTATAATATGCTTCCTGGTTATCTTTGTATCCATGAAGTACAAGTAGTCCCTTCTACCCTATGTATGCAAAGAAAAATTCAATTGATTGATAAATTAATCCTAGCTTAGAGAAGATAAATCCAACTTGCACTTTAAATTATTGATAAATTATATATTTAGGGTCATCACCAATATGGATACACTAGACTAAGACAAGTGATGAATTACCATAATAAATTCACTAGGGAGGGTTCCCAAGCCTTTAGTGAAGCAAAACCATGCAATAACCATAACTAGGTCCTATGTTTTTATATTCAATAATTTATAAATGATAAGAGAAAATTAAATTATAATCTAGTGTTCACCAATTCTTGTGGCAAAAATAGGTGGTAATAAACATTAAAAGTTAATATGCATATAAGACATATACTCACATCAATGTATATAAAATCCTAATGCATGGGAGAGAAGTATAAATGCATATCTATCCATTATTACAAAGGAGTAACAAAGTTAGGAATACTTACCTTTGAAAAAAAAACATATCAAGCCTCAATATCTCCCTTGGCCAAGGTGCTTTGTAAGAGGTTATTGTGGTATGTAAGGATGATAAGGATAAATCAAATCTAGGATACACAACCTATCCACTCATCCAAAAGACTTCTCCATAAAATAAGATCTATATCTTGAAAGAAAGTATTAAAACCCTAAGCTATGCTCCTCAAGTAGAATGGGGGATAAGTAGATGTGTAATGTATATCTCTTTTTCTTCTCTTATAATAAATGACAAAATGATTGTGTTTATATAGCTAAATCTAAGCATAGTACTTTTCAAAAGTTTAGCTGACAGGGTTAACCCAATCAAATCTATATCTTTATTGACAAAATGAAATTATATCCTAGTGTAGGTCAGGCAATGGTGGACCTAGACTCGAAAAGAGTTTTGTTAATTAGAGTATAGGGTTGATGGGGTTGATAGTGTATTGTAAAATTTCAAAAAGGATTTTAGGATATAGAATGGATAATGAAGGGAAAAAATGACTAGAGGTGGTTGTAAAAGAGGAGGCAAAGCTTACGAGAATGTTTTTATGAGATGGTTATACAGATAACAAGTGGTAGTAAAGGGACAATAATCTTGTGAAGTACCAATGGTCTAGCCACCCCTTTAATGGTGCACCCCTTAAGGTGTACACTCAAATATAATTAGACTTGATGGGCTATTTCAAGAGAGAAAACACTTATAATTGATAAATTTTAAAAATATTGTGTGTATACATATGCCCCAGTTGAAGCTCATCATGTGTCACATATATGTAACATGGGATGATGCTTTGGGAAAAGAACATAACAACACACAACACTAAAGCTAAATAAATTATATAAAATATCAAATAATATTAATTAAATAATATAATTAAAAAACATGTACTTTAGCACTTATGCAACTGGAAATAAAATTGATCTATAAATCAATCCTAGATTAGATAAAATAAATCCTACTTACACTTCTGATGGTTGATACATTAGATATTTAGGGTCATGACCAAGATGGATCCTCTAGACCTAACCAAGGGATCTCTTACCACACCAATATCATTAAGGAGGGTTCCAAATCCTTAAGTCAATAAAAAATATGTAATAACCCTAACTAAGTCCTATATTTTAATATTCACTAATTAAGTAAATGACAAAACTAAAGTAAAAGTATAATATAGTGATCACTAAAGATTGTTCCACAAAGTGGGGTCTAGTATACATAAAAAGGTAAAAATGTATAAGATAATCCAATTTAAGATACGTATAGGTGACACCCTAATGCATGGAGAGAGAAATTTATTCAAAATCCATTACATATGCTACTTCTATCTAAAAAAGATAGGATCAAAGTTAGGGATACTTACCTTGAAGATGAACCTGTCAAGACTCATTCTCTCCCTTTTTCAAAGGTGCTTCATAAGAGGTTTTGTGGATTGTAAGGATCACTTAGAAAGGCCAAAGAATCCAATACTTTTCCAAAAAACAAGATTCATATCCAAGTAGAAACACTAATCTAAGAATCATCAAGTAAAATGATGGAAGAACATATTGTAAAAAAGTGAAAATGAATAATTAACTCATTACTATCTACAATAAATGGAAAAATGAATGTGTTTATATAGTTGAATCTATCCCTAGTCCTTTCCAAAAGGTTAGTTGAAAGTGCCCAATCAACTCTATACAATTATTAACAAAATAAAATTAGGTCCTGGTCTAGGTTGGCTAAGGGTTGACCTATAGCCTAAATGAGTTTTGTCAATTATATTATAGGATCTATGGGTTGGATAGTGTATCATAAAACATCAAAAAATATTTAAGGATAGGGAATGGATAATGAAGACAAAAAATGACTAGAGGAGGGTGAAAATAGGAGGAAAATCTTAGGGAAATGTTTATAGGAGATGGTTATGTACATATCAAGTGGCAGTTAAGGGAAAATAATCCTAACAAGCACCAATGGTCTATCCACCCATTTTTGAGTGCACCCCTTAAGGCATGTATTCAGAGAGATTGAGACTCGATGGGTTCCTACAAAAGAGAAAGCATTAGTAATTGATAAAGTTTTAAAATATTATGTGTATAAATATACCCCACTATAATCTCATCATGAGTCACTTAGGTGCAATAGGGGATGGTGCTTCAAATAAATAACATAAAAACACATAACACTGAAGCTAAAAAATTATAGTATTTTAAATTATAAAATAACTAAATTTAAAAATGACTGAAATGGAAATTGTAGATAGATTTTGAGCTCTATATGAATTTAAACAAGCTAAGTCCAACTAAAATGCAAAATACCTATTAGGAAAGATTCTAGAAATAAATTAGAATGATATGAACTTAAAAATCCTTGATTCTAATAACCTCTTTCTAGGATTTTCAAATGGATTAAGTAATTGATTACATATAGACTCAGATTGACATAGATGGCATGATGTTGGATTATGATAATGGATGCTTGATGGTTGATTATGGATTCATTTCGACATGGTTTCTCTACAAGCTTTCTAGTTTTTATTTGAGGGTGGAGTGACAGATTAGTTTTATAATAAAATTGAGGGAAGATCCATGGTCGAAATTCAAATTTGGGCCTTTGAAATATAGGGATAGGAACTTTCCATAGAATTTTTAATTCCATGGAAATCTCTAGAATTAGAAATTTCTAGAGAAGGGGGATAGTTTGGAGAGAGTTCTATATTTATAGAGTTATAAAACTCTCTTTAGTAGTTAATGATTATTAGTGGAAGGTTATAAAAGGATTATAACAAGATTAGGTGACTAGGGGTATAGGAAAGGATAGGGTGTAGGTTAGTAGGTGGGTAGGTGGGGTTATGGGAATTTTAAACTCCCATATAATGGATAACTAGGATTAAATTAGGATAATAAAGATTATGATAGAATTAATGGAAGAATGGGATGAATAATGTTAGTGGAAGTAGGATAATAGAATAAGATTTTAGATAAATATCTAGGAATGAGATTATATTAGCAGAATAAAATAGGTTAAGGGGAATTAGTGTCGACTAATAGGAATATTAGTCGATAGTAATGAAGCAAGAAATTTTAGTTACATATATTTTTCCCCTCTTTGAAATGAAATTGTGAGTGAAATTAAGTGGAAGGATTAATGGTATTTTAAATAAAAAACATGTCATATATGAATTTTAGTATATGATGATAGGGGATATGATGCCCCTTCAATGGAACATTCAGGGAAGAATGAGCTAGATGGCCACTCAAAAGAAGAAATGATGGGTGGGATGAAATGGGTAGATGAGGGGATGGGATGTTAGGTTTGGAATAGAAGATGAAGAAGATGAGGTTGACATTAATTAATGAGCTATAAATTGATAATGATGCCCTTGGTAAGGACACATGCATAGGGAATAGATATGATGGGTGTCATAGTTGTAGACACATCCCAAGGGGGAATCAGTCATAATAGGATGATGATAGGATTAAAAGGCCATAAGATTTAGATGTATCTAAACCAAGCATGCATACAAGGGAGAGCTATAGGCTAGGATAAGATAGATGATGGGTGTTGCTCAAAGCTATATTTGATCAATATGATGTTGTTGATACTAGAGAATAAATGATATGATCGAGTGACCAAAGGATTGGGGGATGATTATAGATGATAGAGATAGTGGTCGAGCTATCATTGGACACCAAAAAAGTGGCCAAGTGCTGCCTACATAGTCTATAAATACCTTAGGCCGATGTAGTTCTAGCTAGGGGATAGAATATGATGATGATGATGATTAGGGATTAAAGGTGATGATAGGGATGAGTAGGATTTTTAGTGATTGAATAACATGACTTATATGATGGGATGAGGATAAAAGATTATATGTTATTTTGATGGGTTAAGAGGATTAGATTAGTAATGGAAATAAGAATGATGAGATGATTAAAGGAATGATGAGGGTAGGTGTGATCAAGCCATCACAATGTCATAAAGTTCATCATAGGTTAAGTAATCCAATAAATATAGCACTTGATAATATACCCCATGATATAAGGATGACCAAGAGGACATTGTGCCAAAGTGTGTGGGTAAATGGTGAACTCGACAACCTTAAGGGAACTTTTGGTGTCCTCATAGCATCCTCATTAATTACCTAAAAAGACAAAAAGAGATACGATGTAAACAAACAAAAAGACAAAAAAGATATATACATGATAAAAGACATGAAAAAAAGACAAACAAAAAACAAAAAATAGACAAGTATATACATGTAATGTCACAATGTCTTGTCTAATGATAGGATGAGTGATTAGGTGATGGGTTGGAAAATCATTATGTGATTTTGAACTTAGTATGGAATTGGATTTGGATAAGATGATGATGATGATGATTAGGATGAATATGAGGTGTTACCCCTAGCTTAGGATAGAAGGATGGATGACATGATGAAGTATTTGAACACTAATTTGGTCTTGAAATTGGATCAAAAAGTGAAAAAGGATGGGGATAAAACAAAGTAATGACCAAGGATTACCAAAAAATAAGGCCTTGTAAGAATCCAATATAGTAAAGAAACTTAAAGATGATGGGATAAAATACCTTTAATTCTAGAAAATAAGTGATTGGATGGGTGTTAGGATGAAGAGGTTATGATAGAACACTGATGAGATTAAGTACTTTCCATACTAGCAAAGGGTAATTGGATGGGTGCTAGGTATGAAAAGGCTTTCACATCAAGTGATGGGTGATAGATTAAATTCTTTGACAAGGTGATGTATGTTGTTAAGACCTAGCCAATAGGATGAGATGGAAGATATGAAGGGATGGGTAACCACTCTAATTCAGTCTCAAGATAAAATGTGTTACCAAAAATATGGGACAATATGAGATGGATGGAAATGGATGCAACTAGGGGATTAGGAATAAGACAAGACACAATGGACTCTTTTTAGCATTTTAAGATTTTATACTTTTTAGGGGTTTTGATAATTTTCAAATTTTAGGAATTTTTGGGATAGGTATATACACTATAGAAATGGGGCTACTAGAAAAGGGAATACCAAGCCTAGAAAACAAGAAAAGGATGGAGGGATGATGGTTGGGATGATAAAAGATGATGATGATGGGGACCAAGGATGAATGGACTAGGGATAGCTAATGACTACATTGTGAAGGAAATAAATGGTTATTTTTCTGAGTGTCCATTATAAGATATGCTATGAGGAGTTTGATAAAATTATCAAGACACCTTATTCTTCCTTATGAAGGTCAAAATAGGAAGGAAGAAGAGGTAAGATGCATGATATGATGGTGGACGATGGGTAGAAATAATGGATCAATGGATAAGATGATGGGTGATATAGACAAGGTGGAAAAGGGATGTGATAAGTGGTATGGATAGACGAGGATATGAAATAGATGGACTTTGCCCCCAAGTATCGAGGAATAATGTAGATAAATTATTTATTTTACCATGATGTTGGAAACTAGTTTTCATCATGGTACTTACTCAAGGTGCCAAAAGATTGGTTTTCACCATTAAAATATGATTTTTTTAGTTTTGAATTTATTAGGTATATATATTTATTAGATGATGGGTGAGATTCAAGGTGTGAACACTAGATGGATTATTTATCCAACACCTATTATGTAAAAATGTGATGCTAGGTGACCTTTATTAAATCTTGATTTAATGTCCTTTGGACATTTTGCCCAGGTGTCTTTATAACCACTATGAGGGATAATGGTGCCAATGGATTTATGATATGGTATGGATGGGATGATTTCATGATTTTTATGAGATATATGATGGTAATGAAGTATTTGATTATGAGTGATATGACAAGACAAGGATACAAAATTGGGTTCAACATTTGCATACACCATGGGATATAGTAGAGGGGATTATTTAGATTGGTGCCATGAGACTACAAGATCCAAAACCTTTTAATTTGTTTATTCTTTGACCCAAGCATTAAGAGGATGGTTGACCATATGATTTTTGACTTTATTTACCCCAGGTGCTAGTTTTTGGGCTTCACCAAAGGAGAATAATTTTTAACTTGATATAGAATGATTATTTTGACTTTGATGACCCCCTAATGCTTGATATTGGGATTCACTAGGGAAAGACATTATTTGATTAGGATGATGATTTAACATTGTTTGAATTTGGATTATAGGATCAAAGATAATTTGATGATGATTTATGTTTTTTGGAATATGGTCTTGAACCTTGGTATTTATGGTATATGATATGAAATGTAGAGGGGAATCCAATGATGCATGTTTCTATTTGTTCCTTTCATGGAGTGGGATATAATAATTATGGAGGAAAGGTAGATGGTTAATGTTAGGTGATGTATTAAGGGTATAATGAGAAACATAGTCCTCATAAAGGTCACTTAGGAGCCCTAGCCTCAACATTAGAGAAAGTGTCCATAAGAATCTTTAAAGAATCACTAAGACATGTATCCAATGTAGGATCAGATCCACTCTAAAAATATCCAACAAATAAAGCATTAAAGAATTCAGTTATGAATTCATCATCCTAATTGGGATCTTCAAAAAATCAGGGATTATCACCATTTATTGTAATATTGATAAGAGATGATGATTCTGATGAGGAATCTGATTTAGATACAAGTGTGGAACATGATCTAGAGGTAGATAAAACTTGTTCTGACTCTAATATTGATTTTGATGTACATGATGTTATGCTATGAGTAAAGGAGTGATTATCCATGATTTTCATCTCAATGGTGGTATTTTATTTGATGGGTGAGAGGGATATTATGGATGAAGCAAATATATGTCCATAAAAGGAATAATGGGATATGGGAGGATTAGGATTATGGGGAATAGATTTGTTTTGAATAGATGGGGGGTCAAAGATGGGAGGATCATGGAGGATGGATAGGATGTCTTAACCTTGGCTTGGAAGAGGAAGGGTTTGATTTGATATGGAATGAAATCTTGGCATTCCTCTTCTTATTCACCTAGGGATTTAAATTTATTTGATTCATCCTTGATTACTATGTCACCATTGTTGATGAGGTCTTGGACATAACCTCAAAAGTTTTGATATTATTTAATGAAATTCCCCCAAGTTAGATGATATATAAAATATTGGTTTGATTTATACCAAGAAGGATTAGGCTTAGTTGGATCAAGATGTTGTATGGGTGGATAGACCATCATATTAGTGGTGATTAGTTTAAAAAGGGCTTCCAAGGATATAGGAAGGGGAGTATAAGGACCCACTTTGATTTGTGACTTTGATATGAATTAATTGGAATTTATATTAGATGGTTTTTGATGTGGCTAGGTGGATGGATGGGTGGCCAAGATTGGATTCCTTTTGCTAGTAGGGGAAGGGATAGATGATTGGACATGACTAGTGGATGGGAGACTGGAAGGAGACTTACATGAAGGGGTTTGTGCTAGGGGTGTGATGAGTGAAAGTGGATCGATTCCTTCAAGAAGTGGGACACCCATTGAAATTAAATTAAAGAGGATCTCATCCTTGTTGACAACTATATATTGGTCTATGAAAGTGGGGTCAAGGTTCATGGTTGTGGGTGATAAAGGATGGGGGACTTGCTAGGATAGAGCATTGGATTTGGAAAGAAATGACAAGGGTGTCATGAATTATGGGATGATGAAGGTGAAAATTTGGGTTTACCTTTGCTAATAATATGAGGGGGTAATGATGGACTATGATTGGTAGATGGAGGAGTTGACTATGGACAAATATAGACTAGGGTTAAGGTGTTTTTAGTGGGTGGTAGAATAGAATGGGATGAGGGTAATGTTTAATGGCAGACCTATTTGGGAGGTGATTTTGGGCTTATGAGGTCAAAATAATCAGCAAAATGGGCACCCATATTCCATAGCTAGAAGAGTAACTCATCTTTGTTCTCTCTGATGTTTGATTGATTAGGGTGACCACATCAAGGAATGTTGATGCTGATTTTGATGAGCTAGGGGATTTTGGATGGGGTGTTAGTTTAGGATGAATGGAATCAAGGCCAGAAGGTATGTGGGAAACCATTTATAGTGCTCTTAGAAGGAATTCATCCTTATTGGTCAAAATGTATCAATCCATGAAAATCAGGTCCAAATCCATGGGGATGGGGATGGGTGATGAAAGATGGATGATTAAGGATTAGAGATGGTCTATTAAATAAATTAGGTTCAAAAGATTGAGCTTGTATGATATATGATGATTACTATTTGGTAGGCTAAATGTAGTTAGGATAATAGAAGACTAGTGGTCGTATTTTAGATTGATAGTTTAATAGGTGCTAATAACCTATCAACATTCCTAGTTGTCAAGCTAGCAAAAAGGATTGAGGGTTTGATGGGTGCCTAGATTCACACAAGTAAGAGGATTATTGGATCTGTTTCTAGTTATGACTAGTCAAGATGATAGAGACTAGACTGATTGATGATTGATGGGTTGCTAGATTAAAATTGATAATGTGACAAGATGCTAGTCAAATTTCAACTAGGGTATGAGATCTGACCAAGTGATGAATGATGGTGGATTAAGATGATAGGATGACATGGATGATAGGACTATCTCAAAGCATTAGACTAATTTGCTTAAGATAGGATGGTAGGTGATTATGTGATGGAGGTGATTAGGAAAAAGTAATGATGATGGATGATGTAAATGAGATGGGGATGGTTTAGACCCATATATGACCTAAGGAGCCAATTATGATAATAGAGGATGATGACTAGATGGGTGATGAAGGCAAGGTTAAGACAAGTGATCGGGTATGGATTTAAGATAAAATGTGGATGATGAGGTATGATTAGGATGTGATTAAGGGATGACTAATGATGTATGGGTCTAGTGATAAGATGTGATTATAATGATGTACAAGAGAGAAAACTATGTAGAAGAAGGTAAAATAAGGATATAAAAGGAGATGGGATAATGAGACAAGATGGTATGGGGATGATGGTGAAACAAATATGGATAAGGTCAACTTTGGAAGATGCGGTGGACATAGTTTTACTAAGACAAGAATAAGGTAGGAAGGATGTAAAAGAGGACAATATATACAAGATAATGTTAAGAATGTACAAGAATATTCAAGACATGATGTATAATGGGATGATGACTAGGATGTTGATTAGAATATGGATAAAGGATAATAGGGTAGGAATGTATAAGTAGATAGGTTATGTAGTGATGGGGAATGACTATACTAGTACAATGATAAAGATAATATGTACACAAAATGATACAAGATGATGATTAGGATGTGAAGTGGTAGGGTATGACTAGGATGGGATGAATAAAATATAGTATGGGATGTGTAAAAATATGATATATATATATATATATATATATAGACACACACACGCACGCATGTGCACACACACACACAATAATGTGAGGAGGAGGATGTAAAAGATATAAGGAGACACTATATGAACAAAGTCTATACAAGATAAGGTGACTAGGATAATGATGTACAAGACAAGATGATTAAAATATGTGGGTGTTGAAGTATGGCTAATGATAAGTAGGAATGACTTGGATGGGATGAGTTCAAGATGGGAGATAATAAAATATAATGTTAGCAAATGGATGACAAGATGGTGGTCTAATAGGATTAGTGGGTATGACTAAACAAGATGAGATATGGAGAAGGCCAAGATGAGGTTATACAAAGCCATTATGTACAATAGGATGGTGACAAGGATGTACATAAGATGATGAAAAGACAAAATGTATAATGGGGTGATGATTAGGATGGACAAGATGGAGACAAGATACTATAGGGATGATGGTGAAATAAAAGGTGGATAAGACAAGGTCAAGTTTGGACAAATAAAGGTGATATGGTCTTAGGAATCAGTGTGACTAGGGTATGTGATAATGACTAGGTGAAGATACAAGATGAGATAATGAAAAGAAAAGGATTTACAAAAAAAGGATGATAAGGATATACAAGATGGTAGGATGATGATGTAAGCATATAAAAGATGATATATAAAAGAAAGAAGATAGTATGTAGAAGATGAGTTTTGAAAAGTCCTATATAGGTATGTAGGTTTGGGTGAGGGCTGACTCAGCTCATAAATAGTACATGTTTAGCAAAACACACATCCAAGAAAGCAAACCATAACCTAGGATTAGTAAATTGATGGATGTGTAACCTGATATTAATACCATCCAATAGCTTCACAAGTGATATTATAGTTTGGTGACCCATTAAAGTATCAACTAAACCATCTCAACCCTACTCACACTTGATGGCTACTTCAGAGCTGATATTGACTCCTACAATGATACACCTATTACGATCAAAAGGTCTTATGCTAGGATGACCAGGCTCTCTAGGGGTATCCCCAATATACATAAAGGTATAATGGGGCCAAAGTCTATATAAGATGTTGTCTAATTCTTGGTTTAGAGATTTAACTCTTCCCCTTCAAGAATGACCTATATGGGGTCAACCTCTTAGCCTAGTGACAACTATCCCTCATTGTTATACTCTACCAAAACATGGAGTTTGATTAGAGCATGGTTGTGAAATCTATAAAACTAACCTCTATATACTAAGCCTATACATGGGTGTCAATTCCACATCACATGCTATCCTAGACAGGGGGTTTGATAAATAGGAAAAGATATGATATAATTAATTAACCAACTAATTATCTATATGTGATGAGCATGATATGACAAATTATCTACAAATCAACACACACAATTATATACAATGAATGATTTTTCATAATAAATATATAAAAACCAAAATATGATTAAAAATGATATATACACAATATAAAAATGATGTGAAAAAGTTCCAAAATGGGTCTTTGAATAGCAGCCTACAAGCACATGGGTTAGTAGTTTTAGTTGGCACTCAAGAGTGAGGTCCTGCAACAAAAATAATAGTAGTTTTGATAGATCATTTTTGAAGGGTAACCTTAAAAACCAAATTTTAGACTAGTAAAATAACCCCTACAGGAAAAAAAATGTTAGTCAAATATGCATTAATAAAATACCTTAAAAAATCATAGTTTGGCTCTATAATTTTTTTTGGGTGAGCCAAACATGACACGAGGGTTTGGGGATGGTAGCTCCCAATGGGTTCAAGGGGTAGAGCCCCTTGTGGGGTCTGAGGGTAACATGGGGGTGAGAGGTGGAGCCCATCACTACTAATGTAAATTTGGGATTTGTGAGAGGTTCAGAGTGACTCAAAATTCATAAAAATTGACTCAAAAAATAGAATTAAGAAGGACCAAATTTTAATATAAAATCTAGCATATTGAAAAACTATGACTTGTAAGATAAAACCATGATTCACAAGTTGTGATATTATTGTAGTTAGCTTAACCATTATGGTTAACTATAAAACCATGACTATTTAGATAATACCATGAATGATATTGATAAAACCATGATTATCTATAAATTAATACTCATGGTTTTGTTGTAAACCATAAAACCACAACTTAGGATAAAAAAATCACTATTGCAAATAAAGGATGAGTTGCGGTATTGTTATAGATGATGAAAATTTATAAGTTTATATATTTTACAAAGACAAAGGTATATGGTTGTTATGATAGGTTATTTTAAATAGCCAAATTACCTATTTACCAAAAGATGTAAATCCAGTATAGAGTCTAATAATTGATTATGATTGATTAGGAAATAATTATTATATATGTAAGATTTTCACCAAAAGATGCTAAGATGAATAATTAACCAAAAAAATTGAGAAAAATCTAGAGTGATGTGAATTAAATCCAATCCCAAATCTACCCTCCAAGATTTAAAATGATAATTAATGGTCAAACTATCAAGATTATGTTAAGACTACAAAATTTCTCTATACTGATAATACCATGATTCATTAGAGCAATATCAAAAGTCTGTAAATGATGTGAATTGTGGTTTTTTGATAGGACAAAAAAGGGGTTTGTAGGCTATGTATTTGTCTCTAGTTCACTCCTCCTAACTTAGCCTTCTTGTTGACCCTGCTAAAGCACATAAAGACTAGACAAAACTTTAATACAAAATTAGGGTTTGTTGACAAATATGGATGTTAAATAAAGAACCCTTAAAATATTAAATGGAAAACTATATAATGATTGAGTCCCCAATAAAATAATAAAATGTTAGTTTAAATCTTACATAGTCAAAGATAAAGATCAACTGTTACTAATTTTGTGTAGACTGACAATATCATAAATCTTGACCATAATCCCATGACTAGTAAGACAAAGTCATGATTGGGTTAGTCATGGTTTTGTCAAATGATGAGACCTACAACATAAAGCATTAGTGGGTTACAAAACTATGACTGGGATTGAAAATCCCATGACTAGTAGGATAATATCGATAATATCAAGCCATGGGATTGTTGAAGGATCATAAACCTAAAAAACAAATAGTAGTTAGTGCAAAACTACTACTTACAAAGGCAATATCATGACTATCTTATACAATATCATGACTACTAGTGCAAACCTATGACTATAACCTATAGACACAAAATTTCAAAATTTTGACCTATAGGCTAACAAAAATAACACTTGGATGACAAATTTTTAGTTTGGGAGGGAAGTTCCCACTATGGTCACCAAAATATAGAGAGATTTTGATCTTTATATGAATTTAAACAAGCTATATCCAACTCAAAATGCAACCTACCTATTAGGAAAGATTCTAAAAACAAATTAGAATGATATGAACTTACCAATCCTTGATTCTAATAACATCTTTCTAAGATTTGAAAATGGATTAAGTGATTTACTAAATGTAGACTTATATTGACATGGATGGCATGATGTTGGATTGTGATAATGGATGATTTATTATGTAGTCATTTTGATATGGTTTCCCTACAAGATATCCAGTTTTTATTTGAGGGTGGAGGATGAGATTAGTTTTATAGGCAAAGGGAGAGAATATCCATGCTTAAAATTCAAATTTGGGCCTTTGAAATCTAGGGCTGGGAACTTTCCATGAAATTTTTATTCCATGGAAATGTCTAGAATTAGAAAATTTTAGAGAAGGGGGCTAGTTTGGAGAGAGTTCTAGATTTAGAGAGTTATCAAACTCTCGTTAGGATTTAATTATGACTAGAAGAAGATTAGACAAGGATTAGAGAGAAGGATTAGGTGACTAGGGGTATAGGAAAGGCTAGGGTGCAAGTTAGTAGGTTGGTAGGTGGGGTTATGGGAATTTTAAATTCCCATATAATGGATAACTAGGAATAAATTAGGATAATAGGGATTAGGATAGAATTAATGGAAGAATGGGATGAATAAGGTTAGTGGATGTAGGATAATGGAAGGGGATTTTAGATAAATATCTAAGAATGGGATTATATTAATAAGAATAAAATAGGTTAATGGGAATTAGTGTCAATTGATGGGAATATTAGTCGACTATAATGAAATGAGAAATTTTAGGTGCACATAAAAATAGCTGAAAATAAAAAAAATGTATGCATACCATGACTTACCTTTAACACTGGATGGTTGTCTATTATGTTTGTAATTTTGATTATGGAGGGTGTAGAGACTACTTTTGATAAAGTGAAGGATACAAAACTAAAGAGAAAAAACAAACAAACCTAAGGAAGCCAAGATAATTGATGCTATGTGAATAGAACATACTTAGAAATTTGGAAAATTGAGATGATTAATGTTATTTTAGACCAAATGATCAAGTAAAATTTTTGATTAAATTGGGTAACATTAAAGCTAAGGCTAATAAACACCAAAAAACTCAAACAAGTAAACCTTAAGTAAGAAAGGAAAACTCACCAAGTTAAACCAAGGATATATAGGAAAATGGTAATCAAACATCAATGTAAAAGTAGTAACAATCAATACTCAATCGTCAATGGAAAAAGTGTGTAAAAGGGAAAACAATATTGGTGAGTGAGAAGCAACAAACCAACTTCACTCAATAATGGAAAAAGTACATGAAAATAGGAACATATTCAATTTTCCATAAAAAGTGTAGTACAACAATAAAAAATGGTGAAATAAATAAAAGTGATGTTAAGATGTAAATAAAGTTGCTCAAGCATATTTTTTGATTCTAAGGATAGATAAAACTGAAACAAAGTGGTGCTAGCATGTTTTAATATGAGAAGAAAAGGGAATATAGAAGAGGGAAAATAGATTTCAAAACATACTTTCCTATCAAGGGGGTAAATGAAATGGGTTGAGGGGATAATGAAGGAAAAATCAAGGTAGATAAACTCTTTATTGAAGTCAAGACACTCAAATTAGGTTTGTTAAAACAAGAGGACATTCAACATTAAGGATTCTAAAGAACTCCTAGCCACATAAGTCTTAGGTCAAGAAATGAAGTATGTAGATAATCCCATGAAGACTATATGCATGGAAATTAAAATTTACCTAAGTTCCAAAAACGTGATCCCCATTCCTCACTACCCCTTATAGAGCCTTTGGTCTACTATGAAGAGTGGGTACTTTCATGAGAAGGTAGGAAACACCATAGAGTTTGTTGAATTCTTTTGTTCCAATCTACTAGCCTACCTCTACTCTATGGACCTCAAATCTATCATGAGGCTAAATATGGATTTTGATATTTGATTATACATAGGATAATTTTCTATAATCATGTATTTTAGTGCAATTTGAAATTTTTGACTTTTTAAATGTTGCCTTTTGTATCATTGCCTTTTTTCAAATGATTTGGATTTTAACTTTCATGATCGATTTTTCTATTCCTCCTCCATATGTATTTGGAAAGCTAAACATGGGTGATAAAGATGATTATAATTTGAATACTTTGGACTTGGTTTCTAAGAAGGAGAACTTAGAGAGCATGGTGTCTAAGAGTCTCATTAATTCATGTGAATTAAAAGTGTTATCTTTATTTTGATATTAATTTATCCATAGTGGAATGAAAGGAAAGGAAATCAAGAGGAATGAGACATGAAACAATTTAAATTACTTCAAATTGAAAAAAAATGTGACAAAGGGTGAAAAAGGGATATAATAATAGCAAAGTGTGATTACTTTTCATAAGAATTAGGTAAGTGTAGGAAAACATGATAACAATTTATTGTTGTGAAAATTTTATCTACAAAATAAGAAAAAGCTAAATATAATAACAAAGATCAAAAACTCATAACCATTAAAAAATATTCTTTATAAGTAACATTGAATTTAAATATGGTGATTTTATGAGGAAGGCTTGGTCCTATCCATGGTCTTACACTACAACTCATAGAATAGAAACCCATGAAGGTGCATAAAGCATGTAAAAAGTAAATGGGATAAAGATGGTATTTTTGAGGAAGGCTAGGTCCTATCCATGGTCTTACACTAAAATTCGCAAAATAAAAATCTAAGGGGTGCAAAAAAGTATTGAAAATAAGTGAAACAAGGAGAACAAACATAATATCATGAGGAAGACTAGGTTTTATCCACAATTTTACAATGCAACTGATGAGAAAAGAGAAACTAAAGGAGAAAAAGGAGGGACTAAGGTTTTTGAAAAGAGGGACTGCTACAAAGAGTGAGACCCATGTATCTTAAAAAAATTTTAGAAGGATAGTATAGAGAAATCATGATAAGAGGGTAAGAATTTAAGTTAACATCTATATCAAGGATATGTGTGTGAGAGACAAGCCTATGTGTCTCAAAAGGTTTCTTGAAATTAAACTAGTTTGGTATCATGTAATGTATAAAAGAGTGGTCATCATCATATACCCTAATGGGTAATTGGATGTATGTATGGGCATCAAAATATGCCCCAAAGGCTGAAGTGATATGTGGGTAGGCATCATAAAATTCCCCAAAGCCTAAAAATAGGAAGAAAAGAGCACCTCATATAGTGTCTAATTGTATTCAGGTTGTCCAAAAATATTATGATAGGGTATTTAATGATGTTTGATGAAATAAAAATAGATTAAGGAAGAAGAACAAGAAATAGGGACAAAATCAGCCAAATAAAGAACAAAGTCAACCAACAAGAGACATGATCAACCAATAGGCACCAAGTCAAGTGGGTCAATAGAGTACTTATAAAACACAAGATGAGAAAAGTATAAAATCATATGGGTTGAATATGTACTTATGGATAAGGGACTTAATAGAGAGATTGAAATACATAGTCATTTGGGTCGACTATGTCCTATAGACAGGAAGGTGATAAATAAAGTCTATAAGATACTATAATGACCAAGATGACAATGTTGTAAAATAGGGGCAATGTTTTGCTAGATATTTTTAAGAAAGAATGAAATAAAACACACAAAAAATTAGATCAATGTGATTGATCCAATTTGAGCACCAACACAACCCTTACACCAATACTGGTTAATGTAAGTTTTTCAATACAATACACAATGATCAAAGAGAAAGAACTCAACTAAATAGTAAATTCTAACTAATTTGTCACCCTAATTTTTATTGGATTATGAGAAAGTTTTGATTTTAATGTGATAGGAAAGTTGGCTGAAATAATGAACTATAAAGTAGTCTAAAGTTGGTTTCAAGACATTTGGATTGAAAGGGATTTGTATTGGCAATGGTACCAGCTTAGTGTTCGGGCCTACCCCCACACTTCAAAATCCTATAGTGATAAGGATTTTGGGTGATTTTACAATAGATACCATTCACCATGTATTTATACTTGTCTAAAAAACCAAGTCAGATTCCCCCTTGGTGATGAAATCCAAGTAGGTAGGTCTTGGGAAGACATATGTTTAAATGATTTTTGAATGTTAAGTGATTTGGTAGTGTGTGAAAAAGAGTAAATATTTTAACTAAAATATTAATTTGAAAAACAATCTATTTAGACTATGTGATTTAATCTAAGCATGCAAACAACTAAAAATAAAATGTGAATTAACTAGTATTAAATAGATATTAATTCCTAGATTAAGAATATTACAAAGTTGATTTAGGAAAAACTATATACAAACAATACATAACATAGTTAAATGGGTCATTGTTGTTTTTCATAAGAAAGGTCCTTAATAACAAAGTTGAACAGGTCAACTGTGTCTCTCAGAGAGAAGATAGAGTACAAAACTAAGTCAACTAGGTCGACTTATGTAGTTATAGGTTCGTAATTTTGAAGATTTATAACTTATAAAAAATAGAATTGAAGGAAGAACTTAAATGACAAAGAGAGATGAGAAAGGGAATTTGGTGGGATTGAAGATGATTTTTATTTCAAATTTTTATGTTGTGGTGCTTAATTGCTACTTTCAAATTCTACAAACTGGGTTGACTAGTTCGATCAAGTTCTATAAAACCCTATATGTTACAGAAGAATAATGAATAGAGTCTACCTATTCAACAATATTTATTGACTTATATGTTGAAATAATAAAATAGTAGATAGAGTCAACCTATTTGATAGTGCATGCTAATATATAACTGAAGAATAATACTATGTTGAACTACTAAATCTAGTAGCTTTTAGTTGATGAAGACATTGTATAGACATAACATAATCATTTTAAATTGATTATGTGTTAAACCTATGCACATAAGTTAGAACTATACTGATTGGTTTGATATAGTACTACAAATATACAAAAAATTAATAAAATGATAAAAATGATACTGTGAAATAAAACCTACAAGGGTTAAATTCATGTCAGGTTCACTAGAATGTATCAAGGGGAAATGCAATTGATCTATAAGTCAATCCTATCTTGGAGAAGATAAATCATACTTACACTTCTAATTTTTGATATATTATATATTTAGGGTAATGACAAATATGGATCTACTAGACCAAGCCAATGGATCTCTGACCACAATAAATTCACTAATGTATAAATGACAAGAGAAAAGAAATTATAATTTAGTGCTCAACAAGGCTTGTAACATAAAGTCAGGATAATAAAAATTAAAAGTAAACATTCATAGAATACATATACTCACATCAATGTATACAAAATCCTAACACATGGAAAAGAAGTATAAGTGCATATATATATATGCTCTTATAAAGGAAAAATAAATTTAGTAATACTTACCTTTGAAGATAAACCTATTAAGGCTCAATCTCTCCCTTGGACAAGGGTCTTCACAAGAGGATATTGTGGTATGTAAGGATGAAAAGGATAAATTATCCCTAGGCTACACAACCTATCAATGCATCCAAAATAATTATTCATAAGACAAGATCCATATCTCCAAAAAAATTACTAAAACCTAAGTTATGATCCTCAATTAGAATGGTGAATAAGTAGATGAACAATGTATATATTCTTCTCATCTTCTAATAAATGATTAAATGAATGTGTTTATATAGCTTAATCTAACCCTAGTCATTTTTGAAAGTTTAGCTGATAGGGTTGGCCAAATTGACTATGTATCTTTATTGAAAAAATAACTTAGGTCATGTTTTAGGTCAACCAAGGGCTGATCTAATCTCTAAATGAGTTTTGTCAATTAGATTATAGGGTCAGTGGGGCCGACAATGTGTCATAAACTTTCAAAAAGGATTTTAGGATAAGGGAGGGATAATGAAGGTAGAAAGTGACTAGAAGAGGGTGTAAAATAGGAGGTAAAGCTTAGGTGAATGATTTTAAGAGATGGTTGTGTAGATATAAAGTGGTAGTAAAGGGACAAAAATATTTTGATGTACCAATGGTCTTCCCACCCCTTCCTAGTGCACCCCTTATGGCATGCACTTAGAGAAATTAATGCTCAATGAGTTCTTACAAGAGAGAAAGCATCAATAACTGATAAAGTTTGAAAATATTAGGTGCATACACCTTACACCAGTGCTTAAATTTTCTTCATTTAGGATTAGAGGTCACTATTCTTGGTGATTTACAACCATAGATATATTGTAAAAACCTAGAGGCTAAATATGGGAAGTATAATTATTATCCTATTGTGAAATATGTAAGCAAGAAAAATAACAACAAGGTTCATAAATTTTATAAGTCCAAATATGTAGACCCTAGTGACCTCCCATCCACTTCCTCTAATCCACCTCCTGACTCTTTTTTATCACATTTTTCCAATGAAGAGGCCAACATAGCAACATACCATATTCAAGATTCTTTTCATGTCAACAAATTAGCTAAATCCCAAAAATCCTATGGAAGGCCCAAACTTATCCTTGGTAGGATCAACATGATCTGGTAAAAGAAATCTAAATCCACTCTATAAGAGCCACTCATATTTATGAAATACATATCACCAAATTAGGTTAGGGGCACCAATACTAAAGGAGATTGGTTTTATTATGATAAATTTGACTCATGCTATTAAAACACTAAGAATCCCATTCATAATAGGATAATATAAAATAAAGACTATCATTGAAAAGGTCTAGGGGCAAAAGCACAAAACATTATTTAACTATTGCATGTGGCAATGCATATAGGAATTTGAAGTCTTAGATTCATGCCACTTGGGGGTGACCCCATAGATTTAGAAAGTGATACCACTTATTGGACTAATGAAGATACTCATTTTAGTGATTCAACATCCCATTATAATGCCTATCATGATCTTGTTAACATAAACCTCTTTGATACTAATGTCATCCTTGTTATTATATCTAATTTTACTCTTTCCTTTCATCATCTGAGCCTATTTGATTGCGACCAATAAGAATTAATTACACCATTATATGAATTCCAGAATGAAGAATCCATTACTAAATTCATGGGCCTAAGAGATAGATTACTAGATGGTGATCATAAACAAGGCTTCAACTTTTTATTGGACCCTTTTGCTTACTTTGGAGAGCAAGAAAATTTCTTTGGTCATAAAGAAAGTAAAACATTTAGAATTTCAATTGAAAAATGATTTGAGGTTACTTTAATTCAAGGAAAAATAAAAAATAAATATAAGTCCATAAGTGAAAACCTATTTTAGGCACCTTTGGATGGGGAATTTTTCTCATCTCCTCAGGAAGCTTAGTTTCTTGCTATTCAAAGCATTTCAGTTATGTTTAATATCAATGAGGAGGAACATAATATCTTCACATGACTAGTACAATATTTTCATGAGTGATTTGTTAATTTTCCATTGCCATAAACTACAAATTATGATTATTCCTATATGGGTGAGCCTTGTGGCTCACAAGTAACAAAAGAAGACTAGTTTCCATCTATGCCTATTATTCTTGAGGATGGCTCTATGTTCCTTATAGAAGATATAATAGAGGTGAACATAAAAATTTATGATGAATCTAAGATAATTTACTTGGGTACATCCTTTACTACCAATGAATGTAAATTTATCATTAATATCCTCAAGGACTTCTTTAATATATTTTATTGGTCATATTATAATATGTTGGTGTTAGACCCATATCTAGTGGTGCATCGACTTTTAATTTATTGAGATGCCAATTTAGATAAATAAAATCTAAAAAAATGCATCCATGCATTACCATATTTATTAAGAACGAGCTAGATAAATTATTATAAGTAAGATTTATTTGACTATTCTATATGGATCTCAAATATTATGCATGTAAGAAGAAAGCCTTAGGTAATTATATTGTGTATATAATTATGAGATATAAATAAGGCATGTCCTAAGGATGATTTACATTTCACAAACATAGACATGATCATAGAATCAAAAATAAGATACAAGATGTCCCTCATGGATAGATTCACAAGCAATAACCAAATGAAGATTGCACCCATAGTACAACATAAAATAATGTTCACCACTTTGTGTGGAATATTTTTCTACAAGTTCATGATATTTGGCTTGAAGAATGTCAAGTGAACCTAGTAGCATGCCATAACTATCATCTTCCATGACATGATGCAAGACATTAATAAGGATTATGTTTATAACATCTTCACTAAACCCAAGACATGTGTAGGCCATCTAGACATTCTATAGATAATTTTTGAAAGACTTTGTTAATATAAGGTGCATGTTAATCCAAAGAAGTTCATCTTCAACATCACTTCAAGAAAATTTATAGGATTCATTGTGTCACATTGAGGCATTAAATTTGATCCTGCTAAGGTCAATGCCATTATGGAAATCACTCCTACTCTTTAATATCTTTGTAGTCTTTAGGGAAAAATTTAACCTATTGATTGGTTAAATATCCCAATTGGTAGACCAATTCCACCCTTTTTCTTACCTTTTGAAGAAAGTTGTAACATTTTAGTGGGATACTAGTTTCCACCAGGCCTTTGAATAATTAAATAAATACTTATCTAACTTGATAGTATTAACTACACCTACACCAAGAAGAAAATTGATACTATATATATCTATGATAGAGCATACCATGGGGGAATTTTTGGCTCATCATGATAAGTAAAGAAAAGAACATGAAATCTACTAATTGATCAGGACACTTGTGACCTATGAGAATAACTATATGCCAATTAAAAAGTATTATTTGGAAATGGTGTTCACTTCCCAAAAGTTATGTAACTACATGTTAAATAACAAGACCATTATCATTTCCAAGATAGGTCTACTTAAATATTCATTATTTAAAGACACTCTGATAGATCACATGGCCAAATAGGTGATGTTTTTGAGTGATTTTGATGTGCAATATCAGAACCAAAATGTCATTAAGGATTAATACCTTGTAGATAAAGTTATGGAAGCCCCTATATTATATATACAACCACTTATATTTGATTTCTTAGATGAGTCAATTTTGACTCTAGATGTTATATTTATTGAGTCCAAATAATAGACATTATATTTTGATGGATTCTTGACATCTTATGGCTATGGGGCTAGTATATTGTTTATTACATCTCAAGTGGATCTCATTACCAAGTAATTTCATATTGGTTTCCATTATAGTAACAACATTTCAAAGTATGAAGCACTCATTATAGGATTATGTCATGACATACAATATAATATTCAACAGTTAATGGAATATGAGGATTCCTAGCTAATTATTAACTAGGATACAAATTAGTGTCAAATAAAGGATGAGAAAATTTTTCTTAAAAGAGTATGGTATAAAATATCAACTCACATTTTTAAGTTCTTAATTTTTATAAAGTATTAAGGGACAATAACATATCAACATCTGTAATGACAATTATTGGGTCCATGTAAATAGTGGCTAAAAGTGTTAAAGAGTATCATTTTATCATTGAGAACTTTATTTACCCACATTATGAAAAATTAGATTATGAGATGATATGTGATATTGATTCTATTGATATCCCTTTGTATAAATACCTTTATATATACCTTCATGTACACATTATTACTCTAGACCTATCATGAAACTAGCATAAATCCATCTTCATAAAACCACTTGATATATATTACTTAAAAATAAACTCCATCATTGTGGATATGATGAAATGCGACTGCATTATTTATCTTAAAAGATAATCCAAAATAGCATTTTAGGATGTACATGAAGGAACTTATGGGGCCCACACTAGTGGTTTGTTCTTTGCCAAGAAACTCTTTTTGAACTAGGTATTATTGGCCCACAATGGAGACAAACACTTGATGACATGTCAAGAAGTGTGACACTTGACAATGACACTATGATTTGATTCATGTTCCTTCCTTATTATTTCAACCAATCCATGGTTTTTTATACTTAAGGACCTGATCTCATATGGAAATTAAACCCTACTTCATCAGATAGACATAAGCTTATCCTAACTACCATGGATTACTTTATTGAGTGGACAAAAACCATTCCCCTAACATATATAATTAGGAAATAGACCACCATAATTATCATTACCATATCATCTTCCATTATGAAATTCACTCCACCATTATCACTGATAGTGGTGGACCATTAAAAATAAATATGTAAAGGATCTATGTTCCAAATTCTAAATCAAACATAATAATTACATGCCCTTTTACCCTCAAGGTAATGACTAAACCAAGGAATCAAATAAGACCATTATTGAAATTATGAATAATATTGTCAATTATTCTAGTTGTGATTGACATCTACAATTATTCCCATCCTTTTTGGCTTACCATACTAGTACCCACACACTTATAGGTGCTACCCCCTATTCCTTAGTTTTTGGCTTTGAGGTCATTATCCCTATCAAGATCAAATTTCCCTCTCTATGCATTTCTCAATAGAATATCATTAATGATGAAGAATAGAGAATGGAAAAATTTTAAGAGTTGGAGATCTTAAATTAGAAATGATAAGAAGCATCAGACCATTTATGAGACTATAAAAATTAGTTGTGTCATAGATAAAACTAATAAATTTTCTACAAAGAAGTTTAAATTGGTGATTTGGTGCTAAAAGAGAAACAAAATTATGCCAACATCAAATACAATAAAAAGGGTAAGTTCAAAGCTAATTGGCTTGGGCCCTTTATTTTTATTACAAATTATGGTTCTGGGGCATATAAAATGGCTACACTAGATGGGTAAGAGCTTAAAGAAGCAATGAGCATAATGCATCTGAAAAATTATTATAATTAATAAAAAATGAACCTTTATCTATATGATCCCTCACTTAGGGGAACCTATTTTAATTTCATTCTTTTACTATACCGATCCCTTAACCATTCTTATTCCTCTTACCATATTTTTTCCTATTCCATTATTTATTCATTTCCTATATGTTCCTATTATCAATCATGATCCTGATTACAAACAATTTTTATAGGCAGATTCGACATCTATTGTTCTAATGGCACCTCACAATGATTAGCATCAACATATTTTTTGTAGATATGTATTTCAGAGTATGTTAATAAGGGTGTTACCTTATTGATATTTCCTTGAAAATTTCCTCTAAATTTATTCTCCTAACATTTATTTCCCCATTATATGCCATTTTTATTCCAATCTTACTATTACACGGTATCCCCTAGTGCCTTAGGTTCTACTATTTATTCTTAGTACATACCATTGTAACTAATTTAGGTGTTGTTTAAGCCTCTACCTAAGGGTGAGTGTCCTTTGATAGATGGCTCATTGTACCTTCAAACATATTACCTTGATTTCCTTATTCTAAAAAAACCCAAAAGCATTAAAAAGGCCTATAAAAACACTAAAAATTACAAAATCATGAAAATTGACTTATAATTTTAATGTAAGATATAAATAACCAATTATTTTTTGCGATGGAACCTTTTGTATACATCTGTATTCATTTCCTATTCACAATACAATTATTATACCATTATCCTCCCATTTCTTGGAGAACTACATTAGCTTGATGTCCACACACACTATATAGGTAGTGTTTGGATGCATAACACATCTTGAGTTAGCTTGGAAAATCTCATACTCCTATTTTCAATCTCCTTCATCTATGTTCCATTACACTCATCATTTTGTGATACATGCTAGTCAACATTATGTATTTGAAATTGGTGCACTCTGATTTCCATTCCAGTCCCTAACACTATCATCATTTTGTGATTAATCCTTTCTTATTTATTCTCTATTATCATATACCTACTTGTCATAACTTTTATTCTATATCATATCCTTGGGAGAATTGCATTTGGACTAAATTCCATAGGACTATGTAGGTAACATCCACTTACATTTGGGCATTTGGAGTTAACTCAGCCACCCATTCCCTCTTCTTCTATTCCCCTTGTTACCACAACCAATTCATTGCCCACTTAGCATAGGGGCACAATATCCAACCATAAAACCTTATTTATTAAACATGCACAATTTTTGGTTATTTCCATTCAGTTCTTTATCTTAATTACATTATGTTCTATGTGTTTCACTTATTTATTTGTTGCTTATTTATTTTGAGTGTTGTGTTTGAGTAAAATTTGTTTACACTTGAGTCTTGCCTCTACTTGGGATTGAGTCATTTGCTTTTTTGTTTAAACTATTTTTTTTTCTTATTGTGTGTGATGAATTATATTTTACACTTAAGACTTGATATTTCATATCTTGTCTTTAAGTCATTTACATATTGTATTTTAACTCTTTTATTTTCCTATTTTATGTTTAAAAACTATTATGTTTTCAACTTAGGTTTTGGATATTTTATCATTATCTTGAGTTGTAAATATTCACATTTAAACCAGTCCATGTTTAATTGACATACAATATTACTAAAGGTTATCTATACTTATGATGTATAATCTCATTTGTAAAATTAAAAACCAAATGCTCAAGATCAATATAACAATGTGAAGTTGTAATAAATTTTTGAAAGCACTATCCACCTATCTAATACATGATCACAATGATATCCCAGAAACACAACATGTCTACCTCTATACTACCTAAGGATATGCATCTCTTGAAGTAGGCATATAGTATCTAGTCATTCAAAATGTACATCCATGAGATAGACACAAGTGTAAAATTAACTAATAACACAGAAAATAATAAAATCATGGCAAATAAATATACATCAATATTCATGTTCGGATAAACATCTCTACATCTAACATCATAGTGGTACAAATATCATGAGCATAAAAAATAATATTAAAGTCCATATAAAATAATCCATTTTCCACAATGAATGTCATATATATATATATATATGTATGTATATATATATATATATATATATGTATGTATATATATATATATATATATGTATGTATGTATATATATATATATATATATGTATGTATATGTATGTATGTATGTTACATACATACATACATACATACATATATATATATATATTATAATATATATATATATATATATATATCAAAATAAATAATTTTATACATTGAGAGACTATATACATCTCATATACATAATAACAATGTGGATCTAAAAGATAGAATATCATCTCTAGCTTAACCCACTCTAGGGGGATTCTATTTGAAGCTATGTCATATGCCCAATAATGGTGATGGTGGTGCATGTGTTGGAGGTGGACTCATCACTACCCACTATGGAGTCAGTTATGACATAAATCACTTTGATTCTATAGTATGCTGACACCTAGAGGTCCGACTAGTTCGATGGCTCTAAGAGTACTCTTGATAAGTGGGTTTCCTATCTCTTACTAGAACCGATGCCTCACATAAATTATGGTAGTATGAAATCTCATCCTTCATTGTAGGACATCATCCTTCATGCATAAGGCATTATCACTAAGTGATTTATCCTCTGTATATCTCCCTATACCAAAGGTCATAGCCTCCCCTATTCTTATTTTAGAGGTCATAGCCTCCCATGTGCCTATACCATCCCTTTTTATAGAAGTCCCATACTCTCTTATACCTATATCATGCCTTTAAGCACAAATTATTACCTCAACCATCCCTATATCTATTAGAGGGACCTATTCCCATCCCCATCTCCATATTCATTTGTGTCACCACCCTATATAAATGGAAGCTATCAAGGCTACTATATTACATGATACATAAGGACATGAAGAACCTATTGTGTAGGTTGGACCACTAAAACTTGAAATATTTATAGGGGAATAGCATAGGGTATCTCTTGCTACATTAAAACCTATTATAGCCAACACACCCCTTTTCCCAAAAGAAAATGGAGACCCACTTTTTTTAGACTATGGTCTTGATTTTCAACCCCTTTGCTATGTGTTTAAACCTGTTCTGGGAAAAAGACTGATTGGTATTATGTTTTCATAGGCTAAACTCTTTTATTTTATTAGGTTTATTCCTTTGAGTATATATTTATCAAGCTTATTCTATCAGTCATATGTTTTGTCTAATATCTTTGTTAGGATGTTCATTTGGGGACCTATTCATTCCAAAACTTGTTCTTGTAGAACTTATGCAACTTGTCTTTCTTAGGTATTTTGTCCATTATCCTTTAGCATTTATGTTTCTAACTTATTGTTGTAGGATTTTTGGCCTATGGAATTATCTTTGTTGAGGAATTTGTTGTGGGCATTTTGTCTACAATAATTTCCAAAATGGAATTGGGTCTACATGACTTTTATCATGGCCATTTTATTCAAGACATCATATCCTTCAGGACTTTTATCCTAGGTGTTTACCCTTTGAAACCTTTCCCTTCAAGTCTTAAATCCCTGGCCTTTTTTCCTTTAAACATTTCTTCAGACATTTTATCTAAAACAAATCCTATGATAGATTTCCTTTATCCATATGGACTTACCCTTTAGCCTTTATGAAGTAGATCCTTAAATATTTTTGTCATGGACTAAATTCCCTATGAAGTAGACCCTTCAGACTTTATGTCATCAGACATTTTTTTGATGCAAAAAGCCTAAAATAATTCCCTAGACTAATCTTGCTAATACAATTTTGCCAAAATAGTGGCCCAAGGGTGCATACCCTTCAGACTTTGTGAAATATACCCTTCAGGGATTTTATCCTAAATCCTTTCCTTCTAAAACTTTACCTTACAAAGTATACCCTTTAGGCATTTTTACCACAAATTATATCCTATGGCCTTTGACCATTTACCCTTCAGGACTTTGTCCCAACCCCTTTGTCATACTGTACTTACCCTTCAAGAATTTTATCTTGGGCCTTTTTCCCTAGATCATTCCTTTGGACATTTTATCTGAGACATCATGCCCTTCATCCATTTCCTTCAAACATTTTTTTCAAGAGAACATGCCCTTCATCATTTTTAAGACCATCGCTTTGAACCATTCTTTCAAATATTTTGTCTAAGAGATTTTTCTCTTTGACCCATTCCTTTAGACATTTTGTCCAAAACATCTTACCATTTAGACCCTCAAACATTCCTTTGAGGCTTTTGTCCTAGGCCTTTACCCTTTAATACTTTTATTTTGGGCCTTTTGCCCTTTAACAAATTACTTTAGATGCTTTATCTGATAGAATTGGGTCTTTGAGAGAATTATTCTAAACATTTTATCTGAAACAAATTCCCTCCACATAAAAGTCTTGAAATATTTCCCATGAAATAATTTCCCCCACCAAAATGAGCAAAATTATAGACCACAATCCTTATGGAATTACTAAGTGTCACCCTTATAGTCAAACACTTTATATATATATATATATATTCTAAGTCACTTTTGCATTTGTGTTTTATAGGAGTGAATATGGAAAAGGTAAGTGTCAAACTCATAAGGAGTCAAAAATTCAAGCACTAAGATATATGGTGTATGTTAACTTCCATACTCGAGATCAATGGTACGTAATAAAACATGGAAACAAAGGGTTGTCTAGAGTGATTGTAGTGGTTACATGTGTCACCCTCACAAGAACATTTAAACAATGCATGTTTTTCAAAATTTCCATGAGAGTGCTAAGTGGTAACATTGTGGGAGCTAATACCTAGAGATCCAATGATTCATGGGAGCCTAGTACGTGAAGATCACTGGTGCAAGATCAATAAAGACTTTTTAAAGGTCTCTAGGTAAGTTATATGTTACCACATGGTGTAAAGGCATTGAGTGATAGAGTGTGTTTTGAAATAGATCCCAAGAATCCCATAGAGCTACCAAATAGCCTACTAACATTACATCATGTCTAGAGATCTAATGGTGTGAGTCTCAGGAGGACTTTTTTGAGATATAGACTCAATGAGAGGCATGAGAAACATGCAACATATAGTTATTTTTGATTAGTCACAGTTTCACTAGTTCTAAGGGATTGTTATGAAAATACTTGTATTTCATGCATGCTCAAGTTATATTTTAATGAGTCTAATCTAAAATTATCAACAAGTTGTTCTCATGTAAAATTTTGGTAATATGGTGCATATATTGGTAGTCTACATATAGTTCAAGCTATAATTGTAAAACATTGCCTTTGTCTTTATACACACGTACATGTTGCATAGTTTTTCAAAGGCTATTTTAAATTTATAATTGAAAATAGAATCTTATATAGTTTTGAATCACAGTTAGAATTCATGTTCTGAATACCACATGTAATGACCTTGCATGATCTTTGAGGATGAGATGAACCCTTCCCCAAGTATATATAAACAATTGTAATCCAATTTGGATTTTTGTCCAAGAATTTTTATACATGAGCAACATCAATTTTTATTGTCAATGAATGTGATTGTGTATTTTATTTATAATTTATGTGAAATTAGTTGTTACTTTATTTGGTTGTATGTTTCAATAATCTTTAGTGTGCAATAGCTATGAATAGATTCTTGATTATTTTTATTGATGTATTAATCTATAAATCTGCAACAACTATTTAAACATTGGTAAAATATATTATTTAAGATAGTCAAGTTCAAATTGATTCATAATTTTGATTGTGAATGAGTGCTTTTTTAGATGTAATATTTTGTGTGTGTAATAGTTTCCTCACATACTTTACTAGCCCAAGCCATAATATCTTGATTAAGGGTGTACAATAGCTACTATAAAAGGAGAAACCTTTGTTTGAGGTTTGTGAATATCTTGAATCATTATTCCTTAGACTATTTATACACATTTGATTATGTGTGCGTAATTTTTGCTAGCAACAAACATAGGTTCTGAGAGAATTTGTCCTTTTAGAAACTAGCTAGGGAAGTGACTATTGAAAACCACATAAGCTTTATTCTCTACCTTACCCTTCCCTTTTTTTTGAGTTTTATTTGATATCCGCACACTTTATATTAGAATCCAATCACCCATCTAACTCACATAAAGATTCACTACCCTTTAGGAACCACACCTCCATAAAAAAACTTGTCAACAACTTACAAGCCCTGCTAGCTATTCAATCAATAGGTTGAAATAGACCGCATACCTACAACTCATGCCTTGGAGTGGAGTTTACCTTTATTGAGATATTAAAATGCTAGAGGATACTTAATTATACTATGGTGTGTATAAAACCCACATTAATAGTTCCTATCCCTATATCTATGCATGTGCCTATGCCTAAATCATGTCCCTCTTCTATTGCACTTCTTATGTTGCCTTGGCTATGGTCTACTCAATCATATGGGTCAAAAACCTACCCACCATGTTGTATAAGCATCTATCACATTGATATCTACCACCCTACCTACATAAGGTCATACTATAGGTTGTACCATATAAAAATTATTAATAGTTTAGGATCTTGGCACTGGTAGCCCCAAATCTCTAATCTCTCATGTGACATACAAAAAAATGGGGCCAATCTGCAGCATCTTACTAGAATATGAACTACAAATACAATTGATTAGGCCTATATCTCTCAACAATAAATTTATGCCAACCTATGATGTATTAAGGCATAATGTACTATAACATAGAGTCATCCTCTATATATCTAAACTACATCACTATTGGACATTGTCATTGATTATGGAGGAGTTTGTTGAGCATTTTTATTAGTTGTTGAGTTGCTGAAATAAGTTTTATCAGTTATTTCAATCTGATTTCATTAATTTCAAAGGTTATGGTGAATTTTCTTTTTCAAGTAAGCTCTGAGGTATGTATATGGTGATTTCTTATGCCAACATAGTGAGTGTTATCACTATATGAAAAAAATTTATGTGAGAATACTATTTAAAGATTGTTACTAATATCAATAAGAATCAACATGCATGAGCATAGGTTAGTATGTCAAGTTTCTATTATCTTTTAAATATTTTTCTAGACCTTATGAGAAGGTATGTATAGGTATCATGATGAAATGAGTGATCTCTAAAGAAGAAATTGTATGATCTGAAGATGTATTTAAGCAATTATAAAGATGCTTCGAATGAGCTATGAAGATGTGAATTATCTAAAGAATGATTAACAATTTTTTAGCATGAGAGAGTTTGTTTGATTTTTTACATGAGGTTTTGAGGGCCTTGCAAGTTATTAAAAGGTTAACTCTGAAGTTCTATGTATGTAGTTATGAATATGCTATGAAGATCCTTAGTCAAGATTCAAAGATATATAAGAATATCTGAAGATACTCTACTGAATCCATAAATAATAGTGAGTGTATGAGGTTTATTTATCATACACAAGATACATTGGAACATATTAGATTTTTAAGATGAAGCCTAAAGGTGGTTAGAAGGTTAGATTCAGGGCCTAATGTGACTTGCAAGTCAAGCCCTAGAAAGTAAATCTGAAATGGTGGCCAGATGAGGTACCTACATTAGTTTCCATGACATGGGTGAGTTGGTGATCACTAAAAAATTTGATTCAAGTTTATTTTAGTATGTTCATGAAGTTTCATGTCATGGTTTACAAGAAAATCTTGAAAAAATGTTTTAAGGTTTCTCAAGTGTATAGAATGAAGAGTTGTCTACTTGAGAAGGTTTTTATAGTAATCATTGGCACATATATATTTTTCATGAGAATAAAATCTATTCAAGGTAGATTAGGAATGGTTATATCTCAAATTTCCAAGCATTAGTTTTTAGAAAGAGGAGCTATGTTTTATGAATGATTGTTAAGACTGGAAGATGGCCTAAACCCTCATAGAACCCTAACAATGACTCGATGTTGAAGATATTTTTATAAAAAGATCATGATAATTTGATATGGTTAAAAAATTTACTATAATTTGAAGTTAACTCTCTCAATCACATCTGGGTATGATTGGTTTCTTAATTAAGTGAGTAGTCCCTAAAGGAAAGCGCTTATCTTTTAAAAATTTGTTGTAGTAGATAGAGTTGACCGAGTTAAAATTGTTAAGTGGATGAAGATAAAAGTGTGAGACTTGTATTTATTATTCATGAAGTTTTATATCTATATTATAGATATCAAGTTTTCAAAGTTGGTGATTCAATTTGGCCAGTCACTAATAGACCTAGTGATGTAAAAAGTAAGAAAATTAGGTAGAAGTAAGAAGATGATTCTTGATGTGTTTTCATGAAAGAGTGATGCATTGAAATGTATGATTTTTTTATTTGGTACTTGAATAATCTATCCTAGTTTTTCATAATCTTGGAAGTCAGTGTAATAGTTTAGAATATTAAATCCAAATTGTTTTATCTAATAGAGTAGAGTCTGTGAGAGAGAAGATCAATAGATTGCTATGCAATACAAATAGTTTCCATTAGATATTATGATCTATTTGATGGAGGTTTCTTTGAGGATGTTATAATATCTTGATCATATATTGAAATACATTTAATTTATTCAATCATGTTTCAGAGTTCCATGTTTCCTTGACAATGTTTTGGAGTCAATTGACATTTCTAAGTGAACATATTATAGAGAATATTTTGAGCTTGTATACCCTAAATTGAAGCATCAGATGAAGTTTGTGATGACCCTAAGGTCATTATTTTTATGAATATGTCATTTTTTTAATGTTTTTTTGTCAAAATTGAGTATATGCCTTAGTTGTTCAAGACAATTTTTTTGTATATCCACATGCTTTTTATGAACAATGTTTTTGAGAAAGGGTTCCAATGGTGGTTAGACCTAAAAGGTGTTATGGACCTAAATTGAAGTTGGATAAGGTATATTGGAGTAGAATATGATTCTTTCCTAACATTTGAGGTTTTTTTATATGCTTCAATAATGATAAATGGGTAACATGTTAAGAAGACCTATTGGGTCTCTTTAAAGCCTAAAAGAGGAGTTAGGGCTAATTGAGCTATGGCTGACCTAATGTATTTATTGATTAATTATTAAAGAATATTATTTTAATATGATAATATCTATTCATTTTTTACATAAGTGATTTGAATTTGTGACCAACTAAGAAGGATTTGATCAAGTGACTTGTATAAAAGCAAGGTAGTTTAGGCCTATTCGTGTGTGCTTAGAGAGTGTGCAAAGATGAAGTGAATGATATAGATCATTGGTGAGAATATGAAGGTCATGAGAACCATTAAATATATGTAATTAATTTATATCAAAGGGTTTTCATATTAGGATCAAGGTTAGAAGACCTAAATAAGCCATGAAGAGGGCAAGTTAAGTGAAGAGGGCTATAAGCAAGTTTTAAGAGTGATAGAAGTGACTGAAGAGATGAAGGAGAATATAATAATCTATTTTATGAGAAAAAAAATAATTTTAAAGGTGATCAATTGTTTCAAGTGGATTAGTTAGTGATAATTCATCTAGGGGGTTGGTGCTTCCTTACAAGTGGGTGCTTGTTAAAGCCTAGCTGAGTTGGTGTTGAGCTATTTAGGGTTGGTGATCTATGAAAAGTTGGTGATTAACTAAAAATTAATGTTTTTATTATATGGATAAAGTCATTTTTAAAATTATTTGGGTTTATCTCCTTTGAGGGTTTCTTTTGTTTATGTTATGTTCATGTGTTTCATTCTCTTATGATTTGAAGCTTGTGTTTGCTAAGACATACATGATTATTAGAATAGTTCTTATATGATTAAGTGGAATTGAATGAAAAGTTTTAAATATTTATTCACCCCCCACTCTTAGTAATTGTTTATCCAAAAATTGGTATCATAGCATATCCTTTTGAAGTAGGTCTAAAATCCTAAAGGAGATCCTAAGAATAAAGGATAACTAGTCAACAAGCTCAAGGTGGTTTCTCTACCAATAAGGACTCATTATTTAATGTATCTAACTATTAATTTTGGAATTTTATAATGAAGATATGTTTGATGCCATAAGGACATGATATTTGGTAATTACTTGTAAATGGTTATATTTCACCTCTAATTCAACCAATAGATCCAACAAGTAAGAAGGCTAGTGAAAATAGATGTAAGGAAATGAATGTCATTCTATGTGGCCTACCAAAGGTACATATTTTAAAGGTAATTCATTTTGTATCAAAAAAATATATATGATATAAATTTAAGACCATATATGAAGGAGGCACCAAGGTGAAGTTGGCCAAATTATAAACTCACAAAAGAGAGTTTGAAAGCCTGAAGATGAATGAAGATGAAACTATTACATCCTTCATATTAAGGGTTGATGAAGTTGTGACTATTATTAGAGGATTTGGAAAAGAAGTTAAAGGGTCTACTATTATCCAAAATGTTTTGAGATCAATAAATCCTAAGCTTGACACTAAGGTGTCCATAGTAGAAGAGATGCAATATCTGGACAAACTAGAGATGGATGGACTTCATAGCATTTTAACTACCTATGAGATGATAGTAGATGAAGTAAGGCCTCCTAAGAAGGAAATATCCATCAAAGTTAATAATAAGTCAAATACCAAGAAGTTTAAAGATGAGATATGTTTAGATATTGATGATGATGAATTGATTGCCATGTTTACTAGGAAGCTAAAGATAGGTCAAGGTAAGTAGAAAGGTAAGTTACCATTTAAGTGTTTAAACTATGGATAATATAGACATTTTTCAAACAACTGTCCTCATAAGCATAAGCCTAATGGTGATGAAGAAAATAATGAAAATAATGGAGATGATAGAAATACCTATAAGTCTGAAAAAAAAAGAAGGATTTTAAGAAGAATGAAGGAAAGGGCCACTCAAAAATAATAAGAGTTTCTATACCAAAGAAGAAAACTCATCTAATATAAGTGACTCAAACAAATATGATAATAATGATGTTAGCTAAGAATTTGAACATGACTATAGTGGAACTTTTGTCATAGGCATAGTACTAGACAATGAGGTTTATTCAAATTGGAAAGGCCTTATGTTTTATGTAGACTCAGATGAATAAGTATACTATGATAATGAAGAAAGAGAAGATAAAGTGGATCTTGAAGTTAAGCTCATAAGTGCCCTATAAGATTTGAAGCCTATGAATAAGAATAAGAAATTGAAGTCATTAGTTTATGACTATGATGAATGGATTAGTTTGTTTGAGGAAATGATGAGCAACACTTCCAAGGAGTATGAAGAGATCATATAGAAAGTACAAACCTAGATGGAGATTGTGACATCAATCCTAAAGGCTAAAAAGGAAGATTGCAATAGATATGAAACTAAAATAGAATATTTGAAGGCTGAGTTGGATCAAACATATCTAAAGGTGAAAAATTTTGTGAAGTTTAAAAAGAGTATTATGGCTCTAGATGATATCTTGAGTAGTCAAAAGTTTTCAAGTAACAAGATAGGTCTTCGTTTCAAAAAAGACCAAAATAAGGCATCTCAAGTCAAGAAGAAGACTATTTAAGATAATAAGGTCAACATGAAAGACCTATTAGATAACTTAATGTTATAATGTATGATAATTATTTTAATGGTTATTGTTTTACATGTAGTTAGTTTTGTCATAAAGAAAGAGAATTTAGAAGGCACTCCAAGAATGAGTACTCATGGAACTATGGAAGGAGTTATAATTCACATGAGTAAAATGGTATGTATAAGGTGGTTTGTTACATCTATCATAATGTAGGACAAATTTTAAGATTATGTCCTAACAGAGTTAGAAGATCATCAAGTCAAAATAGGAAGTTTGAAACTACTAGAGTGTAACAAATAAGTTAAATGAATGTATGGAAAACAAAGGTAGTAAAATTAAGTCATGATCAATCTACAAGCTCAAGTGGATTTCTTGTTGAGATGGAGCATGCCTTAGATGAGAAATCAAGTAAGGAATGTTTGTTTTCATCTCACATTGATGATAAAATGGTTGATGATGTGATCAATCCAATACTACCAATCAAGCCCAAATGGAAGTTAAAGAAGGTTTAGTCTTATAAGAGTATGGAGATATGGGAATCTCATAAGTTTATATTGCCTTAGTTCCATATGAAAAGGGGTGGATATATTAACATTCATAAATATATTATTATATTAATAGAATCATGAGGTTATAGTCAATGAAGGTTTCTTTTTTAGAAGATTCTAGGTTGTTTATGTTATAAGCAAGGAGATGAAGATGGATTTTATCCATTCCTATGTTGATAGATATATGGTTAAAAGTGTATAATATAGCTTGATGATAGATGTAAGATTGTTATTAGGTATTTGAATTCATCCTATAGATAATTGGTATATGAGAGGTAACCTTTTGGTATCTATTTAAATGAGTATTTAAGCTTGATCTATGAAAGACAAAGGGGGAATCCCTAATTCTACATTTGGTATCAAGAATATGATAGCCTTGTATGTGGTTAAGAGTTTGATTTTATTCTATCATATCAAGGAAGGTAAGTCATCTAAGTCTCTATTTATTTTAAAGAAGATATGCTTTGTCTAAAGGGGATCTTGGTAGATCTATTTTCTTTGTCAAAAAAGTGTGTTTTTTATATGCATGGAGTTAAAGAGAGATTATTTTTGAGATGCTTCATAGAATTTTTTTAATTTAGATTTTAATGGTTTAGTTGGGAGAATGCCCTAATTGAGATAAGTTTTTGAGAATGGTTGTCATAGGTGGTTACCATAGTTTTTTAAGACTATGTGCCATGTAGTGTCTTTGAGATATATTATCAGCTCAAAGGTAGAGAGTATGATTTTAGTAGTTATAGGTGACACTTGATGTCTACTACTAACATAATCATGGTAGATGTTTGGTTTAAGGGGGAGATATTCAAGTTATTGACTGACCCTAATATGTGTCTTATAATCTAAAGATCATTTTAAAAGAGATGATAGTTGTGGAAGACCATTTTCATCAATGTCAAAGGGGGATAAATATCAGAAAAGATGAGAAAAGGAAAAAGATCAAAAAGGGTGAGAAAAGGAAATAATTAGGTCGAAGAGATGATTTCCATCAAGAGTGGTCAATACAATTTTCTAAGTGTGTTTTCCATCAATGACAAATGGGGATATTATTGGACATTGTCATTGATTAAGGAGGAGTTTGTTGAGCATTGTTATTAGTTGTTGAGTTGTTGAAATAAGTGTTTTCACTGATTTCAATCTAATTTCAATAATTTCAAAGGTTATTGTGAAGGTGTTTATTCAATTAATCTTTGAGGTATATATATCATGAGTTCTTATGCCATTATAGTGAGTGTTATTGTTGTATGAAAAGTAATGATGAGAGTACTATTTAAAGAGTATTAGTAATATTAGTGAGAATCAACATGAGTGAGCATAGGTAATTATGTCAAGTGTCTAATAACTTTAAAATATTAATCTAGACCTTCTAATAAGGTATGTGTAGGTAGTATGTTAAATGAGTGAGATTTGAATAAGAAACTATATGCTTCAAGATCTATGTAAGTAGTTTTGAAGATGCTCTGAATGAGATAGGTGATTTTTTTGAAGATGCTCTGAAAGATGTGAATGATCTAAAGAATGATTAATAGTGTTTGATCATGAGGTAGGTCATTTGAGTTTTTACATGAGGTTTTTAGGGCCTTAAAAATTATTAAAATTTTAACTCTAAAGATATATGTATGCAGCTTTAAAGATGCTATGAAGATCCTTAGTCGAGCTTTGAAGATTTATAAGAAGATCCAAAGATAGAGGTGAGTAGTTGATCATTGATATAGGTGAGTAGGTGATCATTGATATAGGTGATTTAAATTTTTTTAGTATGTTCATGAATTTTTAGGTCATGCTCTACAATAAAATATTGAAAACATGTTTCAAGGTTTATCAAGTGTATAGAATGAAGAGTTATCTACTCGATAACCTTTTTATAGTGCTTACTGGCACATGAATATTCTACATGAGATATAATATATTCATGGTATATGAGGAAGGGTTATATCTCAAAGATCCAAGAATTTTTTTATGGAAAGAGGAGCTAAGTTTTATGAATGATCATTAAGACTAGGAGATGGTCTAAACCCTCACAGAACCCTAACAATGACCTGATGTTGGAGATATTATTAGAAAAATATTATAATGGTTCGATATGGTTATAAAAGTAACTATAGGTTAAATTCAAATCTCTTAGGCACATCCATGTGTGATTGGTTTCTTAGGTGAATGAACAAACTGTACAAGAAAGCGCTCATCTTTCAGAGATTTGTTGTAGCAGACAAAATTGACCAAGTTGAAGTTAAGTGGATGAATATCAAAGTTTTATAATTTTAGTTATTTTTAATGAATGTTTTTAGATATATTATAGATCTTAGGTGTGTAAATTTGGTGATTTAAGTTGGTCTATTGCTAATAGACCTAGTTGTCTAGATAGTAAGAAAATTAGGCAAAAGTAAGAAGATGTTTTCTAATGTATTTTCATGAAATAGTGATGAATTAAAATGCATGATTATTTTTTATGGGACTTGAATAATCCATAAATTATTTTAATAATCTTGGAAGTTAGTGAAAGAGGTTGGAACATGGAAGCCAAATTGGCTTGTCTAACTGAGAAGAGTCTATGAGAGAAAAGATCAATGAATTGGTCTGTAAGACCAATAGTTTCCATTAGAGATTATGATATATTTGATGGAGGTTGATATAAATATGTTATAATATATTTATCATAAATTTAAATCCATTAAATTTATTAAATTAGGTGTCATAATTCCATGTTTCCTTGACTACGTTTTGTAGTTAGAAGTTCTAAGTAAACATCTTATAGAGAAGAGTTTGAGCCTATATACCCTGAGTTAAAGCATCAGATGAATTTTGTGATGATATTTAGGTCATGAGGTTTCTAAATATGTGATTTTTTTTCCATGGATATTTTAAAAAATTGAGTATATACCTCAGTTGTTCAAGACAAATGTTCTGTATATGCACAAGCCTTTTATGAACAATGTTTTTGAAGAAGGGTTCAAATGGTGGTTGGACCTAAAAGGTGGTATGGACCTAAAGTTAAGTTTTATAAGGAATATTAGAGTGTAATATTATTTTTTCCTTCCATGTGATGTTTTTTTATGTGCTTCAAGAAATATCAAAGGGTAATGTGTTGTTAAGAAGACCTATTATGTCTCCTTAAAGCCTAAAAGTGGAGTAAGGTCTAATTGAGTTGTGGCCAACCTAATATATTTATTGATTCATTATTAATACATGATATTTTAATATTCTAAGACCTATTCATATCTAACCTGATTTATTTGAATGTGTGTCCAAATAATAAGGATATGATTAAGTGACTAGTATAAAAGTGAGGTAGTTTAGGCCTATTTGGTGTGCTTAGAGAGTGTGCATAGAATAAGTGAATGATATGAATCACTGGCTAGTAGAAGAGGTCATGTAGACCATGATAAATATTTTATTAATATATAATAAAGGTTATACATATGAGGATCATGGTTAGAAGACCTAACCAAGACATGAAGAGGGCTAGTTAAGCAAAGAGGTCTAGAATCTAGTTTTGAGAGGGATAGAAGTGAGCAAATAGCTGAAGGAGAAGGTCATCATATATTATTTTAGAAAAAAATTATTCTTAATGTGATCAAGTTTTTTATGTGGATTAGTTGGTGTTGAGTCATCTAGGGGTTTTTTGCCTCCTTGTGAGTGGGTGCTAATTAAATCCTAGCTGAGTTGGTGCTAAGCTAATTAGGGTTGGTGCTCTATGTGAAGTGGGTGATTTACTAAAGATTAATGTTTGTCTTATAGGAATTTATTCCATTTGATTCATCATTGGGTTTTATTCCCATTGAGGTTTTCTCATGTATATGTTGTGTTTATGTGTTTCATGCTCTTATGATTTAATTTTTATGCTTGCTAAGATGTATATTCATGTTAGAATGGTTCATGTATGATAAAGTGGAGTTGAATTAAAAGTTTTAAAGAATTATTTACCCATACCTATTAGTCATTGTGATTCCAAAAATCACCACATATAGCCACTAGATAAAGTCACCTTCTACCATCTCATTGATGGTTCACCTATAAAATTACAAGTCTCCTTGGTGGCCTTGTATCCCTGTTCCCGTTTGGACCCTATCATAACTTGTAGGATCCTATAATCCCCTCTGAACCCACTAAAAAATTGGTTTATCTATATAAATTTTCTCCCAAGCCTAGACCTAGAGCATATCATTGTGTCTAATATTATGCACCCTTAGATAAGAAAGCACATGTAAGTAATGATAAAGTTGATCTAATATCATAAGAACCCATGCAAATTGAGTGGTGTAATTAATTATATCTCAGGCCACTCATATAGGGCTCATCCAAAAGAATCATCTACTATTGTCAAGTAACAAGAGGCAACTAACTAGAGACATCAAGATCAATACCTCATGGGGCACTAAACCCTTTGGTGGAGGTGGTGTTACTCTCAAAACAATCACTAGAGGATAAATTAGGTCCTTCAAAGAATTAATGTTAATAGACCCCTATGTAATTATTAGGTATATCACACCAATAATATCCTCCAATATCACTATCCTACCCTCTAGAAATAATAGATTTGTTGACCCCAAATATGCACTCAAAAAATCTTATGCACATCCTCTAAGTTCATAGTGGCATATTTAGTAGGTAGGTGGAATGTAGAAGTCCATGAATGCTAGCACTATAATAGCACTAAAAAATAAGCATGATCTACTCAAAAAATTGGTATTCGGGATATATTTCACAAATGTGCTTCCTCTAAGAGACCCATAATCTCATCCATCTTGATCCTAGGATGACATAGTATCCATGATTGTCACTCATGTGTTTTCATAACTACTACATGCACTTACGTAACATAAAATGAATAGAATCAAGTTATCCATTTGTCTATTTATATTATAGTTGATCAATTTATCATTTTCTTCTAATTTTGGACTTAGATGTTTAATATTTTATCTTAGTTTCCCTTTTTCTTAGACTATTTTCCATTTTTTGGAAACCTCACCATTTTCATTCATGATTTTAATTCTACATAGGGACTCCATCGCTTCATAGGGTGATCCCATTATTTTCCTTATAGGGTAGGAAACTTTATTATTCTGTTAGGTGTTCTTATGGTTTGGCAGGATGACCTCACTATTTGTAACAAATTTGACATTTTTGTTCCATGTGTGTGTTGAGGCAATTTCATCATTTGGTTGGTGATACCACTATTTAAGAGGTAATACCACCATTAAATTCATGTTTTCATCATTTATACAAATTTTGATGAAATACATGATTTCTCTATTTTGTCATTTTTCATTTATTTTGATGATCTTGCCGATTTCTACATGAGATCGCCATTCATGTGGCATTCCCACCATTTACATTGGTGATTTAACCATTTTTATCTTTTTGAGAATGGTAACACATGTTTTCACCTAATTATAAATCCTGATAAATGTGATAAATGCATATTTGGATAAATAAAAAAGGCACTTACTGATGCCCTGCTCCTTAGTTGTCATTAGTACTCTTGAATGTGATTCCTAAGATGTCTCTAGTGTGGGATATTCAACATTTTATTTGTCTCTCTCATACACAAAAAATAGAACTTTGAATTGTAATAGTGAAGGGTAAAAATTAATATCTTTCACCCTCAAGGATGAATATATAGTCAAAAGTTTTATTTTTACTCCCTTAGGCCTATTTATGATCTTTGTTTCTTCCCAGGAGGCTCATTTTTGCCTCATTTACTCATTTTTTTACCATTTTATTCTAATTAATCTATTTCTTAGCCTCTTCTACTGAAACACATGTTTATTTATTATTTTTGTGGGCTCTCCCATCAAAAATAATATTTTTTCTCTCCCCTCATAAAGGCATCATGGATCTCCCAAATAATGTTTGGGGTATTTTCATTGTTCTTAATGCATTTCTTGGAGGAACTAGACACTTTTTGTTATTTTTATATCAATTTGTGTTTGCTTATTTTTTTGAATTTTGTTTGTTTCCCATTTATGTTGTCATCTCAACTGAATCCACCAGTTGACATAGGAATAATCATGGTGATTCCTGTTACATAGTTGTACTTGAGACTATCTATTAGCAGATGCAAACATTCAGATCATGATTTTTATCATTGGCATGATGTTTTCATTTGTCTAGCAGATTGGGGGTTGGTCCTTATGCATGTTAATGTTTGGTCATCATGGTATTTTATACAGTAGTGAATACCATATTATTACTATATCAAAATATAGATGTTAGAAGTCTAATAGGTAATGATTCAATAATATCTCTACTTGTCTACTATCCCCCAATAAATTCATCATGTGCCTAATCATCATTTTTCAAAATGAAAATATGTCTTACTAGGGAAAACCATTTAGATTGATCAATGTTGAAACTTACCCTATAGGGTAAACTCATTGAATAAAATGATCAAATATTCTGTACTGGGGAAAATAATTATAAATCAAATAGGATTGTCATTTTTGGGTTCAATTACTTCATTTGATTATTCTTCTAAAAATAAGTCTGCAATGTTTTCCCAATTTAGGGAAATTCAAAGTGTGCCACTTATTTTAGATGTATCCTTTCCACTTATACCCTTTTTGGGTCCAATTTATTTCTATTTATTTCATATTTTTTTGAAATCCCATGCACATCTTTCATCTTTTCTTGACCTCTTGAGGGGTTATCATGGGTCATTAGTTATTTCTTCATGCAAATTTAACAACTTCTTATTAACAAATTTTTCATTATTTGAAAAGATGTTATTTTGCCTCATGTCTCACAACACCTTATCAAATAGGGGAAAATTGTAGACACTCAATTATCACCACTACCATGTCAAAATTACAAGTATGAATGACTTCTTACAATAACACACAAAGTGGACTAAAATCACTAAAACACTCTGATTCATCTACATACATCATGTATAATTTTTGAAATGCATCAATATGGCCCTAATTAGGGAAGCAACCTATCATAAATCATCACCTTCTTCTAATTAATTTTCAACCAAATTAAAACCTAGTAAATTGATGTTTTTGACCAATAGTACATGACAACTAATCAAATTCTAAGAATTGTGAAAGAGCTAATCAGATTCACTTAACTAATTAAATCTAATTGAATGCTTAAGTGAAAAATCTATGTAAAATTAATTAATATATAATTTTGAAAAATGAAAGTTCAATAAATATCTAAAAACATGACATCATTGGTCTTAAAGTCAAAAATGCAATCCATGCTTATTAAATGTAACAAATATATAGTTTGTGTAAGCCATGCCTATTAATTAATCCTTTCTTCAAAAATATCAATTCAAACATTAATTTAATTTTATCTCCAAAGTCTAATCAATATTGGAACCACTCATCTTGATCTTGAGATGGACAATAAATATCATTTTAGGAAAACTATAAATATAAGGGCCTTCATGAACAATGATCAAGCTTCATTGTGCAAAGATATAATGCCAAAATCATGCTAAAATACTCAACATTTATTCATCCTAATATACTAAAACTGCTTTGGTGGACAATGGGAGATATTGTTGGAATGAATAAATGCATTTATAAATACTCTTACTCCATAAAATGATCACAAACATATGTAAAAAAATTACTAGGTAGGGTTTTTTAGGAAGGTAAACATCTTGTTTTCTTCTCTTATTGATTTCCTTGTCTAGTAATTATAGCTCACCTTAGGGAGGAATCATAGAGCGTTAATTCTTGAATTTTTTTTATATTTCATTCCACTAATGTTGTATTGACCCTCTTTTTTTCTTGTTATACATGTAGAACTAAAATTCAAGCATGTTTCAAATGTTGGAATCAAAGTTTGTCAAAACCCTGATGTGGAATGTTTATATTTAAGAGAAATAGTATTTCCATAGTCTATGTCAATTTTAGAGAGTGATGTTGGATACAGATGTGCATGTTTTTGGATTTAAAACCAAACACATATTTGTATACAAAATCACTCTCTAGAAAATTTTGTCTTTGTCTGTGATGATCACTTTGAACATGTCATGCATCCAAACAACTTATTTTATTCCATAAACATGGAAGCATCACCAATTATATTTTTAGTAAATAAATGAGAAACCTTGTTAATTATATCAATTACCACTATAATGGTATCATGATTTCTATTATATTTATGTATCATAAAAATAAAATCAATTGATATTACAACCCACTTATTTTATGGTACTTTATGAGGTTATAATGGACCTCTAGGGTGTCAATGCTCAGATTTAACCTACTAGCAATCTAATCATATTTCAACAAAAATAACCATAGTGTATTTCATTATAGGATAATAGTAATATATTTTTAACTTATCTATCATCTTCATGACAATTGGATGAACATAATGAGGTTTTGTATGTAATTAATTCAAAACTTAACTTCACAAATACCTAGATTCATTTACAAAAAAATGTTTTTATGCCTAATAAGGCCATAATTTTAAATAAAAATAAGAAAATGACTTTTCAATAAGATCATTATCAAAAATTTATCTTACCTCATGGCAATATTCATTCAAAACTTACTACTTTAGCATAGAATTTATGAAATCAAACTTGATTACAAATATTGTACCAAAGTATGTGCAATGGATGAGTGCATCAACAACATGATTTTAATTACCCTTAACATAGGAAATATCAATTAAAAAATTTATCAAAACATTTATCCATCTACACTGAGATATATTTAAATAATCCTAGGAAAACAAGTGTTCTACGCTACAATGATGAGATTTCACCTTGAATTTTTTTCTCAATTGAAAATGTTTCCACTGCTTCAAATCATGTACCATGACAACAAGCTCTATATCATGCATATGATATTTATCCTCATGATTATTGAGATTTTGTGACTCACAAGCCACTAATTTTCCATCTTGTGTTATAATGGCACTAAACCTTTCCTTGGATTCATCAACCCAGACCTCAAAACTTCCATTTGGATCAAGATTGACAAGTATAGATATTGTAGTTAACAATTATTCAAGTTTTTTAAATGCCTCTTCACATAGGGGTGTCCAAATAAACTTTTTACCTTCTCACTATAAGGAAGTGATTGAGTTGGTTATGTTGGATATGTTTTCCACTAATATATAGTAATAACTAACCAAACCCATGAATCTATGTACTTCTTATACATTAGTAGGATCATGTCATTATTGTATTACCTTGATCTTTGCCAAATTTATAATAATACCATCCTTATAGATGATATGATCAAAATAATTAATTTTAGGTTGAAATAAATCACATTTATGTCTCCTAAAATTTTTAAAACTAATCTCAAGTGTTGCTCATGTTTAACTATGTTTTTAGAATAAATAAGAAAATCATCTAAGTAAAAGAACACTAATTTATTTAAAAATCAAGTAAAACATTATTCATTAAATTCATAGATGCAAATGTTGCATTATATAATCCAAATGGCATAAAAGTGGAGTCATAATGACCATATCTAGTTTAGAAATAGTTTTATTCATGTATTCCTCTTTAATTCTCAACTAATGACAACCTGATCTCAAATAATTATTGGATAAGATAATTAATTCCTTAATTTGATCAAATAGATCATCTATACTAGGAAAAAGATAATTATTCTTGATCATCACTTTATTAAGCATTTGATAGTCCACACAAATCTAAAGATTATATTTTTCTTATTTACAAAGATAACTGAAGCACCCCAAGGAGGAATACTTTGTCTGATGTTTATATTTTATAAACATTCTTAAAAATGATCTTTTAATTTCTAAAAATATACCACACTTGTCATGTTACAATGTTTCTCTTAATTTCTGATCATTTCTTAATTTGGAAGCAAGTAAGAAACTAGAAGAGGGGTGTGTAAAGGAATACCTAATAAAAATGCATGTGTGATATCAACGATGATGGGAACTCCTCTTTGGCTTGGAAGAAACCTAAAAATAAGAAAGACACTAGAAAAGGGGTTGTTAAAAAGATAATTGAGTGGTCTACCTAACATGAGATAGATCTAAGAAGTGTATGCTTGATAAGAGGTTGTCAATCCACTATTTATAAAAAATAAGTTAGTGTAGATGAAAAAAAAACATACTTACATTTAATAACATGAAATTAAATGCACATAAGAAGAAGAAGGTAAATGTTTGTTAAAATAAAATGACTAAATGTATCAAAATTAGGTCAATGCCTATGTTAAAATAGTTGGGGTTAGCTTCAAAAAATTAGATGAGTCTCTATGAATAGGTAAGAACACAAAAAGTAGGGTTTGGTTGAGGTAAAGGGACTAAAAATAAATTGTTGTTATTTTTGCCATAGTGACCATCAATAATTAGGTGAACCATCAGTGGTTGGCTTGACTATCAGTGGTTGGGTAACTATCGATGATTGAGGTGACCATTGGTAGTTGGGCTAACTGTTGGTAGTTGCTTATGTGTTTCTATAAATTATCAAAAAAGGAATTTTAGATTGGATAAATGGTTAGGTAGGTATTTGAATAGTAGTCTAGTCAAAATTAAAAGCTATGTGAATAGGTCTGATTAGGTTAAGGGATTTAGAAATGAAATATATTGAAGAAACAAGAATGAAGTTACCTTTAACTTGTTAAATGGCTGATAAAAGGTTGAAGTAATTTGGCTAGAGTGACAATATTTTGGATTTGAGAGTAATCCAAATAGAATTTTGAGTCTCCGTTACTGCTGCTTATTTGATAAAAGAATGCTAGACACATTTGTACAAGAATATTTGACAGATCAGATATACATCTATGGATTTATAGATTCTTTTCACTTCATACTTGTCTCCTTTTATATGATGAAGTTTATGTAGGAGGAAGTTGTTAATTACATAGGAGGATAAAGTTGTCATTTAGGATGCTTTAAAGTTTTTTATAATAATAAAAGGGAAGTTACTAAATTGTGCCATGTTTATCTTGTACATATCTAGAAGTGGATTTATAGTAGGTTTGATGACCTGACCCTCAATGATCAAGATAACCATAGATGGTTAGACTAGTTATCGATGGTCGATTGTCTAAGGCAATTTAATCAAGAGAGGGTTATTTTAAAAGGTTAAGTTAAAGGTGTTTATTTAGTGTTTTAATAGGTTTAAGTTAGTAAATGAGTTTAGTTAACTAGGTGATCAATTATACTCAAGGTTAGATGAGGGTCAAGATGCTTTGACATCTAAAACTATCATGTGTAGTTTTTGAGTGTCTACATTTTCCCCATTTTTGTTATACAACTTTGATTTAAGAAGAGTAAAAATAAAAATTAATGGATTATTATTCATGGTTTGATTTACCTAAGTATGGGAGAGGTATTCCCCCTCAAACTAAGATTTGATGAGGCAAAACCAAAATCAATTCAAGGTTTGATAAATCGTAAATGGTGAGTCACAAAGTGAGTTACCCAAATGGGTTGGGCATTTGAAATTCAAACACATGCACAAAATATGATGAAGTGTGATATTCAAGATTATGTAAAGACAAAAGTTGCAAATTTTGGTAAAAATAAGGTAAGTTCTAGAGAAACATATGATAGGGGATTCGGTCCATAGCATTAGTCATAGCTGATCAGGTCATTCCTATCAAGTCCACTAGATAGGGTGTGTTTATCATAGGTATCTAGGGTAAGAAGTGATCCCTTCAAAAAAAAATGGTTAGGTTACACATGAGGTGGTGTGAAGTCAAAAATATCAACATGGTAAGGTTTTTTGGTGTGGTCAAAATGATCAATGTAAGGTCATTTCAAAATATGTGAATAGTTTGGGTCAAAATGGCCAACATCAAGGTAGATGAGGTCAAATGGTTTGTCAAATAAGGGTACACTATGAGCATGCAAGGGCTAGATGAGGTGGGAATTAGGTGATCTCCCAAAGTTTTAGCACCTAGCTGGGGTGATTTTTAAAAAAAAATGAAAAGGGTGGTGGATCTTGATTGTCGATTGTCAGGGAGTTTCCATAGGGTCAACCATCAGTGGTCACCCTAACCATTGATGGTCAAGAAAAACCCTAAATAGTTAAGAGATTAAAATTAAAAATGTGAATTTATTTTTACCATTTGATAATTAGTGATTTCTCTAGAATTTTGTGTGTTGTTAGTTTGTGATTAAGCTTGTTGAGGTGGAGTTGATTAAGTATTTAGGTTTGACCAAGATTTGACTTGATGGAGGGTGGATAAGGGCATAGTTGAGTAGTAGGATGAGGGCTTTGACCACATCATCAATCACAAAACAATGTAGTTATTATTGTGAAATTGATAATATAATTGAATGTGTTGGTATAAAGATACATTTGAGTAGGTTAAATTAGTGGGGTAGGATTTTGAAAATTATCCTAGGCTATGATGCCCTAGTTTTAGGTTTTCTGTTTATAGGCAAATTAGTGGGGAAATAGAAATTTGAAGGGTGTGTTAGGAGTGTAATGGGTTAGGGAATCATGTTAGGTACTTTAGTTTATGAATTGAGATTGCATTTTTTTGAGGTTTGTGAGGTTTAGGGTTCAAGGGTTGTACCATTGATGGTCACACATAGTGAAGGTCAGCTATTCAAACTGACTGTCAATGGTCAAACCAAAGGTAAGATGATCCTAAGGGACCATCGATGGTTAAATAAACCATCGAAGATAAAAGGGTATGGGGATTTAGGTGGTTAAAAAGCTATAATGTGGTTAAGTTGGTGAGAGTTTATTTGTGTTTATAAAGTAGGTTTTAAAGCTTTTCTTAAATGTTAAATGTTAAAGTGTGAAATTTTATATATAGTTTGGCAAATTATTAAAAGTTTTTTGAAGGTTCAATTTTGTTTAAATTATTTTAAAGTGGTAAAGTGGATAAATTTTCTAAATTGAGATGAAGGTTGAAAAAGATGGGTAAAGTTTGTAAAGGGTGTTAAAGGGGTTACATATTGTAAGAGGTGTTTATAAGGGTGTTTAAAAAGGTCAATTAGAGGTTAGATAGGATGAGGGGTCATTGGGTAGAGAGGATCTAATAAAATTATTTAGATGTGTTAGGGTTTGTAATAGTTTTTAAGAGTACTAGAGGTGATAGGGTAGAAACAATGTGTTTAGTTAGAATAGTTTGAAAAAGGGTAGGTAGAGGTTGGTACTGAGCTCAATTATGGAAATCTAAAGGGGCATGCTAATTTGATTATTTTGTAGGCACATGACTAGATTTAGATGAGGGATCAAGTCCCTAAGATCTTTGTTGAGGTTCATGATGTAATGATGGTGGATGAGTGGAGATACATGGAGGAGGTGGGCTTAGGGTCTATGAGACATTATCAACACCTACCATGAGATGTAGCTATGATCATGGCCCTCATCGAGAGATAGGACCCAACCATAAAAACATTTATTTCCTACCAAAGAGATGACCATACTCCTAAAGGATGTGACTAGGATTACATAGCTACCCATTTGAGGGAGTTGATTTGTCACATAAAGAGTGAGGATAGGGACTACCACATGGATCTGATATATGGAGTAGATTGGGTTCAATCTAGATATACTAAATGTGGTATTTGCTATGGGAAACTCTATCAAAGGGTCCTAAGGTATAGATGCTTATTTATGATGATGATGATGATGATGATGATGATGGTGATGATGATGGCTATGTCCTAATTTATGCTACTTGATTCGAGTAATGGTTGATTTATATACTTGTTACTAAAGGTGCTAGTGGAGATGATTCTTGGGAAGACTATGTTTAGGTGGGCCTTAGTGTTATTAGTATAGATCTATAGGGAGATATGGGACTTCATACTACATAGGTGATATGGGATTAGTGTTGGGTTTGTTCTCCATTTGGGTATATGAGCATAATTGGGTGGTGAGACCGTTGGGGCTACCATGAGATGGCTTTGCACTGATAGATAACATAATCAAATTCTTGTTATGGCAAAGAGCTTATTCATTGATAGGGGTAAGTGTTGGTACCATAGACATAGAGTGGTTTAGGGATGCTTTGGAGGGTTTGGTGGGAGGTGACGTAGTGTGGAGGTTGTATGTGAGCTAGCTAAGGTGAGCAGGATATAACTACCACACACTATCATTATAAAGATACCATTGGATATATGGGATATGGGATGGTGAGATTGAGATTATCCCATTTGATTGAGTTTGAAGGTAGTTTGTCCTTGTATATGAGATCTCACCAAGTATTTTGAGATACAAGAGGGAGGACATAGAGTTCTTGCTCTCACAACTACAACCATAAGACATTGTTTTAGATCACCAGGAGTTATTGGTGAGAACTATGATAGATGATATAAGGATTGAATATGGTTATGTAGCTTGTTATTAAGCTTGATATATAGTGATAAATTTTGTATAGGGTGATGGGGGAAATAGCCCATGGATGTGGATCTAACTGGGGCACCAACATAGGGTGCTAGCTAGAAAGGATAGGCATAAGCAACACTTGTATCATCACAGGCCTTGATCACTAGATTATAGGGATAGGTGGCCACCTTATAGGGCTAAATTATTGATTTATAGGGTTAAGTGGTTACATTGACTAGAGAGTGAGATCAGGTGAGTATCTCTCTTAGGTTAGTGACATAAGAGAAATTTTCACTAAGGCAGAGGGTAGGATTAATAGTAGCACTAGTAGGGGCACCCATAAAAGGATTGAATACAATTATTATGACATGGTACTTAGCCACCATGAAGGAGTTAAGATATTACAAGGCAATAATGCTAGCTCAGTTACCATTGGAAATGAGGTATAGAGAGTATAGGGTTAGCTTAGTAGGTGGTCCATCTATAACAACTCTAGGATAGTGGCCCACTATAGTGGGCAAAGTAGGGAAATTAAGTGGACCACCACTAGATGGTAGTGTAGGTGTAGGAGGGGCCAGTGGTAGTGGTGCCCTAAGGGCCTAATATGTGACATTATATGATGTATATGTTTTTTATTTTGATATCAACTTACATGTTGATGATGTGATATGTATTTATGAGAGAGAAATTTATGTATACGTGATTATATATATTATTTTATTGAATTATGATGTATTCTTCATTGACATGTATGACGTTGTTTATGAGGATTATGTTGTATGGTTTCATGATTATATAGATGATGATTATGTTTATGTGTATGATGTTCATGTTGATATAGATGATGATTATATTCATTATGTTCATGATGATATAGATGATAATTATATTCATTATGTGGTTATGGTTATGAATTATGGATGACATGTTTGATGCTTATGAGATATGGAGTATTAGATTAGGCATGTGATGACATTCATAGATGTTTATGTATGGTGGATTTATGAAATTTTATTATGTTATATGATGATGTGATGAGACAATTGAAACATGATGATGAGATGTTTGATCTTATAAGGAATATGTTAATGTGTATAGTTTAGGTTATGTTTGAGCTTATACATATTGAGTGATGTGTTTGTTTATAGATATGATCATGGATATGAGATCTATGGTAATGATTATGGTTTTTTTGATGATGTGTGTTTATATGATGATGTGGTACCTAGATAGGAGTATGTATATGTTTAAGATGTGATGTGATGATGTTTTAAATTTTTGTTACATTTATGGGAAGTATCAATATGACATGGTCTAGGATGTTGATTTATATGATGTGGTTTTTGTTCTTTATGTTATGATAAATGATTATTGTTCTGATGATAATGATGTGATAATGGGATTGTTGATGTTTTATGGTTTTGATGTGTTATTCATGGATAGGATATGGTTCATAAGGTTATGGTGTATATAGAGTATTTGATGACAATGATGTTTTGAATGTTTTAATATGACATGTGATATTGGGACATATAAAGTAGGTTTAGATAACACAATAAATGTGTAAAAAAGAGAAGAATCATGAGACATATGTCCACATGAACTAATGAATACAAGGTAAGAAAAAATCAAGATGTGTTTGTTGGTAGGAGCCTAACAAAACCGAAGTTGGCTTGCCTTAATTAAAATAAGCATTTTGAATGCTTCACATGAGCATGCTTTGATTGACAAAGAAGGTATCTTGATCACGTTGTGTCAAGTGAGCTCATAGTCCTTTGATTTCAAAGAGAGTATGAAGGGAAAGTAGGTGATAATTAGGTGAGAGGTAGATGCTTGAATGGGAAATGGGTAATATGGTAACCTAATGTGGGTTAGCTTGCCCCTCCGATAGGTGACCAAATAACTATAATATATAATTCCATGTCTTAATATAAGGTGTAGACTGATCAATGCAAAATGTCTACAAATGTCATATATAAAATTTGATTATGGCTTACTTTCTTTGATTTGGACATAGGGTTATTTTTTTACTTTTGTTGTTTTGATAGGTTGGTGAATTTGATCGATGCAAAAAGATTCATATGATTATTTTTTACAAACATAACTTTGCCACCCTTTAAGGGAGTGGTCTAAATTTGGATTTTTATAGTTGTCCTTCAAGGGAGTAGTCTATCTTCAAGAAATTTAGTTGTTGGGTAGTTTTCATTTATGGGAGCAATTGAAAATGTTATAGATATGGAATCAAGTGATATTTTGGTATCCCAATTTGATTTTGAATGCTAGGTTTATACATGGATAATTCTATTTAGGCTTAGAGGTCTACTTTATGGAGGTAAGAATTGAAGTATAGAAGGTTAATGATATATTAGGGAAAGTAGTTTGAGAGATAATTGATTATGGGATTCAATTTGATGAGAGATGAAAAGTATCCATGAGAACCATTCCATAGCTAAAGCCATGATATCAATGCCTAGGATTAGGCTATAACTATGATGGATAATCACATGGTCTTATGCTATAATAAATTGTCCTCAAAGGGAGAGTGATAGGTGAATGTGTAAAGAAAGTGAAAATTATTATAAACCAAGGGACAAGCTTAAGTTAGACACCAAAGGTGAAGATGATCCTAATTTAACAATAGAAAGGACATAAATGTAAAGCATTAAGAGGCTTAGGTTTTGGTTTGCCTTTGAGAGAAGAAAAATGATAAGATCTTGATCCATACTTATGGGTTATGATGTAGGGTCCAAGCCAATTGAAGCAAAATTGTCTCTTTTTCTTTTCTCCATATTAGTTACATGTTGGTTTTATTTAAGGATGATGTCTATGATATTGAATTCTACTCTTTTAGGTTTTTATTGTATACATGCTTGATTCATTTTTGATATACATGAAGATGATTAATCAATGTGAGGTGATGTTCATCAAGGAATTCAAGATGTGTGAGATTTTCTTGATGATAATCACTCTTAGAAAAGATTTTCTGCAAGGATATGTGAAAAGTGTGAATCTAGACATTGAGAGGCAAGAGTACCTTTTCTACAAAGACAAGAGAGAAAGGGGTATCACCCATAGAGGTTTGAATGCTATTATGATAGGCCCATAAAGTGAAAGGGATATGCAAGTGCTAATCTTGACCTGAATCACTTACAACTTGGGTTAACATTTTGGTGAGGGTTTTGTTAGAGGCATCCACCTATCCATTTGCTTGGGGAGGATAGGGTGAGGAAAAGATTATTTTGATGCTAAAAGAATTGGAAAGACCTTAACATTTATTATTTTTAAAGGATCTACCATTGTCAGTAATGATCTTATGGGTAACACCAAAGTGATAGATGATATGGTGATTGATTAAATTGATAATATTTTTGGCTTTGGTTGAGATAAGAGGAATGGATTCCACCCACTTGGTGAAATATTTAGTAATAGTAATGATGGATTGGTGTCATTATGAATAATGAGGATTGATTTCCCAAATAAGATCAAGACCCAATTATGTGAAGGGCCAATAGTTTTTGGATACTTAAAGGCCATGGGCTAGTACATGATGTAAGTTAGTGTACTATTAAAATTTTACACACTTCTTTACATAATCACAACAATCTTGATTGAGGGTAGGATAATAGTATCCAAGGAAAATGATACATTTAGTGATAGCTAGGCCACTAAAGTGTTCCCCAAAAATTCCATCGTGTGTTTCCTTGATAGTGTGGGAAGATTCATGACTATGCAAATAATGGAGGAGGCCATCAAAGCCACTTTTATAAAGGATTCACCCTAGTATGGTGTAACTAGAGGTATTATAAACAAAGGCTCTTTGAGCATTCCTTTTAAGTTTGGGAGGAATAATGTTGAGGTTAAGGTAGTTAAAAGTTTGGTCGTACCAAATGTTAGAAGGAGATGCTTCCACACTATAAATGGTAGGAACGTCTGAACTGATATATGAGGGTGTGATAAAATTATGGATGGTGATAAATATTTTAGATTCGATAGGTTGAGATGTGATTTGGGAATAATGGGAGCCATCATGTCCATGAATTTATTGGTAGATCAAGGAATTGACTAGATAAGGTAATGATCAAATGATGATAAGAGTACATCTATGAGTTGTTTTTACTTTAATAGGACATCATTTTTACATTGATAGGATACATTGACCTAATTGATGACCAATGGGAGTCACCAAAGACACTGATGGTTTTAACTACCAAGGCTCGAATGGTTTGAAGAACTATGACTAGGGTTTCATACTCCTCCACATTGTTGGTGCATTCAAAGTCATGTTTGAAGGAAAAGGGAAGAGGTTCACCATCAAGGGGAATGAGAATAAATATAACACTCCACCATGTTGACATTTAGATCCATTAAAATACATGGTTATTTGGTAGGTGGGTTCCACCTGAGAAAGAGTTATAATGGACTCATCTTGAAAGGCAAGAAGAAGCAGTTGATTGTCTGGTAGAGGAGATTCAACCAATTGATCAATGATGACTTTCCATTTAATGGAATTCTTATGAATGAACTCAATATCAAACTTAGCTAGGATCATGATCCACTTAGCCATACACTAATTTTGATATCATTTATAGTGCATGTACTTGAGTGGGTCAGTGTTAGTGATGACATAGGTTTTATGAGTAAGAAGGTAGTGACAGAGTTTGAAGGCCAAAAAGACTAAGGCAAGGCAAAGTTTCTTGGGATGAGTATACTAACTCTCATATTCTATAAGGGTGAAACTAATGTAGTAAACATCTTTCTCTTTGTTGTATTCATCATGCTAAGTGAGCATTACCCCTTAGGAATGGTCTATGGTAGATATGTAAAGGTAGAAGGGTTGGTCATCTTTATGAGGGATGAGGATAGGTAGAGAGAGAAGGTACTCCTTGATTGAATCAAAGGCTTGTTGATAGTCTTTGGTATACTTAAAAGAGGTATCTTTCTTGAGGAGGTGGTGAAAGGGTTGATATCTATCTAATAACTAGGAGATGAAGTGACAAATGGATTGGAACTTCCCTTGTAGGCTATAGAGTTACTGAAATTTAGTAGGAAGAGGTATCTCCAAGATTGCTCTGACTTTAGTAGGGTCTATTTCAATTCCTTAAAGAGAGATGATAAAACAAAGAAGATTTCTTGATAAGACCCTAAAAATACATTTCTTAGGGTTGAGCTTGACATGATAATGGATTAGTCAGTCGAAGATGATCATGAGAACATCTAGGTGATATTTAAGATGTTTATATTTCCCAAGGAGATCATGCACATAGTCCTCTACAATTTTATGGATGAGACCATGAAAAATGTAGGTCATGGCACACTGATACGTTACTCTAGAATTCTTGAAGGAAAAAGGAATAACCCTATAATAGAAGGCTCCCCATGGGGTGATAAAGGAAGTTTTATGATGATCTTTAGGGGTAATCAAGATCTGATTATATCCTAAGAAACCATCTATAAGGGATAACATTTCATGTCTAGTCATAAGATCAATGATTTGATCGATGTTTGGAGAAGGAAAGTCATCCTTTGGGTAAGCAAGGTTGAGGTCACAAAAGTTGATGTAGACAAAAAGTCTCCTTATGGGATTGGTGATGGGAATGATAGTATAAACCCATCATGGAGAGTCAATGGGTTGAATGAAATTGATAGATGAGATATTTTGAAGTTCTTTTTTGACAAGAAGTGTTATATGAGTATGCATTCTATAAAGCTTCTACTGAATTAGCTTAACCTTGGGATGGGTGATAATGTTATGGAGGTAAATAGAAGGGTCAATTCTTGGCATATCCTAATAGTACTAAGTAAACATTATGCTACAATTATGAAGGAAGGGAATGTAATCTTGTTACTCCATGGAATTTAAGGATTGGTCAATTTTGATGATCTAGGGGTTATAGTGAGTACCCAATTTGACATCAATAGTGGATTAATTAATCATGACTTGGTTCCTAGGAATAATGGATTTATGAATAAGAAAATCCCTCACATTGAAGTAGGTGGGAATAAAATCATCATCCTGATGTTGGATGGTGTTGATGGTTGGAGAATCTCTCTCTATCATTTTTCTCTCTCATTTCAAGATGGATGAGAGGAAGATTTTTGGTTTGACCATTCTTATGATAGGTTAGGGGTCCAAACTAACAGTATTGATCCAAAAAAAAGTTACATGGGATGATATTTAAGTCTTCCTATTTTGAGGGAGATGGGGTTGATGAGGATGGAACATCCTCATAGATGGTGGTGATGGGTTTTGGTGAGGTGGGTTCTTCTAGTGGTATAAACCCAAGGCCAAATAAATCATGAGGTTTTTGAGTTTTGATTATGGGTAGATTGTGAGGTCCCTCTTCATAAAGGCTTAGGCCAAACCCCCTCCAAGCACACATATAAAGGTAAGCTTTGGAAAAGACTAGTTTGTTGAGATAAGATAAGTTGGAAGTAAATGGTCAAATGGAAAAGATAGTTATAGGAGTGAGAAGTAGATGATCAAGTCCCCCATAGATGAATTTTTTTATACTATTTGGGATCCCAAAAGTGATGATGGTTTTGATGTTAGGATCATAGGAAGGGTCATGTTTAAGGTTATCATGTTCTTACAGAGTAGGGAAAACATCCAAGGATAAAAGGTGATATTCCCCAAGTGAGAGATGTTGGAACATGGTTTCCAAGGGGCCCTCTATGGGAATCTAAGAAGAAGGGATAAATGAGCTATTTGAAGCTTCATCACTATTGTGTGTGGGAGTATTGTTGGTTCTAGTTAGTGGTGAGGTGGTGTTATTAGTAGTTGATGGTGAGGGAGTAATAAGAAAATCATTAGGTTGATATGTCATGGTGTAAGAGGAAAAATGACTAGAGTCAGATTTGATAGTAACAACCTAGCCTTTGTGCTCAAATTTGACACATTGATGTAAGGTGAAAGGGACATAACTCATGATTTAGATCAAAGGGTGTTTGAGTAGCACATGATATCAAAACTCACCCTCTATAATGTAAAATAGTTTAGGAATGGTGTGAGGTCCCAAGAGCATATGGAGGACAACTATCCCCAAGGTTGTATCCATGGTATCATTGAAGGAGTGAAGGAATGTTATGGGTTTTAACATGATGTTCTTGGGTAGCTGAATTTAGTCATAAGCATAGGAGGAAATAATATTGATGATATCTCTTCCATCAATCATTACACTTTTGATGTGGGTTTGATTGATGTATGTAGTGATGAAGATAGGAGGATTATAATCCTCAAGATGAATAGGATGTATTTCATAATCCTAAAAGGTGATGAAGGTAGAAATTTGGATGGATCCAACAAAGGGTACAAGAGGTTGAGGGTCATCTGGTTTAACCTTTATAGATTTCAAAGCCTCTATCAATGCCTAATAATGGTGGGTTGAGGTTTTTATTAGTTTATAAAGGCTCATTTTCACTAGTTTTTGGTGAAGTTATTTCAAGACTATCTATTAGATGGATGTTGAAGGGTTAGAGGGAGAGGCTCCCAAAATAGATACATTAGGTTTTGGTGGTTGTGAAGGTGAAGGTGTAGTTTTAGGTATTTGGGTTTGGTTATAAGGTTGAGGGGTTGAAGGGTAGTCTAAGGAATGGAAACTTTGGCTTTTCCCTTATCCTTTTATTGGGCTTAAGATTAGGTGACCATATGAATAGTGTGTATGGGGATATTTTCTAGGTTTGATGGTTACTTTGGTTCCTCTTCCTCACTCTTTGGTAAGAGTGGGGGAGTATTTAAATGTTGGGTAGGTTGGTTGGGTAGTTGAGTTAGTAATGGGGGTAAAAGAAGTTCATTTAATAATAGATCATCATCATCATATAGACTATGAATAATTTCTTAGATAACTTTACAATTATTCATGTTGTGTCTTAGAGCCCTATGGTATGTACATATCAAAATATCATTGAACCAAGAGGGTTTGGTATTGTAAGGGTAGAATGATTTGATAGGTGGTAAGATAATGGAAGAAGTTTATAACAACATTTGTAGGATAGTTGAGTAAGATCCATTTAAAGGTGTTAGAGGTAATGGGTTTATAGTTTTAGGGATGTGAGCCTTCTTATAAGTAGTTTTCACCTTAGAAGTTATAGGTGGTGGAATGGTTTTAGTTGGTGGTTGGGATTGCTTAGTTATGGTTGGCTTCAGGGTAAATGATTTCAAAGTGGAAGATTTGGATGATGAGGGGTTGGATATAGGTGGGAAAGTAGAGGTGAATAGATTACTTAAGAATGAAATGGAACTAGAAGGTTTGATGGTTGTAGGTGTAGGTAGAGAAAAGGGGGATGGTTTACTAGAGGAAAAATAGGTAGTTAGGATGGTAGAAGGATGGGGTCCTAAGATATAAGGTAGGTGGGAAGGAGGTGGTATGGGTATATTTTAAGGGAGAGGTTTAGGTAAGTTTACCTTCTTAATTAGTTTATCTAGGGGTTTGTTTAATGAACTAGATGGGGTTAAATCTAACTTAAAAGAAGGGTGAGTATAGATAGGTATTGGAAGAATTCCTATATTCTTGATAGGTTTGTTAAGAGAAGCATAAGGTGATTTAGAAATATTAAATGGAGGTGGTTGGGATGGTTCACTTATGTTTTTGTAAGAAGAGGTATTCTATGGAGAGGTAATGATTTGTTTAAGGTTGGATTCAAGTGAGGTTGAGGATTAAGTTCTGCTTTGGTAAGGGAGCCCAAGATGATGCCAAAAGGTGGCTCTATCAAATTTGGATTGAGAAGTGAAATATATACTTTGGACTAACCTAGAAAAGGTCTTGTAGATGGGTTTGGTTCCTTGGTCTTTGGTTTCAAAAATTAATCCCCTAAAAATAGATTCATTTTATTCCTAAAAAAACATAAATCTAGCTTAACTTGATCTAATAATTTGCATATTAGTACCCTTTTTCCTATACCAAACTCAACCTCTTAACCTTTTCTAGCTTTAACAAGTTTTAAAATACACTTATATGCTATGGGAGGTTAAATAAATCTATTCATAACACCATAATCAATATAAATATACATATTAAGACTAGTTATAGTACCTAGGGTTTCAATTCAAATAACTTATAAATTAGCATTCCAATTATCAACTAATGCATACATAATATGGTTAGCTAATTATCCATGTTTTAGGTTGGTATAATCCTTTTAATAGTATATATCACTAAATTCCCAACTCTTTACAACTCTTGGTGATGAAATAAGAATAATGTTGGCTCTTATGGCTAACCCACATTAATTTTTTTGAGTTTGATTTCTATTATTTGACAATGGTTTAGGTGATCTCAAGGATTTAAGGTTCTTATTTTTCCCTTGAAACTTACTTAATCCACTACTACTCCTAGTAAAGCTATGGTTATGATTTGATTTATTAAAAAATTTAGGAGAGGAAAATTTGATTCAAAAGAAAGTTAGACCTATGCAATGGGGATACATATAGTCACCCTACATTATTAGTGATTCATGCTTGCTTCCTTCCTTTTTGATACCCTTTACTTCCTTGGTATTTATATGGTTATATGTTTAGTGGATGTAATGTTTTTATGGTTATATTTGATTTGATTTATGTATTTTGGCTAACTTTAGTTTTAAGTGTATGTGTGCTTCGATTTTTTTGTTTATTTCCCAATATGGTACATTTGATTAGTGTCACCATGGTCTTAATGTGTGTGTCCCCACTTTTACCTTAACCTACCTTTGATAATTTTATAAGTGATAGAGATTTGAGGTAAGTTCAATTAATGGTGGTTGTTTATGGAATGTGATGAATTAAGTGTGTTGAACCATGTAGAGTGTCTTGGTGATGTTTTTATTAATACAAATGTAATAAAAAAATAAATAGGTAATGACTATCCTGGATCATGTGGCTTGGAGCCTCTTATTGATAAGAGTGGTGGAAACTTTGATGACAATAGGAATTTGTTCAACAAAGTTCTATGATAGGAATAATTTGTAAAGAATACACAAGGTGCAAAATTCATTACTAGCTTGAGCAATGTGCTTGGAGATAAAGGAGACATCAATGAAGGACAAATTGGTAATTACCCTAGCTTTGGTAAACCCTATTTCTACACTCCAATCTATCTATGTACAAATATTTGGCTAGGTAAAAATATTGACTAAAAAATATTGGGATTTTATTTGTTTGTTTGAATAGAAACTCTCCCCTCAAGGAATTTATTTGATAACAAGTTAAATTTAGCATGGGGAAAGAAAATAGGTATTTATGTTAGCTTCTATAGAATGTTTCAAAAATGGATTTTTCTAGTTCTTTTTAAAAATTCCAATATGCATAAAAGAGTCATTAATAAATCCCTTTGGAATGTGGGACAATCACTATTTAAAGTTGTATCATGGAATAGAAAGCCAAAACTTATTGTTCAAAATGTCCCCTAGATGGCTTGATATTAAAAATTCCCCCCTTCAATTGTGGAATTCATCCCTCAATCCCTTAAACCCCTTAGTGAGGTGTTTGGGGTTGAATACACTTGGTGGTCCATGGCCCATATGAAAACATAGGTAATAATCTCTTTAGATCATCTGGAAACATTTATAAATCCATCAATTTTTGAAATCAATGGGATTTCCTATATATGCCCTATCTAAGGATTAGGAGGTCTAGAGGCATGTTTTTTTTGTAAAAAAGATCATCATATGAGGAAGAATTACCCTTTGCTACCTGATAATAAAATAGTGATACTATCTCCCAAAAAAGCCCTAAACTCAATATAGAATATGTTTTATTTAATCCCCTCCCACCTTGAATAGAGGAATTAGAAAAAATTGAAAACCCCATTTTTTATTTTGAATTTTAAGAAGGCACATCCCTTAATAAGGTCCCTATAATTCAAAGTGGTTGAAATCCTTGTGAGATTTAATTCTTTCTCATGTGATTGATAGTGGGTAACCTCTCCTTAATGGTAAACCTGCACCTAAATTGTTTTGATGTAACAGTTATTGAGGATAACGGTAAATATAATGATTTTGATAGAGCAAACCAAGATACCCTTTAAAGTATAAAATGATCTAGTAATGCATGGAAAGGTTACTATTGATATTGGTCCCCTCTCTGTGGGAGACCTATCAGAGACTTTGAAGGGTACCTATAATTTACATGGTGTTGAGCATGAGAATAGGGTGACCAATGAGATAGTATTTCCTCCTGATAATCTCTTTGAGCATGTAGATCCCTTGATGGGCATATCTCCTAATAAAGAGACTGTGAAGGTTTTGACTAGTGGTTGTACTAATAAATATACCCCCACCCACAAACCATAATAATAGGGATAGCTAAACCCTTAAAGGGTCTTGAAAAATATTGAAACTGTTGTTACTAAAAATATATCCCTACACAGTCCTAGTGTCAAATATGCAAGGGTGATAAGAAATGGGGTATTGAATGATGGAGATAATAATAGTATAAAAGGAATAAGTAAAAATAAGGTTCCAAAATGTTTCTCTAGATTATATCAAAATAAGGGGGGAAGTATGTCCCCTAATAAAACCAAGTAATCCCAAGCTTGGTAATGTAGATTGTAAGTTGTAATGTAAGGGGGCTTGAATCCCCTAAAAGGAAACCAATCATCAAGCAATTCAGACATTCTAAATATAAACTTTATTTTCTCATTCTTTAAGAGTTCAAAGTAACTCATACAATCCTCTCCTTTAACTTAGGTTATATTTGGCATAATCTAATTCATTTCTCAACTAATCATAATAGAGGTAAAGGGGGTGCCTCTATTTTGATTAACCATGTTTGGAAAGACAATATTATGGATCATGGTATTTCTCCCTGCAATAGGGCAATATGGGTTGTTATCAACAAGAAAGATAAGATGTTTGAAATTTATAATATATGCACCTAATGACTACACAGAAAGACCAAAATTATGGAACTGGCTTGCATTTAATATAAAATACATTTCATGGTTATTCAAATGTGATTTTAATATGATTGAAGAAAGAGAGGATAAATTAGGAGGTGATATTCATATATGGAAAGGAAATGTGATGTTTTTCTAGTCTAAATTCAAAAAGTTTCACAAATTAGTAGACCCCTTCAATAAAGGTAGAACTTAAAATAAAGGAATATGGTACACTTGGTGTGATGACTATGTGAGATCTATAAGATTTTACTCAAGGCTTGATAGATTTTCTCTGAGTAAATATGCCTTTGATATTTGTCCCAAAGGTGATGGTAATGTGGTCAAGGCCTGTTCATTCATTATATCAGATTATAATCCCATTGAGTTAGTGTTTTTTATTAGAAATGATGAGAAAGATAAGTAGACCACATTGAAAGGATTGTATAAACTCAATGTGTCCCACCTTGAGAAAAGAGATTTATTGGATGGTTCTAGGTCTACTTGGAATGTAGGAAATTTCTCTTTATACTCAAAATTTAAAATTGATAGCTGGAATAGTTTTGTGGACACGTAAAAAACATTTTCTAGATCTTATGGATGAATTAAAGTGAATAAAAAAGGAAATTCTTTAGAATATCCCAAGAATAACATATTAGGTTGGAAGTTGACATTCAATGTGACATAGGAAATGAATCATTTCTCAATATATTATATTTATCCATGCATGATTTAATTCAACATTATATTTATTGTGTCAAGGTGTCCAAGCTCATTCTAGGCTTAATTGGCTCAAACTAGGTGATAAGGGTTCCAAATTTTTATTTTGGTTTTTAAAGTCTAAGAATGAAAAAAAAATTCTCAAGAATTAAGGAGGATAATAAAATTTTAGAGGATAAATAATCTATAAAAACATAATTCTTTGACTTGTACTCAAACTTATTTTTAACTAAGGGTTCAAATGATTAGATTAAACAAAGTAGGGTACTGTGTGAGAAGATTATTCGAAGAAAGATTTCCTTGATTCAAGTAGCCTTTTTGGATAGTGAGATCTCATTAGATGATATCAGATGTGAAATTAACTCTCTAAAATTTGATAAGTCCCTTAGTATTGATGGATTCTTGGATAAAGTTGATAATGTAAATGAAGACTTAATATCTACATAATGCTTGAAAATGTATAAATAAACAATTGTGGTGGTATCTCTTGGTCCAAAAATAAATAAAGGGGTTATCAAACTCATTAAAAAGGAAGGAGATCCCTCCATTTTTAAATACTATCATCCAATTACTCTACTTAATGTTTCTTATAAAATCTTGGCTAAGATCTTGGAAAAAAGACTTTCCCCACTATTACTGTAGCTAATAATAAAGTTGAACCTAGGTTTGTGGAAGGTAGACATATACTAGATAATCTCATTGTAAGTTGGTAAGACATGTATTGGGAAAGAGAATCTTACCAAGATATTGGAATGATTCTTTTGGATTATTTAGAAGCACACAATAGAATAGAATGGCCTGTTATTGAAAGAACACTCAAGGATTTTAGATATTAGGATAGGTTCTATAAAATGATCTCAATTTTATTCAAAGATGTTTCTATAGATATTGAGGTAAATTATAAAATAATGGATTTTCTCCCCTTTTAAATATTAATTAGGAAAAGTTTCCCTCTTTCTCCTTTCCTTTTTGTCTTGGTAAAATATGTATTACATTATCTGATGAGAATGAATGATATTGGCCCTCCTATAAGAGGTATCCAACTTCCTAATCAAATAGAAATGATAAATGTTTTATGTTTTTATGATTCTAATCTATTCACTAATATCTCCAAGGAAAACTTGACACATGTAATAACTAGACTAAATATCTATTTCCTAGCCTAGAGATCCAAAATTGCCTACCATAAGTCTTATATGATAGGATGGAAAGAGAACCAACCAGACTAGTATTTTTTGATGATTCTAATCTATTCACTAATATCTCGAATGACAACTTGACACATGTAATAACTAGACTAAATATCTATTTCCTAGCCTTGAGATCCAAAATTGCTTGCCATAAGTCTTATATGATAGGATGGAAAGAGAACCAACTAGACTAGTTAGATTAATCTGGGTGGGGTTATAAGGCTCCTAATCAATTGGTTAGACATTTGGGTATTATATTTTCTCTTACTCCATCCTTAAATTAGATGTGGGATGGGTATACACCAAAATCAATAAGAAAAATTAAAAGTGGCAAGGCCACCTACTTTCAGTCCTATGTAAAGTCCAAGTTTGTCAAAATTTTCTCTTCTTATAGTTTTTAGTATGCTTCATGTTGTATTTTCAACAAAACATAGAATAACATATTTAATTAAATTAGTAGAGAATTATTATGGTCAGATGGAAAGGGAAACAAAAAAAAACATGAAGTTATTTGGAAGTTCTCTTGTAAACTAAGAGATCTTGGTGGTCTAGGTCTGAAAGACCTAAGAAATCAAGGTATCACCTTAGTGGTTAAGTGGATCATCAATGCCTTCAAGGGGGATGATCCTTGTAAAGTGTTGGTTATAACTAACATTTTAAGATGATTTACTAAAGGTAACGCTAGAAAGAAAGACTTAGACATTGTCAACATTCTTCTCATCCCTTATTCTTTTAAAGTAACATGATCTCCTATCTTTGCATCTATTTAGAAGGAATGGGACCTTGTGAAACACCTTGTATCTATAAAACTTGTATTCAATTGGATGGGATCATGTTGTCAAGGGTATAGATCAATATAGTGGAATATTCACCTTAGTAACCCTTCACAAACCCTTACTAGAGGATGTTCTACTTTAAAATGGTTTAAGAAAGGTTCAAGGGAATTTAAGGATTTACTTAGGCCTGAGGGATGGGCCTCCTAGGCCATCATAAGACACAAGTATCACCTCCTACTACACAATGTAGGAATTATTTCATGGAAATTAAAAAACATAGGGATACTCAATTAATCATCTTAAAATGATAATGAACTCTGGGATAGTATCAAGTGGATCAAATGGATTCCCCTTCATGAGTCCTCTACCAAAATGCTTTACCTTAAACTGTCCTCCGCTCATCACCTATATCTAATGCTTAATCATGCATGGAATGTATATGACTCATACTATAGTTAGGATTTTAGATTGCAAGTGGTCTAGCCTTCTTGTATTAAACCAAAAAAATATTGGTTTAGATGGTTGTTACTGTATAACAAGCTAGATATTGGTGAAGTGCTTGTTAAATGTGGTGATTTCCTCCTTTTTGTTTTGTGTGTAATGATGTAGAGTCAATTGAACATATTTTATTTTCTTTCCAATATGTTACTAATATTTAGAAATGTTGTCTCAATATAATAATGTGTCTTAGAATACCTATTGTCTAAGTCTTCCTAGCTTAAGCCAATTCCAAGGCCGCATGTTGAAACATTGATGCAAAAAGAAGGTTGTCATTATATGGAATGTATGTTAAGATTATCTTGGTTCAAAGTACATGTCAAGAGTGTGAGTAAATTAAATATATTGGTCCATCACCTCTTGTAGAATAGGTTTACTTTCAGTTGTTCTAACCCTTTTCATTCCCCAAGTTGTTAGTGGTAGGAATATGAGCCTAAATGATGCATCAAGGGGAGCTAGCCACTAATCTAGAGATCCACCCCCCAATAGGGATATCCAAAACCCTGGGGTGGTTCCATTGTGTCACCTGAGTGAAGAGAAGATTGTCCCATGTCCTTATTGGGTACATTCAAGTGAAAATAGTTTTTGGCATGCCTAGTGAGACAAGAGTTCCATTCCTTGAGAAGTTTTGGTGTTCTTCTCAAGACATCAACTTTTGAAGGTAAGTTTGATAAACACCAATGGTGACTCCATGAATGAACCTACCAGTAAAGCAACTTAGGTATCCTTATTGAAGTGTTTTCTTGCTCTAAATACTTTTCACAAGTCATGGATTACTTTGATGTTGACTTTGTCCTTACATAAGTGGGTGAAACTTAACCTAAGTTGCCTATTCCTCCTAATTATGAATAAGTCCATATTCAAACCTTCCATGAGAACCATGTTGCCTATAACCAATCATCCTCATATTTTACTCCACATAGTCCACTTGGGCCATCTCTAAATCATATTATTACTAGTTTGAAAACTACTCTCCTTAGCTATCAAAAATATGTGCTAGATCTTGAAACTATATATGGTGGTGGTGAAATCATTCCTATTGTTTATATTGAAAGTGTAAGGAATGCCTTGGAACAAATCAAGAAGGAGTAGATACCTATAAAGGGGGCTAGTTTTCCAAATCTTACCTATGAGATGTTTGATGTTTGTGGCCTAATATTTAATCTAGATGAGAGATTAAGGGTCCATGAACAAATTCCATCTTGGCAACCTTAAAATTCCCCACAATCAATTTCAAGTGTGCCATCCTTGCCCTTTCAAAATGTTAGTCCAACCATGTTTCCTAATACCCCAAAACCCTCATGTAATTTCCCAAGTTTCCCTTCTTAGAAATCCATCCAAGAAAACAACCCAAAGAAGGAAAACATCATGGTTGAGTAGGTTCACTTGTTGGAAGAAGATTTTGAAAGGAAGAGATTGAATTTTGGAGCTCATCTTGAAAGGGAGTGGGAATTGGCCAATCAAGCCTTAAGGCAATCCATCATGGTAATGGAAGATAAACTCTCTAAACCTAATCTAATTCCAAATCAATATACCAAACCTAAAGAAAATACTACTTTCAATCTTTCACTAGCATCTCAGTCTTACAAAAATATCCTTGAACCCACCTTCGCAAGATGGGTAGAAGTGATATCAGCTTATGGAGAGAGAAATAAATTTTATTTGGGTGAAGAAGTTGGTAGGAGAGATAATCCTAAAATCACTGAACTCCATCCCACCCCTCCTCTAGATACCATTGAATCCATCTGTACACCCCCTCAAATTGATCAAGGTTGTCTTCCTAGTGTGGAGAATTGTCTTGCTACTGGGGAATCCCCTTTGGCCAAACTCCCTATTTTTTAGATTTCTGATGTTGACACCACCAAGAAGGAGGATGAAATTAAAATTTTGTATTGGATAAAGGATTACATTGTGCTGACTGATAATGAGGAGACATCTACTTGTAATGATGAAGGAAAAGTTGAGGGAAAGTTGGTAGAAGAGCTCCTTTTGAATCCCATAGATGAAGAGGGAGAAGTATCTCTTGTTTTTGCATTTCATGACTTAGACTAGTCAGCTAAAAAGGACTCATGGTAGAGGTTTGAGGACATATGTAATTAATCTAAAGGCTTCAAATAACCTAAAAGTCTTATAGAACTCTTCCCAAGCCATGACAAGTAAGAGGTTGTGTCTAAAAAGGAAGACATGTGGAAAATCTACTTGCAAATGCTTCAAGAATATGAGTAGGGTGAGAGGGATAATCTCCAAGTTAAACAAGATCAAGATGAAGGAGAGAAAGCACATGTTGAACAACATCACCTCCAATAAAGTCCACCTCATGATGGATCCATCTATGATGATCTTGGACCTTTTGAAGGTGATCTAGAGTTTATTTCTACATCCATTCATGAAGCTTCCTCCACCAACTTCCAAGAAGAGAATGAAAAATAAACACTCCCACATGGTGATGATATAATTCCCCTTGAAGAGTTTAAAGACATTGTGACCATTGAGAAGGATGATGGGATCCTTCAAAGAGAGATTGATTCACAACAAGATATCCCATGTCTAAGTATGCCAATTTGTCATGAAGAGCTAGGAAGACAACATTATGAGGCTTGCTTCAAGGTTCAAGAGGACCTTATCTATTTTGGAAACCTATGGGAGATGACTCCATTGGATGATGTACAAAGACAAAAAATAAAAAAAAGGCAAGAGTCATCTACTATTCCATATAAGAATTAAGATTGGTATCCTCAATAATATAGTGAGGAAGGAGACATAAGATACTTCCCTTTTGATCCAAGAAGGGATCTACGATTAAGAGCAATGCACATATTTTTTTCTCTTTTGTTGTGTCTTATTTCCCTAAGTGTTTAGTAGCAAAAGTGTGTCCTTGTCTTGTTTATTGTTTTGTTTTTATTTGAGTTCTTTCCCTTTATGTGTTTTTAGGTAAGATTTACTATCTTTTTGAGTTTTCAAGGTCTGATCTTGATGTTTCTATGTGCTTTCTGACTCCCATGCCCAATGGATAGGATAAGGCTACTGGTCCTTAACATAGGCAAGCATGTTACCCCTAAGAGTTGCCAAATTATTGACCAAATTTGACTTATATTCAAATTATGTCAGCCCTGATAATTTTAAAATTTTCAAGAAGGTCTATACACATCCTATGGGGTCTTATATTGTCCTATATATCTTACTTGGCCTTGTCCTAGTCTTTGCCTAAGTTCATCTCCCTTGAATTAGCCTAGTCAACCATGGTCAACTATGGTCAACCCTTGGTAAAACTTATTCAAAGGTACTTTTTGTGTCAAATTTTCATAATATATCATTTATCATGTTTTTATGCCTTTACAAGTCATAAATTGGTTATTTCCTAAGTTTCATGTGCAAAAGGGGTCTTTTAGCCACCTTTAGGCCTATTAAATGACTTGTACTTACTTTAATGACATAAAATTTGACACGAAAGTCATTTTCAACATGGTTCATGTTATGATAATGTCATTGGATAGTTATAACTCAAATTCATCAGGAAATAAGTAGTTTTCCCTAAAAATAAGCCTTTTTCAATAATTGTATAGACTTCTCAAGCTCCATTATAGCAGAAAACATGGTGGTGTGACTCTTAACCTCCCTGTAGGTCATATAAACGTTTTTTTTCATATTTTTCACAAAAAATTTAATATGAAACTTATTTCTCTTCTTTTTCCATTGGCAAGCAAAGAAAGGTTAACTTCAAGTGCTCACTATAGGCCTTACAGTTTGAGTTGGAGGAAATGATTTTGGGGGTGGATAGTGATCTAAGTCCTATTGACATCCATAGATAAAAGTTTAATTTTGGTGAATTATTCTTCATGAACCATCAGTTTGACTCTAGGTAGTGTTTTATGTATGTTCAACCATGACGGGTTCTCCTTTTGAGCCTTTTTTAGTTTCTCTTGATTGGATTAATGTGTTGGTGTGTTTCAAGAGTATTTACATGATCTTCAAGAATTTTCGATGTTTCCTCTTATGTTGAAAAGTCTAGTTGTTTGAGAGAGCCTCTTTTAGGCTTATATATGCTTGCAAAATGCCTAGTTTACACTTATAGATGTTTTAGGCACCATGAAGGGGATTTATCACATTGAATAGAAGAAGGGTGTGTTTTTATATATGTTTGAATCCTATAATATACATTTGAAGTTATTGAGACTAATTTTCAACCCACTAAAGGACAAGCTAATTCTCAAATGATTATGTTTCTCATACTCAGTCAGCTCCCATCTGCTCTTTAGCTTTGGTCATGGTTGTGGAGGTTCTTGAGGTGTTCTTAAGGGTGTTTTAAAGGCCTTGAAATATTCATGTATCTTTTATTAACATGGGGTGAGGATAAAGCCTCCATATACTGTAAGAAGGGTCAAAACCATAGTCATATGTGTTTTGTTCAATTTGGCAGCCATTACTACCTACATGTGCCTTTTAAAGAGCTATGGTGCCACTTTGGAGGTGTTGAAATGTAGGATAAGACTTTACTTGAAGTGATACCATATATTTTAGGCCACAACTCCTATTTGGAAACAAGTAGAGTGGTAAGTGAAGGATAAATCATGCTAAATCTAACTGACTATGATTTTGGTTCTATTATTGCAAAAGGGACTAAACAAAGATCATAAATATTTTTTGAGATAGTGCATATTATAGTCAAAGAGTTTTCAAATACCCCAAATTTATTATTTTAGTATCCCTATCTACATAAAATAGCTAGGAAAATTTTGGGATCAAGAGGATAAGAGGAAGATGGTCATTTAGACCCTTAAAGATGGCGAAAAAACCATTGAAATAGGGCTATAAAGTCTACATGATTGTGAAAGAAGGTTCACCTTGCTTGTCACTTAAGTGTATTAAAATATACCATAAAATTTGAATATTTAAAATGGGTTAAATTTATTATCCTTAGATAAAATTATGGATAAAATTTGAAGTTGATGTTTTTAGGCCTCTCACACTATCTCATGTTTGTACATGCCTATAAATGACTGTCATAGTCAAGGCAGTGAACTAGTAAGACAAGATTTTGATCTTGTTTTATGTTTTCAAGGTGATTTAAGGCATATGAGTGTTTTTTTGTCATAATATATTATTTATATATCAAGGAATATTCAAAATAATCTCTAAATGATTCTAAATACAACCTATAGGCCTGAGACAAACACCTATTGTCAGAGGTATTGAGAGTGTGAACTTAGTTAGGAGTGAATGTTGAAAGTGGAGTTTAAAACCTAAAAATAAGATTTTAAAGGATATATAGACATTTTGTGACTATAATAACATCATGGGAAGACAAATAAACTATAACCAAGACCTAATTCATGCCTATAAACACCTACAACAGGGGCATAGGTATGAAAACATAGTCAAAACCAGGCTTTTTCTTGGAAGACCTAAGTATGGAATGAAATATTTGAGAGGTTTCCATAAGTAAATGAAGATAAAATGGGGTATTATGACCAGGTAACCATATATAGTAAACTTAAAATAATAAACCAAATTTTATTATGACCTCACATGACAACCTACAGGTTTGTACAGAATGAGATGTGCAGTGAAGTGAAAATAGGTCTTTTTTGTGCTAAATGAGATGGGATTGATGGATTATGACCTGTAAAAGGTAAATGGTGGCATAAAATACACTAAAAATTATTAAAAACACCTTATAATCCTATTTTTTTGTGGCAAGTAACTTCTAAATACAACAAAAAATAACTGTCGCAGTCAATGCATGAGACCTAGTTTAGTTTCCCAATGGAATAAGAAGGGTTAGAGAAGAAAAAAATGGAGAAATGGTTTAAATAAATAATATGAGACATAAATTGTATTTTTATGTCCTAAATAATCTCAATTAAATCCATTAAACCTCCTAATATAACCCATACCCTGCTTACCTTCACAGTTTGCCTTCTTCATAAAGTCTGCCTTGGGACTTGGTGAGGTGGAGGGTCAAATGGAAGATTGAAGAGATGAAATTTGGTAAATATCAACCTTAAAAATATATAAAATTATAAAATAATAATTTTTTATGAGATAATAGGTAAAAAAACCCACTATTTTATCCCATAATAGGGTCACTTTTAGTGTGCATGAAGGTGCCAATTTTGGGGAAAATGATGAAATCTTGAAATAAAAGACTATAAATGGAAATTTTATGATTGTATAAGCTTAATGGGACCTAAAAAACCTATAAAAATTTAATTTAGGCTCTGTAAGATTAGAGGTTATTCTAATCAAGGAGTTTTGCAGTTAGGGGTGAAGGGAATCCTTAGGCCTAAAAGCCAAATTGGGGGTCATTCTAATTTTTGATATTTTACATGCCTTAAAATTTATTGGAAAATATTTTTATGGTAAAATCAGATGTTTTTGATTCATAAAATTTAAAATTAATCCATTTTAGTATTAAGTTAGGTCTCAAATTGCAAGTAGGCCTATTGGCAAGGTCTATGCCTAGTGCCAAACAAGGGTGAGTTTTCATTTTTGGATCTTGAGGAGATAATATAATAATTATAAAATGATTATGGGGTTAAAATAAAGCTTAATTATCCATTTAAAAATAAATAAATGCATCATAAAGCCAATTCTTGATTTAGAAGCTCCCAAACCCTCACAAAAGGCCTAAAATGGCTCAAATGGTCAACTTCAAACACTTGGAGCTTCCATCATCTCTTTCATGTAACCTGGAGCTGTTCAAGGAAGTTTTATGGAGTCATAAATAATCCAAAATTTTCATTTGGAACTAATTCCAATGTGCCACCTTTATGAACAAACATTAAGAGGGTTGGTCACTCTAAAACCCTCTTAAAACCCTGTTTGAGACCTAGAAGTGGAAATGAACCTAAAAGTTCCATAAATTGGAGGAATTTGACCATAAATTATTAATATAAGTTGTTTAAAAATCCATTAAGATCACATATATAGATTTTTTTATGTAACTATATGGATCAGAGGGAAATAGAGCTTGTTTTGACCATTTTTAGTGGTGTGTAGGTTACAGGAGGAGTTAGGAGATGAAAAAAAATTTGGGAGAAATATTTAATATTTATATAACTAAAAAAATTAGCATAATATCATAAATAATCCTATAAGTTCCTAAAATAGGCCCTAACTTTTAACCAATCCAGTGAGCTAACTAGTGAACACTTGAAGGAAGAGGTGAAATGTAATTAGGGATGACTTCTTATGGTTTGTTATTAAAAATAATGATAATATAGCATTTCAAAAGTTTCATTCCATATTTTACATGGATAATATATGAATATTTGAAAAATTTTAATGCCAAGTGGAGAAGGTGCATAGAAAAGAGCCATTTTGAGACTGCCAAGTGTGATCATGTATGGCCAAGATGATAGGAAGGTTAAAGAGCCTCCTCAGTGCATGTGAGGAATTTATATTAACCCCCCTACTTATATTAATCATAAAAAATTATCAGGTATATATTTTGGGTAGTTTTGGAATGCCAATTATGAAGAGCAATTTTCTATGCATAGAAAAGAAGTTTCTTGACTATTGGCAAGTCCTAAATGATTTAAGATGATATTGGTAACTATTGACATGTATTATCTCAGCCCATACTTATATCTCATTCAATTTTAACGACTTTTTACATTGGTGATAGATGTCCTTATGCCTCTTCAACTTCTCCTCTCTCTCTTTTCAAGTTTTATAAATTGGGCCTTCTTGGCCACTATTTGTATCTCTCTAATTACGTATGGCAAATCCCTGCCAAAATTTTGTCTTAAATAAGTAAATATATGTGTTTTTTATCTCATTAAATAATTAAATAATTTTATGTGATGATTATTTCCTTGTGCAAGTGTATCTTAGCTTACCTTCACATGTTAATTTTACTTATACCTTGTGAGTTCAAAGACTTCTCTTTGCATGTCAGCAAGAAGTGTCAAATGGAGTTGTAGGTGTAGTGACTAGCTCATAAAATAGTGTGTATTATAATACCTATGGTCTAATTATTCATATCCTAATCCAATTCTAAGGCCCCATGTTTAAACATTTATGGAAGAAGAAGGTTGTCATCAGATGGAGTATATGTTAAGCTTCTTTTGGTTCAAAGTACATGTCAAGAGTGTGAGTAGATAAAATATTTTGGTGCATCACATCTAGTAGAATAGGTTTAATTTAATTTATTCTAACCCTTTTCATTCCCCAAGTTATTAGTGGTAGGAATATGAACCTAAATGATGCATCAAGGGGAGCTAGCCCCTAATCTAGAGATCTACCGCCCAATAGGGATACTCCAGCCCTAGGGTTCTTCCATTTTTTCACTTGAGTGAGGATAATATTGTCCCATATCCTCATTAGGTGCATTAGAGTGACAATAGTAACACAAAAAATGGGACTTGATTTGTAGAATTTGAATTGTAATATTGGCAACACTAAAACTTTGAATGGTCAACTTTTTTTGTGGGTGACAAGGTCATCTTATGGATATACTAGTTTTTTTTGTTAGTTTTTATTAATGCCTCCTACATGAGGATTTTTATATTGGCATAACATTAAATTTATTAAAACATTGACATATGGTTAGATGTTGACATTTGACTACCTAAATGGTAGAACCAATGTTATTCACCCTTGGGTGATTTAGTATTTTATTCACAATATTTAAATATATAAAAAATAGGAGAGGGAGAGAGATTTTGGTTTTATTATATTGATTATTGAACTTAATATATTATCTCAACTTCTATCATTATTTTTCATTTTATTTGAACTTATGGGTAGACTCAATGGCAATGATCAAGGTTTTGGGATTATTCATGTTAATGTCATGCATCAACATTTCATTTAGTCCAAGTTTAAAATTTATCATCTTAGTCTCTTGATCATGCATATAATTTACATTACATAATACATTCAATAAATTTATTTTCATATTTAGTGACAAACATGTTTTCTTACTTTAGTAATAGAAAATTAGTAATTTATTATTCCTTCAAGTTGGGCCACTTAAGTATATTTTCAAAAATTGTCTCTCAAGAATTTACAAAGTAAATGAGTGTACAATCCAAACATCAACTAAATCACCAAATTATTCACATGAAAAGGTAGGTGGAGGAATATTCTTAAGCTCCTTTATGATTAGGTCTACTACATCTAAAGGAATGTCTTGGAAGACTTTCTCCTCCCCTTGATCAATTTATAGCCTATGCAAGCCTTATAGAGGGACACCCTCAAGGTATTTAACCATAAATTTTATATGTGTGTGGTCATCTAGGGTTTAGGGGATTATATTAGATTTTATATAAGGAATTTGAACTAATATAATTATTTGGCTAATTAATATAAAACATAGATAAGTAGTATTTGAATTTATACAACTAAGAATACTAAAACTAGTATGTTACAACTATTGATAGATATTTAAATGAATTAAAAACAAGTGATACTTTGTTGGATTACTATGCACATGTAGATATGATCTATAAACATATAGAATTGGATTGGAATATGATATAATAATAATCATCAAACTCTATAAATGTTCTTTTTGTGGCCTTATATGCTTGAATTACATCTAAATAGTTACATCAATGTAGGTGTATAACCCTACGACAAGTGTCCTACATAGAAAAATGATTGGATATAGATGTAAAAAAATAGAGCCTTATGGATTTTATATCACCTTTATTATGATGTATTCATATCATGTGCACATGTTGTCTTTCTTTGTCAAATGATCAAATGCCAACTCTTTACCCTTGACGTGACTTTATACAAAATGGGTTAGTGGGATCATGGTGTCATTCTACCCCAAGGACCCCTATATAAATGGATACTACCTACATATCTAATACTATAAAGAGGGGCTTAGACTTATGTAGTTATCCCTTACATGTTTTTCTATGCATGCACAAGGATTCAAAGTGTGATAAGTAAAGACATGCAGTGACCTAGCTTGTAACTTAAAAAATATGTCTCTTAGGATGCTTCTTAAATGATTTAAGACTATGAAAATACTAATCCTATGACTGATATATAAATAAGGACAAATAAGGTATGTTTTCTGACTTGAATCCTTGTTTGAGTGTTTCTTGGTATATTGCCTTGCGAGGTATTTATTTTCTAGGTGTTTCCAAGTTAGCAATGAATAAGGATTGATATTGTAAATATACAATACCTTGTGGAAATATATTTTATTAAATCACATAGGTCAACCTTTAGTATATGCTTCTTTTACAAATTTGGATGAATTTTTAGCACTTGACACTTTGTATGAAAAGTGGAAACTTACATTGACATAGGTGTCTATCTGGGATGCAAGTGTCCTTAGATCTAAAAAATAGGTACAAGTACAAAACTATAAATGAAGAATAATAAACATGTTTATATATTTTTATATAATATATAATGTTTGGTCATTATAATAAAATGGTTGGACTAAGAGATAAGAAATCTAGGCATAAATAGATAGTGGATATGAGCCTTTCGATAGTGGGCATGTATATAACTAAAAGGTATAAGAATGATAAGTATTTACTAAGTGTAAAAAACATATATACTATACAAATTATATTTTAGTATCTACATTTACCTCCATTTAATATAGTAATGAAATTACTAGTTTAAACAAAATAAATGTGTACTTGGGTGTGTATAACACAACTTATCTTTGTGTGAACCCAGCTTAAGTTATTTGTTGGTGACCAATTTAAAAACATGAGCATGTTACAATACATAATTTATGTATGAAATATGAAATTGAAATAATTTTAAATGTTTGAGTGTAAGAAGAGAAAGGTTAGGAGTACACATGTGTGTCCATGTAACCATCTTGCCTTCTGATAATTTGATTTAAAATGATGCCTCATTATAAAGAATTGAATATGATATTAGGATAATTATGAGCCTGCATGTTCATATATATAAATATTGAAGGGCACATGCCCTAGAATTTTTTTTAAAGGTGAGTATTAACACAACCATTGAGCTTATTTCATCTTGATCATGCAACCCAAATATGTGCATGATCTAGCAAGTGTGAGAGATTTAATTAATTCACACTATATATCTTGTGAGGGTGGATGATTTAATCAAATAAAACCTATAAGTATAGTAGATTTAGATTATTGAATGAAATATAACTTAAATAATTTTGTAAGATTGAGATATTTAATCAACTCAACCATCTAATGGTGAGCCAGACAATACAATAGTATGTCTCAATAAAAATCCATAATAGTGTTTTAAATCTAGAAATTGATTTGATTGTACAATTTTAGGTTCCCTTTACATGGCATATACACCTCATATATGTTTCAAGCCAAAATTTAGATATAATAATAGTAATAATGTATAAAATTCTACCATAAATATGTATTTGAATCATATAAATTTAAAATATAGTGATTTTGAATTAGCAAAAGTGTGGAGGACATGTTTATATGACATGTTACCACTAAATCTATGAAATATAAGAACTACTGTAAATGTGGAAAATATGTTTCCATAACATGCCCCCATTGTAATATGTAGATGATAAGTACTGAATAAGTGTGGAGGTCATGTATTTTTGACATGCTCCCACTATAATATATAACCATAAAAATGTGGAATTCATGCCTCTATGACATGCCCAATTTATATGATCCCATTTTGAGGTGAGGGTAAATAGAATCTAGAGTTACCTTACCTCAAAAAGATAAGAAATTTGTATAAGCTATCTATGGATCATGTAATATATATGAGTAACATGTCTAGGTATATAGAATTGAGGCACATAGTATGTGATCACATCAAGTCCTAATATGCACTATGTAAATCATGACATGGTCTAGGGAGTAATAGTATAAGATCAACTAGTAATCAAGCACACACAAGAGCATTCAAAATTTAAAAAAATAAGAAATGATCCAAGGAGATCTCATACACGGGGCATGTTAAAATGCCACACAATCAAAGGGCTATGAATTATTAAAGTGTCTGCAAATCATATAATTACATATTAAAATCCATACAAAAAATAATGCCATATTCAAATGATAAAAGATAAAATATAATGAAAGACAATAAAAATCAAGCAACACACTTAAGAAAGTTGATAAATGTAAGCATGGAATATAGGAAACCAAAATGATCATAGAATAATAGTTACTAAACATATGTGTTTTCAAAACATTAAGTATATAGCATATTAAGTTGTTGAGTGTAGAATAAGGATAGTAAAATCATAGAGTATATTTGTTGAACATGTGCAAAATTTGCACTTGTTTTATATTTTGTATAATATTTTTGTATGTATTATAACTATGTGAGCATAATGATAGATGAAAAAATGTGAATAATCACTCCATTTGGGCCTATGAATAGGTTGGAATATGGAGAGACAACATTGGTTAAAAATCTTCATATGACGCTCAATTATAATTGTATATGGTTCTGGTGTGACAAAGATTAATACATATTATTATTAAATGGTCATACTATGTATATTTTATCATTTTTATATGCATACTAAGTATATTTTTTACTTTAATTTATTAATTATATAAGTTTTTATCGATGGTTAAGATTATAATAAACTTGTGTCTATCTACACATATATTTCGTTTATCTTGTTAATGAAAATATTCAATCTAAATATGGTATCAACTATTTTTTTAATTCCATGCATAAGCTATCCTTAAATTATCATATTATGATGGGTTTCTAGTAACCTCTTCAAACAATGGTGTAGTGAGCATGGAACTTTGTTGAAACATGTTGAGATAGTTTCCAAGACAAAGAGATATAGAGAGATGGAACAATAAAATAATTAATTTTTTTTTGAAGAGGAAGTAAGAAAAATAAGGAAAACTATGAAGGAAATCATTAAAGAGAATAATAAATGAAATATTCTAGTGAAAATTTCCCAAGGTATTAGTTACTTGGTTATATAGATTAGAGTGCTTGTGTTTTTAGCCATAGAGGATAAAATTCATAACCTAGTCAGAAGAAAAGCTAGATAACCAATGAAACTTAGACATTGATTAGAACCATGTAATATACTACTATACCAAGACTACCATTGATGGGTATATCATTGAATTTTATGTACAAGGATATTTAGCTTTTAAAACTATGCAAGACTAGTTTGTCAGTGGAATCTGTGGGAAGTTCCTTTAGAAACTACATACTATGATTAAGATGTTGGTTATAAAAAATGCCATGGCGACTAATCCTAAAAACATGGAGTAGTCACTTTAGGTGTTATTTGGATACATGTAATTTAAGAGTGAATTATATAGAGATAAATAGAGAAACTTGAACCTAAACCTAGAATATAGAAGACCAAAAGAGCTAGAGTGAAAATAAGATTGTGGGATTAGAAAGAGCTACAATAACAAAGAAGATGAAACAAATTGAATAATATAGACTTAAATATGAGTATGAGTAGGAATAATGTATAATATTTTGTATAAAAGTGAGCCTAGAGAGAGGATTCTCAAGGTCTAGGAAGTATATTAGATGGAGAGAAGGAAAGAGAAGGGCTTGAGGAGGAAGAAGACATAATAGCAAGGAGTTGGAGAAGAGTGAAGAAGAATAAGAAATTAGAATAAATGTAGAGTAGTTAAAAGATATTAGTTTGTAATGAAGATGAAAAGTGTTTGAAATAGTGAGATAATATTCATGAGAAGAGATTAAGCATAATTATAGAAGTATGACAGGTTCAAGATCAAATTCAGAAGAAGTTGAGGACAAAGATCATTCATTTCTTGAGTAGCCTCCCCCATCCCAATTTTTATTTAGTAAACACACCAAGTGAAAATGAAGGTATGAGGAGAAGTTGGTTTGAGTCATTTCAAAATAAGTTTAGAAAATTGAGTGCAGAGACAACTAAGTCCATATATAAGAAGACATTGGATTTAATTTCAAGGACAATTTTAAAACACTAGTAAAAAATGTGCAAAAGTCTATAGTCATAGTGACTAGTGCATAATATCATATAGTCTAAGTCACTAGTGAATATCAGTCAATATTATCCATTTAAATTAACACAAATATGTAATTCAATCTAAACATGTCTATTACATTGACACAATATGATGGATCTATAGACCTGGAGAAGTATTTGTTAACCTATGACATGAAATGGCAAGTAAGGGGAATAACATTGGATGATTTAAAGAAGTGAAAGCTCATAAGATATTTAACAAGTTGTTATTTTTAATTAATTTACAATAGATATGTTAGTTTTTTTATATTTCCATCAAATTTAAACACAGTTAGTGGTATAATTTAAAATTAAAAGTGTGCAAGCTAGATTATTTAGGACATGAAGGAGGTATGATAGTGGAGTGGAAAATCTATGTGGGACTATGATCATAGATTATCAGATGTAATGAATAAAATTTATTTTATCATGGAGGATAAGGATAAATCTTCTTAATTCATAGAAGGATTGTGATCAAGAATCAAATTTTCTATTATACAGTCTCGGTTCTTGATGAAGTTTGATGCTTGATCAGTTATCCTACGAGTGGGAAAAAGTAAATATTATGGAGATGCTCTAGTCATTATATACAAATTAGAAAAGAAGATAGATGCTTTTATGAAGAGGATAGATGAGATGTATGAAAGTGATAAAACTAAATTGGGTTCATGGTACATAGAATGTGGTCAATAAGTACATCATAGGAATGATTATCCTAAACTCAAGCCATAATTCTGTGAACAATATAGAGTAGAAGGGAATGTAACTAAAAAATATAATTTAATACAATAGTAAATTCAAAAATATTAGAGTTTATACTATAATTTTTGTAAATCGATCAATCATGATGAAAAGAGTTATCAATCCTTGTAGGAATTGAAGGAAAATATTACCTATAATGTATTTTTAGTTATAGTGAAATAGTTACCCACTATGAAGCAAGGACTTCTAGGCTTGTAGGTAGAAATGATGAGTGAGACATAACATAGTCTCAGATGGATACCTTCATCACCTCAATATGAATATCAACCCTAGGGTATGACTATATTGACACCATCATTACAATAATACCAATATGGATCTTCATGAGATAATATGATCCCATAACAATAATAATCAAATTGAGCTCCTAGGTTACCTTAGCATCAATATGGTAGATACAATGTGTAGTAACAATAATAAGGAGGATTTATTGGATAGTAGTTGCATGGTTTGAGATTTTAGAGAAAAAAATGAGGATATCAAGGTGGTAACAATAATGATAATTTATAAGCTCACCAACCTATCCAATGTTATTTGTGTGATGAGTAGAATCATTTTGCGCAAAACTCTCCCACTAATCCTTAGAGATAAGTATATTTCATGTATTATAGAGTGGAAGGACAACATCATATCAAATATTTACAATTACTAGAGAAGAAAAGAAAATAAAAGCCAATGCATAATGCGAACATGATTAATGTGCAAGTTAAAGAAAATGCATTTATTCAAGTAGTTATTAGAAAATAGCACATAGAGCAAGGACTACCTACATTGGAAATGCCATAGGATTAGGGAATCAAAATGGTGAAATTGGATAAATATCATAACCCTATGACATATAAGGGATTGATGTATCAAGTTACATAGGTCTTGTAGGAGATAAAATAGCAAAGTTCATTATAAGGAGACGCCATAACCATTAACACACATATGTATGGGTAAATTATGTGGATTATGAATAAGGAAGGTGTTATGATGGAACTAAAAGATTTGTTACAATTACTCTACACTCTATGTAATGAATATATCTCCTTGAAAATTACAAATATCTTTCATAGTCTTCTAGAATGCACACAACATGGACAATAACATATTGACAAGGTGGTCTAGTATGTTAAAACTAAAACACCATGAAATGTAGACACATGGTATTCACCACCGAATGTGAATTACCTCAATAATTTATGATAGAATATATTAATACATTTATATTTAGGATGGAGATCCATGTTATAGATATAGGTTAAAGAGTTAGTGTACTTAGATATGCATTAAAACGAACTACTATGACTTGGTGGGTAGTGCATAGAGAACAAGAGATACATTGGGAGGAATCATGAAAATTTTTATGCACATGGTTTTAGTTTCCACCTAATATTAAATCAAAATGTCCATTATTTAAATAAGGGTAATATCCTAAGATTCAAATTCATAAATGTATAGATATGTGTTTTTCACAAAGAGCTAAGCCATGGTATTGGGTGCACATTTTCATTCACATGATAATCCATGCATTAAGAGCATAAGAGAGATACCAAACATTAGGCACAAGTGTAACAAGAATTTATTCAATTTTTTTGTTTGAATATGATAATCCATTGGTGCACAATGCATTATAGAAACCAAAAACCCTTTTATATTATGATCAGGCAAAATATTTTGAAGCTATAATAGGGTCATCATCACAACATAAAGTAGCTCAACATTTTAATATTATGATTCATAATTACAAGGCTAGTAAACAAGAACAAACTATTATTAAGCCCTATAATTTAAATACATATGATTTAATAGAATTAAGTGATAGTGATGGAGACATGGCTTTAGAATGATTATTTGAACTATAAAGAGAAGTTGAACTAACAACAAACCAAATCACATAATAATTTGAAGAGGAAAGATTGTACAATGTAAACATTTCGAAATTGGAAGGGGAACAAACTCTATTAGAGGCTATACCTAGTGGCTCAAATAAAGTATATCAAGAACCATTGGAAAATATTGAATTAAATATTTAAAAATAAAGTTATTGAGTTATTCATAGGTATGTGAAGTACTCACTCATAGATGGATTTGGTGGATACCTTTAGTGATCTAGAGTTTAGTTTAAAAAAAGGTTACAATTTGTGATGAAACTAATTTCATAGCATAAATCTCATCGAGAGATTTTGGGTGCTTTTCACAGTTTGCAAAATAGACACCGTATGCTCAAGATATAGCTTGTTGAAGTATTCTTGTGACAAGGGAATAAAAAGTGTCAAAAAGTGATGTGGAATTGTTCAAATATGCCAAGTGGTCCAATAATAATTTGACACATGGTAATATGAAGTTGTGTAAAAAAATATTGGTTTGATGTTTGGTTTGTTGATAGCCTCCAGTCTTTGACAGGGGGTCATATAAGGATCTGTAAGCCCCGCTATTTGCTCACTGGGGGCCCTCAGTGAGGGTCGGCACACTCTTGTGGAGGGGTGCCTTGGCCTCCTATTCTTCATATGTTATTATATGTAACATTGTATTTAAATCCTTATTATGCCTTATATTTCCTGCATGTGAGATTAATGTCTAAGCATTGTAAACTATACATTGCATTGTAACCAAGCATCAAGTATGGAGTCAAATTCCAACATAACCGACCAAGGGTTGAGAGGGAATGGACGAGCCCCATTACACCACATGGGAGAACCCACACTTGCCACACCTTACAACCACTTTTTTGAGTCATTGAGATATATTCCCAGTTTGGAGATACCCACTTTTTTGAGTCATTGAGATATATTCCCAGGACTTGAGTATTTATATTTGGAGAAGACTCTACATGTGATTCAAGAAGGTGAAGGATGTCCTGAGTCAGCGAAGGTCTTTTAAAGGTTTGATCACTAATATTGCAAAGAGATATGATCTTTTGTTGTTTATAAGTATTATTTTGGCTTGCAAATTTAGAAACATTAATGGATCAGTTTGATAAGAACCTGGGGACGTAGGAATTCTAAACCCCATAAATAATTTCTATGTTTTGATCTTTGAATTCATTTTTACATTTTAATTTTAGTTAATTTGTAAATTATAATTTTAGATTTTAATTAGAATGCAAATTTTAATTATTTGATCATTTATGGGAAATTGAGTAAATCAGGCATTTGAAAAATCTAATGGTTTTAATGCATAATTGATGTGAACATTCGTTTCATCTTTATTTCAGTTTTGAAACTTGATTTGGATCAAATTTTCATCATTTTTTGATCATTCTAACATCTTAGAAGTTGAGAAATTTCTACTTCCAATTCAGTTTAAATTTTGGAATTGAGAACTTAAAAGATCTTAGTAAATATTTTTAAAAAGTAGTGAACTTCCTACTAGTGTTTATGGATCAAATTTTGGTATCAAAACAGTTAGAAAGTAGGGCTAGCTTTTGATTGTGATTTGACAACTGGTTTCAATTTATTGATTATCAATATCACTTGATTAGATTATAGTGTATAGTTGTGGAATCATTGTGTTTGCAGGAAACCATGGGCAAGTTGTCACATAAAGCTAAGATGGAAGAGTTTGAAGCCATCAACACCCAGATCCAGGAAGAGAACGCTTTCCTAAGAGCTTGATTGTACTCCTTGGATGAGGATATTTCTAGTTTGAAATTAGAGCTTGAATCTAAGGATGAGCTCTTGATCAAATTTTAGTGTGGTAAACCAATGAAGGCCATACCTTCTACTTCAGATGTAGAGACTATGACTGAGTGCACTGTAAGTTATTCACCAAGTAATTCATCTTCTTCTTTTCATTCAAATTTAGATTCAAATAATGATGCTTTTGGTAGTTTTGAACAATACACTAAGGGTATCGGATCCAAATTGTTGATGAAAATGGGCTTTAATGGAAGAGGTCTTGGTTGAAATGGCCAAGGAATTACTAACCCAATACAAGTAGAGCATAGATCTCTTCATGCAGGTTTGTGTTACACTAGTGAGTAGGTGGAAATTGGAAAAACTTACTCCATAGTTAAAGGAAGACAACCATTTGATAGTAAAGGTTCAAAGCTACTAATAGAGCATGTACAGTGTAAGAGAACATGTAGATGAGGTATTGAGATTCCACCTCCTAGTTCCTACACTAGAGTTAGCAATAAATCTTCTGATCCACTTCTTATGTTTAAGAAATATGGATTTAACATTTAGAGGATGATGCAATCATTCCTTTTCACTTTTTGTGGGATGCATAACCATAGTGTTGCATTTTTTTGGAAGAGGAATGCTATAATTAAGTAGATTGTAGGTGTTAAATACCATTCTCATCATGGCAAAGCAAGAAGAGGTAAAAGGGAGACCTCACCTAAGAAGGTTTTATGAACTCATTGTCATATGAGTGGACATTGGATTGATCATTGTTTTAAACTTCAATCATCTTCTCATTCTAAACATGGTAAAACTAAGATGATTTATCAACCTATTAATAAGGTGAATGAAGTTAAATCAATCCATAATGATGTTAAGGAATCCACTAAGGAAATCAAGTTAATTAGGTAGAAATTTTGATTAAGTGGATTAATAATGCACTTATTTGTCAAAGCATTATTAAGAATTCTATTAAGGGAAAGAACAAGCTTTGATGATGCATTAGTAGAGTTTGTGAGAACACTTTGAGATAGGTTTATCATTCGAAGTGTTTCAATTCTCACCTTATGTTTAATAGCTCTATGTTTTGAAACTCCTATTTATGTTGTGTGAGTTGTCTATAGGACTTGAACTTATTTGATCAATTGAAGATAATAGCAGAATGCATGTTTTAGGTTGAGTTAATTTCCTTAGAACACTTTCTCATATTTAACTATTATTTTTAGAATATATCTATTTTTGGCATATAGATGCATTGTAAGACCCTATAGGCATGTTTGGATGTTAGGCAATATACAGTTTGTGTTGTTTGCATTTGCTTAGCATATAAGTCCCATGCTAGGGCATTTTATTACAACATGTCCACAACATTTATTGTATATTGTTGACATTAAAAAACTTGTTTTGTAGTTACATTGGGAATTGTTTTAGTTATTGACAGTTCATCACTTTACATGATGTGACATGTATAGATAGTTTTGGTATGTTGTGATCAGTTTATTAGAAGTTGCAAATTCCTTTCCTCATGCCATGTGTAAGCATTTTTAATTGAGTTATGAATGATTTATTTTTCCAATGTTCATCTCTTTGATATGATTGGGTTCTATTTGATGTGATGCAGTAGACCAGTTATCAATTTTTAGGAGATAATAGACTTTTGGAGACCAAAAGCCTCTTTTTTAAGGAGGTGTGATCCAAATTTCAATTCATAAAAAGGTTCCAAGTTGTGATGAAACTAATTTCATAGCATAAATCTCATCAAGTGTTTTCCAACACTTTTTGTGGTTTGCAAAATGGACACCATATGCTCAAGTTATAGCTTGTTGAAGTATTCTTACGACAGGGGAATAACGAGTGTCAAAAAGTGACGTGGCATTGTTCAAATATGTCAAGTGGTCTAATAATAATTTGACACATGGAAATATTAATTTGTGCAAAAAAATATTGGTTTAGTGTTTGGTTTGTTGATATCCTCTAGTCTTTGATAGGTGGTCATATGAGGATTCGTGGGCCCCTCTATTTGCTCATTGGGGGCCCTCAGCGAGGGTTAGCAAACTCTTGTGGAGGGGTGCCTTGGCCTCCTATTCTTCATATGTTATTATATGCAACATTGTATTTAAATCCTTATTATTCCTTGTATTTCCCACATGTGGGATTAATGTCTAAGCATTGTAAACTATACATTGCCCTATAACCAAGCGTCAAGTATGGAGTCAAATTCCAATAGAATTGACCAAGGGTTGAGAGGGAATGGACAAGACCCATTACACCACATGGGAGAAGCTGCACTTACCACACCTTATAACCACTTTTCTAAGTCATTGAGATATATGCCCAGTTTGGAGAGACCATGAGAAATGCGTGCCACATCTACCAATTCCTACAGCTGAGTCATTGACCTTGAGATTGGAGACATCTACCACATCTTATGCCATGGGAAGAGGACATCAATTAACAAATACTAAATTGGTACACTAAACCAATAACCCATGCTATATTAAGCAACTCAAGCCCACCAAAAGGGGCATTGGCATTGGTAAAGCTGACTGCCTCACTTTAAAAAGTCATATAGCCATTTTAGATTTGCAAATGTGGGACTAAAAGATAAGTCAAGTGCCCACATAGAAGGGAAGAGACTAGAACCACAAACCTACTAAGTAAAAGGGATAGGCCTTAACCACTTTATCTATGGGTTCATAAATAATATATAAGCTATGAACTTTTATTTGAATTTAAGCTTCTAGCTAACTGTGTATAGGAGAATTATAGACATGCTTACTGTATTTGGTCATTTTAGAGCCCTTAGAGGCCGAACCAGAGCTCGAAGTAAACTAAAAACTTGTTTATAATTTTGATACTCTTTGTGAAGTATATTAATTTTCCCATTTTAGATTTTTGGTGATGTCATTTTGAGCTACAAAAGTTACCAATTTTGATTTGGAGAAGACTCTAAATGTGATTCAAGAAGGTGAAGGACGTGTTGAGTCAGCCAAGGTCTTTCAAAGGTCTGATCACTAATATTGTAGAGAGATATGATGTTTTTTTGTTTGTAAGTAGTATTTTGGCTTGAAAATTTAGTAACATTAATGGATCAATTTGATAAGAACTTGGGGACATAGGAATTCTGAACCCCATAAATAATTTCTATGTTTTAATATTTGAATTCATTTTTTCATTTCAATTTCAATTAATTTGTAGATTATAATTTTAGATTTTAATCAGAATGAAAATTTCAATCATTTGATCATTCATGGGAAATTGAGTAAATTGGGAATTTAAAAAATCAGACTGTTTCAATGGCTAATTGATGTGAACTTTCATTTCACCTTTATTTTAGTTTTGAAACTTGATTTGGATCAGATTTTCATCAGTTTTTAATCATTCCAACATCTTAAAAGTTGAGAAATTTCCACTTCTAATTTAGTTTAAATTTTGGAATTGAGAACTTAAAATATCTTAGTAAATGTTTTTAAAGAGTAGTGAAGTTCATACTGGTGTTTACGAATCAATTAGATTTTGATCATAGAATATGACCAAGATAAAACAACCTTTGAAATAAAATGGGATTCAATCATATATAAGGTAATTCCTTTTGGTCTTAATAATGTTCCATCCATTTTTTATTAGGATATGGTAACCACATTTAAATATTTCATTCATGATTTTATAGAAGTATATTTGGACAATTGGGTAGTCTTCTTTTAGTTTAAAGAGTATTTGTAAATTTGTAATTAATGTGAGAATGGTGTTGATCCTTACGCATTTTTTTGAATATAAATCAGTCATTATTTTTCACACATTTTGGTGATATTTTAGGCCACTTTGTATGTAGTGATGGCATCTTTGTAGACTAGGCTAAAATTATAGTAATAGTGGGGATGGTAACCCCAACTATCTCTACAAAAGTGTGTACCCTTTTGGGTCATACATAATACTATATAAAAATCATCAAAGGATGAAAAACCATATATGTGCCAATGGAAAATCTATTACACAAAGATATAAATTTTGAGAGGTCATCAAAATTCCAAACAACATTTATTTATCTCAAATAAAGGTTTATAACAGTGCCTATTTTAGTTATTTTTGACAATAAGCATTCATTCCATGTACATGTGGATGCTTATGGTATTGTAGTAGGAGTTGTCTTTGTAAAACTAAGGGATGGTGGGTTTGATAATCCTATAAAATTTTCTAGTAGGGAACTATTAGTTGTAGATAAAAACTATATGACTATAGAAAATGAGGCCATAAATATTGTTTTTGCATTACAAAATTTTAGAAATTAATTGTTGTCTACACCATTTGAGTTTTTCATATATCACCAAGCATTATGATAACTAGTTAATAATATTATGTTAGGAGGATTGATATCTATGTGGTTAATGCTATTTCAAGAATTTCAATTTTGAATCAATGTGAAGCTAGTTCAAGAAAATGTGGGAACATATCATTTGATAAGGCACCAAAATGTGGAATAATCTATAGGAAATATAGGATGAATCTCTAGATGAGCACTTATTTAGGGCCACTATAATCCCTAAAAACATGGAAAATAGTGAAAACTTACTTGAATAAATAACATTTCCTATACACTATGGAAAAGGATAAAAATAAATGGTTACATGATCCATCATTATAGTCTCATTAATATATTTTTATATAAACTTGGAAAGGATGGTGTGTTGTGTAGAGTAACTTAGAACATGAGTAATCATAGCTTCTTCAGGAAACACATTAAGGAGTCATAGGAGGCCATTTTTTTAGATAAGCTACTATGAGGAAGATATTATAGGGTATTCTTTGGTGGATTAATTTATTTTAGGATGCACATAGGGTGTCCAAACATTGTGATGTTTTTTAGAGAATGGGAAAACCCAATCAATAGGATGAGATGCCATTGGTCTGAATGCTATCCAAAAAACCATTTGAATAATGGGGAGTTGAATTTTTAGGACCTATAACTTCCTTGAGAAAACACAATCATGTGAGATATCATTACTACACCTTAACATTTTACAAAGTGTGTGGAATTTGTTGTGACACCAAGTTATAGTGCAAAAGATGTCACTAAATTCTTGTATGAGAATATCATGTCAAGATTTGGATGTCCAATTAGGTCAATTAGTAATAAAGGCTTTCACTTATTCAATAAAAAAATATATACTTGTCATGTCTCCTTTATAATTAATTTTCATTTAATAATTAATTAGTACAATTTTCAATTACAGGGAATAAGGGAAAGGAAATTAGAACAAATATTTAGTTAATTGTTTATTTGGAATTGGCATGTTTGAAAAGCCATAAAGAATCAAGGTAAATAATAATAATTTATTTATAAAGAGGGGAATGGTATTTATAGGGATAAGGATGATGATGAGGATTCAAATCAAATCAATAAAATATTTTTACATTTTTATACTCAAGGAATGATAGAAAAATTGGGAAAATTTTGTAATAGGATAAAAGTAGGAAAAGTCGAATTAAAGTATATTGTGGAAAGTGGAGAAAGATGAGAACTAATGGATTTTTATAATTGGTTTTTTATATTTATACATTAATTATATGTATGTTTTCACCCCATTTTGGGCCCACTTGTTTTTTTTATTTGCCACAACTTCATTCTAAAAGATCTACCAAACTAATCAATTTCTCTTATTGAACACTGTTCATAAAACCATCTTGTAATAGAAACTATTGGATGTTGGAGGTATTTGGATGGAAAAACATTGATAACAATGATTATAATATGAAACCAATATGATCAATAGTCACAGTTTCACACAATAATTGTAAAAAATCTTTAAGGCGTGTAGATTCAACCAGTTTTTAGTGTTTTATTCATGTAGTTGGTGTGAGTAGAGGTTATAATAGTTTTTTAATAATTTTGGGTTTGTTACATTAGTTATAAAGTTTATTATGGATTTATTTAAATTTTATTTAAATATTATAAATTATTTTTTAATCATCCTAATAGATTTTTGAATTTTTGTTTAGTTTTGAGCAATGTTTACAATGTTACTATGTAGTTCTGGTAAGGGTTTTTGATCAAAATTTGTAATCTAATATAGAAATATAATGGAGTTATTATTAAAGTATTTTATAATATTTTTTAACTCATTTTTGTGTAATATAATTTTACATATGTGTTGGTTTGTATTTACTATGTTATTTTGAAAGAATTGTCAAATTTTTGGTTTCACTAGCTAGTGTAGAGAAGGGCATGACTATTATAAAAATTGTTCCAAATATAAATTTAATTTTATATATAATATTTATATATTAAATTAAATAAGGTAAAATTAAACTGGTATCATATCCATAATATTTTCATCTTATATGGTTTTAAGAGTGGATGCTTCTTGTGTATAAGGGAAAGTGTAGCTCATTTACAAATTAATCCTAGCTTAGAGAAGATAAATCACATTAGCCCTTCTACTTGTTGGTACATTTACACAATTGAGATCATGACCAATATTTATTTTTTATACCTAACCAAGGGCTCCCTTACCATAAAAATATAACTAGATAGGTTTTCAAAGCCTCTATTCAAACAACATGTATATGTATCTAAATTCACTTTCTTACATTATTATCAATAATAATCCTATTAGTCGACACTAATTATTTTTATCTCATTTACCCCAATTTATCCTTCTAATTCATCCCACCTTTCCTAGCTATATATCTAATATCCCCCTTCTATTATTTCTTCAACCACTAACCTTAGTCTATCCCAATTCATCATTAATCACTTTTTAACCCAATCCTAATCCTATCTTATCTATTATTTGGGAATTTTAAATTCCTAATGGTCCACCTACTAGCCTATTCTTAGGATCTCCTATACCTCTATTACCTAATCCTTATCTAATACCTATCTAATATATCTCTAAGCCTAATTAATCCCTAAGAGGATTATATAATTGGAGGATTTTATAATCCTCTCTATTCTAACCCATCCTCTCTAAAAATATCTAAACTAGAGGCTTCAAAAGAATTTTAAATTCCTTAAATAAATATCAACCCTTGATCTCCCCAAACTAACTTTACATATTCATCATTGATCCTTCCCTCTAAAATCTATTTAAACAACTCCTCTTATCCATGGAAGGCCATCTCCAAGATTCATAACAAATCTATGTCAAAATAATCAACAATCTTAAGAGTTCATAAATCATTCATCCTCATCCTCATCATCATCATCATCATCATCATCATCATCATCATCATCATCATCATCATCATCATCATCATCATCATCATCATCATCATCATTTAGTCAAAACTATATCAACTGGAGGTCTTTTTACACTATGTAGGTAGCACTTGGCCATTTTTTGGTGCCCAAGGATAGCTCAACCACTATCTCCTCTCTCACTCCCTTGTATGCATATTTTATAAGAGAATTCTCACTACTCATTGATCACTTGATCATAAAAATTCATCTCTATCATCATCTTCATCATATCATTCAACTTTAGCTTTGAGTTACACCAATCATTAGTCTCATCAAATCAGTCTTATCGTGGCCTACATCTCTCCCTTGCATATGTACTTACTTTGTATACATCTAAATATTGTATCCTTTTCATCTTATAATCACCATGTTATGGTTGATTCTTCCTTGGAATTTGTCAACAAATGTGACACCCATCATCTTTAATCCCTATGCATGTGCTTTTGCTAGGGGCATCATAAATTTGTATCTCACTGCTCAGGTCGATCATCTTATTCATATTCTATCTCACATTTGGAATCCTATCCCCTTGTCTATCCATCACATCCCATCCCTCAATTCCTCTTTTGAGTGGCCATCTATCTCATTCTTCCCTGCATGTCTCCTTAAGGGGGCATTATATAGACTAATATTATTTACTAACATTCATCCATGACATGATTTTTCTTTGAAATGCCATTACTCCATTCACTTCACTTCACTAAAAATGAACTTTTAAAGAGGGTAAAAATATTTGCATCTAAATTTTATCACGTACATTATCATCACTAATATTACTATTAGTCTACACTAATTTCATTTATCTCATTTAATCTAGTTTATCCCTCTAATTTATCCTCCCTTTTCTATCCATTTATCTAATGCTCCCCATCAATATTTAATCATTAACTAACCCTATTTTATTACACCAATCATTAATTTATCCTAAATCCCCATCATCTCATCTAAATCTCATTTACCTATTATTTGAGAATTTTAAATTCCAAATGGCCCACCTACTAGCCTATGTCTAGGCTCTCCTACACCCCTAGTCCTTAATCACCTTCTAATCCCACCTAAAAATCACCTAATCCCCCATATAATCATCATTAACCCATAATAAGGATTATATAATCCTCCAAATATATAAATTTCTCTATTCTCACCCCTCCTCTCTAAAAGCCTCTAAATCTAGAGGTTTTCAAGGAATTTTAAATTCCTTAAATAAAACTCAACTCTTGATCTCCCCAAACTAACTTCAAATCTCAACCATTGATCCCTCCCTCAAAAATATATTTAAACAACTCCTATCCTTCATGGAAGGATATATCCAAGCTTCATAACAAATCCATGCCAAACTAATCAACAATCTTAGTAGTTCATTATCAAACATCCATCATCTTTGGTCAATCTTCCATGTCTAAAATCTGAGTCAAGGTAATCCCAATCTTCTTTACCTTTTATTTTTTTCAATCATGTATAGTATTTATCTTGGATTTTATAATATTGGTTTGAATGTTTATTCACCTATTGCATTATGATTATAATGGCTCTATCACTTTAACTAGTAGTTTGATCTTTGGGTTTGAATTTACATAGTTAAATCCATATTATGCTCAAATTTCATATACATTTTTCTGACCATGGTGGGAAATTTCTCCCTATTTAACTATTTTTTTTGTTATAAATCCTTTTGGTAGCTTATAAGATCATTTAAGAGGAGAAAAATCTTGAATTTTTGGAAATTTTGCATGTATAGGTGCAAGTCATGGTTTTGCACTAGTATTCATGACTTTTCCCTATGTAGTCATGATCTTTTCCCTATGAGTTATGACATTGTGCTAACTACTTGACCTAACCACTAACCCTCTTCTCTAACCATGAAAGTTTTTATTCTTTGGACAAAACTACAACTTGCAAATCATAGTTTTGAATTTAGAGTAGTGATTTTGACTATAGAGTATAAATTTTGTAAACTGCTAATAGTCTATTTTTTAGTTTAGTGTCTTTTGACAAAACCATGACTTTAAAATTTGTGACTTTGTCCTAGTAATCATAGTTTTTTCTTACTAACTTTTATTTTTGTAGGTTCTAAATGAAGACATCAAATCTCTCATTTTACTTATTGATTATCTATTTTATCTCACTCTAGGTGCTTATTTCGTGTGTTATGTATTTCAAGGTTTTAACCCTCTCTGTGTAAAGGATTCAGGTTGAAAAAGGCATCCAAACCCCCTTTTTATTATGTTTAATGGATTTTTTTCTCTAAAATCATATTTTCTACTAACCTTATTCTATAAGAGGATTTATTGTGATCTATTGGATTAGTAGGTACAAAAACAAGAAAGAGAAAAATCTAGAGGATCATCCACAATCAGAACAAACCACATAACCTCTTAGTAATTTTTCCCTCTTCATTCAACAAAATCACAAGTTAAAAAAAATTTAGAATCATGATATTAATTTGTGAACTCATGGTATTGTAGTCCATAGCAGTGATTTTATAATTTCCATATTTTGTCATAATTATGTCTGTTGGTTATCATTATTAGATTATATGAGGTAGATTTAATACAAATATTTAACTAAAACAACCTTTATTATTAGATTAATCAGAATCTTGGGTCATTTTGATAAAATATGAGTATACATATTAAAAAATTTATATATCATAACAATTAGTTTTAATTTTCCCTAATTACTTGTAAATAAACACATTTTTTACATCTAAGTAATTTTTCATATCATGCTTAGTCATATGTTGTATTGAATAGTCAAAATCTAGAGGTTTTATAGTTTATCACAAAAATGTAACTCTCAATTTATATATAGTAGCATTTTTGTCATTTTAAATCATGATTTTATATAATTGTTATAGTTTTATAGTTTTACCATCATGGTTAAGCTAACTTCTATAAAATTGTAACTTGTATTTAATGATTTTGAATTAGAGTTGTGGTTTTGAACTCTTTGGTTTTGATTTTGTGTATATTTTTTGGGTCCTTTTTAGTGCATTTTTGGAGTCATATTTATGTGATTTTAAGTTATTTTGGGCCTCTCAAAAGGCCCAAATTAATGTTAGCATTGAGGGATCCACCCCTCAACCCCGCCTTGTATCATGATAGGGAACATGCCTAGGAAACTATCCCCAAACCCCACAATGGGATCTATCCCTTAAACCCATAAGGGGAACTTCCCTTTGACCCCATTAGGTGATGCCACCCCCAAACCCCTACGTCAAGGCCCACTCACCCTAAATAAATTATAGATCCAAATCATGATTTTTTATGGTGTTTTTCTTAAGGCCTATTAGACTAACACTTTGCTTCTTGTAGGGATAAATCTAGTGGATATTTTGTCTAACTAACATCATCCTTTTATAGGTCATTATTTTAGTGTAATGTTGTATCTTTCATGTTTCCCCTCAATATCATCAATTAAACTACTAATAAATTTCTTACAAGTTACCTTTTTTGAGTGCTACTTGTAATACTAACCATGTGATTGCAGGTCATCTATCAAAGACTCCTCATGACACTTTAAGAAGTCATTTTTGAAAATTTTTAATATTCTTGTCTTGTATATATCATTTTCTTATATATTCTTGTCTTTAATCTTATAAATATAATCACACATCTTAATCTAATTAGTTAATTAATATTTTGGTCTACTATTTGTATCCCAAGGGCTATGGTTGGTGTATGTTCTCCCCCTTATATCCTTGTAATGATTCTTTGGGGATAAAAAAATGCCTATAAACCCTCCATCTTTTTTTTCTTAAGGGGCTAGTGGCTATGGATTTCACCACCATGCACTAGTCCAAACTGCATGTTCTGGCATAGTCTAAATATTAAGAGAGCTCTTGTTAGGCACATAAGAATAATTTCCCATAAAGGGTTCTATGAAGTGAGGGTATTTTAAGCTCTAAGATACAAGGTAGTTAGACAACATCCTATATGGAATTGGGCCCCACTATACCATTTTATATATAGAGGACACACCTAGAGAGTTTGTGAAAACCTAGCACAAGATTTTTTGACTATAACATGCACCTCACTACTAGATTTAGTATCATCTCTTAAGTAGCCATCATGTAGAAATGGGGTCAAGAGGGTTTAGTTGGTTTTGTAATAGGTCATATACCTACATCCTCACCCATGGGGATGTTTGGTGGCATGATTATTGGGTTACACACCCTTGAGTTTACTAATCATAGGTTTTGTGGTTTAGTTTCTTGGGTGTGTACCATGATAAACTAATGTTATTTTTTAGCCAAGTCAGCCTTCACCCAAACCTACATGCCTATCTAGGTATTTTTTACAACCCATCTTGTACATCCTATCATCATTTTGTAAATATATACCTTGTATATTATTGCCTTGTAAAATATCTCATCTCATCACCATCACCTTGTACCTCCTTGTCATCATCCCGTTATCCCTTCTTAGTCTCTTCTATATTCACCAATCTTTGGCCATCACCACATCATATTGTATATCCTTGCCTAACCATCATCTAGTATATCCTTGTTTTACCCTCTTGTACATACCTTTTTCTATCTAGTATATTATTTTAGTCATATTCCATCCTATTCATCACTCATCATTAATCACCCCCCATAACCTACATATCCTTATCATATCTCATCATCCACATCTTGTCCTAAAGTCCATACCCAATCATTTGTCTTGATCTTGTATTTATTTCCCATCTAGTATACCCTTGTCTTAGTTAGCTCTCTAGGTCACATACAGGTCTAAACCATCCCCATCCCACATTATTCGTAATCATTTAATCATCACCTATCATCATACTTATCCTTATCTCATTATCTTAATCTCCTTATTCACAAAAATCCCACCCCATCCCATCTTGAGCAAATAGTTCTAATATTTTGAGCTAGTCTTTTTATCATCCACATTATCCCATCATCCTAATCCACTATCATTCATTCCTTGGTTAGATCTCATACCTTGTCAATATCCTACTAGCATATTGTCACTCTATCAATTTCAATGTAACAAACCCATCATCATCACTCTCATCTCTATCATCATTTCTTATTCATAACTAGTACCCATCATATTATCCTCTTGCTAGTTTTGAATCTAGGCACCCATCAAATCCCCAATACTTATTTCTAACTTGACAACTAGGCATTATTGATAGGTTATTAACACCTATTATACTCTTAGTCTAAAATCTGATCCTAGTCTTTAATCCATTAGTCTATCTCATCCCCATAATATCCTATCATACTAGCTTGGGACCTTGAATCTACTTTGTTCAAGAGTACATATTTAATCCTTAATCTACCCCTGCATCAACCCCTTTCATCATCCATCTTCATCTATCCTCATGGATATAAACTTAGTTCGTATAGACCAATACATCTTGGCCAACAAAGATGACATCCTTGTACAATCTCTAGAAATGAGTGCTCACCTACCTTTCGATCTTGATCCCATTCATACCAAACTTGCATCTCATATCCTTCCCCATTATCAACCCTCTATCCCATCAAAATCAATCCCCACATTTCTTGATGTGGCCACCCTAATTAATTAGAACATCATGGAAAATAAAGATGAATTACTCTTATCTCTATTGAAGATGGGTCCGCACCTTCCCAATAATGTTGAGCCCAAAATCCTAATGACATCTCCCAAGAAATTCCTTCCTCACTACTCATCCCCATCCCATTCCTTTCCACCATCAACTAGTCCTCATCCTAGCCATGGCCTCTCCAATTCACAAATTTCTTTGTTTTATAAATATATTGATAAAAACCATTAGTAGTTTTATTATATCTCCTTGAGATGGGTGTCCAATTTCACAGTGATCTTGACCCCACTTAATTCACCATACCCTTTTCCAAAACCCATCCATGTAAGTCTCCTCCCAATCCCGCATCCACTAGTGATGGTCAGTCATCTACTCCTTCCTATATTAACAAAGGGAATCCTATCCTAGACACCTTGTCTACTATGAATTCACCTACCCAGTCATGCTAGTAATTATCTAATCATAATTATAATACTTATACATCTAAGTCATGTAGTTAATTAGGTCCTTATATTCCCCTTCCTATGTCATTGGAATCCCTCTTCAACCAACTTGTCATCACTAAAATGATGGTTTTTCCACCTATACAACATCTTGATCCCACTAAGCCTAAACCATCCTAGTATAAATAAAATTAAGAGTGTGCATATAATCAAACCTAGGGGCATACCATTAAATAATTTCAAAACTTTCAAGATTATGTCTAATACATCATCAACAATGGTGACATAGTAATCGAGGATGAATCAAATGAATTTAAATCCCTAGGTGAATAAGAAGAAGAATGCCAAGATTTCATTCTTGATAATGATCAAGCCCTTCACCTTACAAGTAAAGGTTAATACATCCTATCCCTCTTCCATAATCCCCCCATCATTGACCAATCCTCGATCTACCACAAGTCTATTTCCCATATGCCTAATCCCCCTATATCTCATGAATCCTTATATGGCCATCTCTTTTCTTAGTATATCATTATTATATCATCTCCCTCTCACCAATCATACCAAAACCCCATGTTGATAAGACAATCATAGATAATCACTCATCTACTCATAGCATCATGTCTTATGCATTGAAGTTAGCATTTGTATTAGGATCATGTTCGACACTAGTATTTGAATTAGATTATTGATTAGAATCATCATCCCTCATCAATATTGTAGTAGATGATAATAAAGCCTACTCTTTATAAGATTCCACTCTAGATGATGACATCATAATCAAATTTTTTAGTGATTTATCTAATTTTTAGAGTTGATATGATCCTACCTCAGATACATGTATTAGTCATGCTTTGGAGATTATCGAGGAAACTTTTTCTAGCATTGAGGTTAAGGATCCTAGTGACCTTTATGAAGACTATGATGACCATTATCCCCTTAATCCATCACCCAACATTACGCATCCACCTCACCTCCATAATCCCTACATCCCACTACATGATGGGAATGAAAATGAACATGTATCGATAGATTCCCCTCTACATTCCATATCATGTGCCACAAATAAAAAAATAAAAAAACATCATCTAATAATAATAGGTCATGATCAAATCATCTTTGATCCTATCATTATAAGTTAATAAAAGTCAAATCATCAACCTAATCAAAAAATTTCATCTCCTAGTGAAGCCCAAAATTAGGCACTAAGGGAATGTCAAAGTCAAAATAATCATAATCTATCAAATCAAAAATCAATATCCTCTGGTGAAGCCAAAAATCAAGCACCAAGGGACAATCAAAGTCAAATCCAATCAACAATTTTAAAGAAAGACAAAAATAATAATCATAGGGTTGATCATCCTCTTAATGCTTAGGTCAAAGATTAACAAATTAAAAGGTCTTAAATCCCTTACTCTCATAGAACCAGTCTAAATAATCCCTTCCACCATATCTAATGTTGTATGCAACTATTGAACACCACTTCCACTCCCAATTATATCATATTATCCATCTTGATCATATTCCTCATTCCCATCCTATATCCCATCATCAAAATCATGGCATCATCCCATACATACCATATCTCAAATCCCTAGGCAACATTGTCCCTTTTAGGGGTTAAAAAGACACCTAGTCAAAATGTCTAGAGGACACTAAATCAACAATCAATAAAGGCCATTGATACATGATCCTAGCATCACATATCTCTAGAACATGTGTCAGTTAAATATCACAATGATGTTGATATCTTACATCTCAACCTTCTCTAATAAATTGAGAAGCCCAATAAAAGTCAAAAAAGTAAAAAAATCATTCACCTAGTGGTGAAAACCTATCTTCTAGTGACTTCAGAAAGTACCATGGTGAAAATTAATTTTCAACATCATGGTCAAATAATATATTTTTTTGCATTGTACCTCAACACTTGGGGCCATAATCCATCCCTTTCCCATCCCATCTATCCAATTATTCCTATCCATCATTTACCTTCATGTCCTCCATCATATCAATCATTCCTTCATCTCTTTACCTTCATAGGGAAAGGGAAGGTTCCTTGAGAAATTTTATTGAATCATCTTGGAATATCCTCCAATGGACACTCAAGAAACTAAACATCTAGTTCTTCCATGATGTAGTCATAGGCAATCCCTAGTCCTTTCTTCCTTGGTGTTCATCATCTTTTTGACATCACCCTCATCTTTTTGTCATTCCATTCATCATTAAATCTATCCTCATCATGTTTTATAGGCTTGGTATTCCATTTTATAGTAACCCCATTTGTATAGTGTACATACATATTCTAAAAAGACATAAAATTTTAAATATGTCAAAAACCCTAGAAATCATAAAATTTGAAAAAGCCAAATATCCTAGTCTATGGTGTATTGTCTTATGTTTATCTGCTAGTCACATCCATATCCATTCATATCATATTTTCCCATATTTATATACCACACTTAGTCTTGAAAACCAATCCCAAGTGCTCACCCATCCCTCCATGTCTTTAGTATCATCCTTTTGACTAAGTATTATTGGCATACATCACCCTATTAAAGATGTTAATCTAGCACCCATCACTTCATTATCATTGATTCTTCATATCTATCACCCATCCAATCACTCTTTTATAATATGAAAGTTATATGATCCCATCATCTCCTAGTTTCCTTGATATATTAGACTCATATAAGGCCTTTTCTATTGGTAATCCATGGTCATAAATTTTCTAAACCACCTTCATCGGCCACTTTTTGATTTGATTTCAAGACCAAATTAGTATTCAAATACCTTATCACATCACTCATCCTTCCGTTATAAACTAGGATCAACACCTCTTCTTAATCCCAATCATTATTATCCTATCTAAATCCAAGTTACCAATTAATCATCATAACCATCTTAATCCAATCACTCATCCCAGCCTTAGATAAGACATTATTATATTGCATGTAGATATTTATGTGTTTTGTTTGCTTTATTTCTCTTGTTTGACTATCATGTATGTATCTTTTTTTCTAATGTTTTGTTTATATCGTGTCTTTTTATCTATTGGGCAATGAATAAGGATATTATGAGGACACCAAAAGTGCCCTTGAGGATGAAAATTTCACTACTTACCCATTCAATTTATCACAACATCCTCTTGGTCACATCTATATTATGGGGCATACTACCCAGTTCCATATTTAATGGATTACTTAGACTATTATGAGCTTTATGACATTTGCAATAGATTGATCACCTACACCCTCATAATTTATCTAGCCATTCCTCTTCCCATCACTAATCCAATCCTCTTGACCCAACCAATTAACATCCAATATTTTATCCTCATCTCATCATCTAAGTCACATCCTATAATCACTAACATTATCCTCTAATCACTAATCATCAACATTATTTTCTATTCCATCATTATCATCTACCCTCTAATCAAAACTACATCAACCTAAGCTATTTTTAGACTATGTAGGTAGTACTTGGCCATGTTTCAATACCCAAAGATAGCTTGGACACTATCTTAATCATCCATCCTCATCCCCTAGTATTTTGGTCACTTGATCACATCATTTATTCTCTCTTATCCTCTTCATCATATTGATCAACTTTAACCTTTAGCTATACCCATCATTAATATTAACAAATCATCATCTTATCCTATCCTATATCTCTCCCTTGCATGTATCCTTGCTTGGGATACATCTAAATATTATGACCTTCTAATAATATCATCATTATGTCATGGTTTATTCTCATTTTGGATGTGTTGACAATCATGATAACATCATCTATACTCCCTGTACATATGTCTTTTCCAAGGGCATCATTAATCTATAGCTCATTACTCAAGTCAAATTTTTCTTCATCATCTATCTCACATCTAACATTCCATTCCCTTATATATTCATCTCATCCCTCCCATCATTTCTTCTTTTGAGTGGTCATCCATCTCTTTCTTCCCTACATGTCCCCTTAAGAGGGTATCATATTCCCTAACATCATCTACTAACATTTAGATATGACATGGTTTTTATTTGAAATACCATTAATCCTTTCACTTCTCTTCAATTTTAATGCCATTTAAAAGAAGGGAAAAACATATGCATCTAAATTCTCTTGCTTATATTATTGTTACTAATACTTTTATTAGTCGACACTAATTTTTCTTATTTCATTTACTCTAATTTATCCTAGTAATTTATCCCCCCTTTCTTAGCTATTTATCTAATATCCCCCTTCTATTTTTTCTTTATCAACTAACCTTAGTCTATTCCACTTCATCAGTAATCACTTCTTAATCCCTATCCTAATCCTATTTTATCTATTATTTGTGAATTTTAAATTCATAATGGCCCACCTACTAGCCTATTCTTAAGCTCTCCTACACCCCTAGTCCCTAATTATTAACTAATACCTATATAATTTATACCTAAGCCTAATTAATCTCTAAGAGGATTTTATAATTATAGGATTCTAGAATCCTCTCTAATCTATAACCCTTCCTCTCTAGAAACCTCTAAATCTAGAGGCTTTTAAGGAATTTTAAATTCCTTAGATAATTCCCATCCCTTGATCTCCTCTAACCAACTTAAAATTTCCACCATTGATCCCTTCCTATAAAATCTATTTGAATAACTCATCTCCTCCATGTAAGCCCATCTCCAAGCTTCATAACAAATCCCTATCAAAATAATCAGCAATCTTATAAGTTCATAATGAAGTATCCATCATCCTTGATCAAGAATCCATGTAAAAAATCTAAGTCAAAGTAATCCTAATCCTCTTTATCTTTTATGCCATTTAATCATGGTGTAGACAATTTATCTTTAGGATTTTAAATGTTATTTTGAATTTTTATTCACCTATTACATTATTATTCTAATGAATCTATCATGTTAGCTAGTAGTTTGATATTTATGTTTGAATTTACATAGTTAAATCCATATTATGCTCAAATTTCATCTACACCATACAATAACCCTAGCTAGGTCTTATGTTTTATTGTTCACAAGTAAATAAAAAAGTAAAGTAAAGTCTAAAACTAATTCTCACCAAGACATGTGGTAAAAAATAGGGGTAATAAACATAAAATTTAACATAGATATGATAATTATAACTAAGTCAATATAAATATAACCCTATTACATGGAGAGAAAAATACATTAAAAAGGTCATTAATTATTATACTTCTATCTACTAAAATATATGAGTAAAGGTTATAAATAATTACCTTGAAGATGAACCCATTGAGACTCAATCTCTCCCTTGGCCAATGCTGATTTTTAAGAGGTTGTTGTGGCTTGTAAGGATCACCATGATAGGTAAAAGTATATAAGACTTTTCCACAAGACAAGATTCATCTCTGAGTGTGAACCCTAAGCAATGACTTGTCAATTAGAATGGAATAAGAGTGTATTTTAAGTTATCATAAATGAATGGTTAATTATATTCATCTTTCTTTGAAATGGTAGAAATGGATGTGTATGTATAGATAAGTTTAACCCTAAAATCTTCTAAAGTTTTAATCTGTAGATTCAGCCCAATTGACTCTATTTCATTAATTAATAAAAGTAGTTATGTCCTATATTAGGTCGATTGAGGTAAACCTAATCCTATAATGTGCTCATATGTTTTAAGCACATGGTCAACCCAAGCATAATTTGTTTGGTAAAACTAAAAAATAGGTTTTGGCTTAAGTAGGGTTGTTTGAGGTGGTGAATTACTTTGAAGAGTGTGTAAGGAAGGTGTCAAATCCTAGGGAAGTTATAGAAGAGGTTTATTTTGGTTGTAAGTGGTGATATAGGGGATAATAAACTTTTGAATCACCAATGGTCTACCCACCCCTTTCTTGGTCCATCCTTTAGGGCATGCACTCAGAGAGATTGAGACTTGGTAGGTTATTACAAGAGAAAAATATTATTAATTGATAATTTTTTAAAAAATATGTGTATACATATTCCCCACTTGAATCTAATCATGTGTCACATAGGTGTAACATGGGATGGTGATTTAGGAAAAGAACATAGCAATATACAACACTAAATCTAAATAAATTACAATATTTTAAACCATAAAATAATTGAAAGTAAATGGCTAAAACGAAATAATTGAAAATAAATGTATGTGTACCTTGACTTACATTTATCATTGAATGGTTGTATAATATTTTTATATTTTTGATTGTGGAGGTAATAGAGGCTTCTTTAGAAAAACCTAAGGATACAAAACTAAAGAGTAAAAAACTAACACACACAGGAAATCCAAAATAATTAAACTATGTAGGCATGATGTACTTGAAAATTTGGTAAGTTAGGGTGATAAATTCTAAGTTAGGACCAAATGACCAAGCCAAAATTTATAGTAAATTGGGTAACCAAAAATCTAAGGCTACTAAATGACTAAAAAACATAAACAAGTATGTATTAAGTAATAAATTTAGACAAACCAAAACAAACTAAAGATACAAGTAAAATGAAAGATTAACATCAATGTGAAATAAGTAAAAATCCTTACTTAAAAAAAGATTAGAAAGAAATGGTAAAAAAACATTGATAAGTGATCAGTAACAATCCTTAATCATAAATGGAAAAGTATATGAAACAGAAAACAACATTGGTGAATGAGAAGTAACAATCCAAATTCACTTAACAATGGAAAAAGTGATGAAAGTAGAAATGAATGTAGTTTTCCCAAAAAAAGGTGATGATACTGAATAAATTTCAAATGAAACCAATTCAATTATATAAATTTAAAGTAATGGTAAAAATAAAATAATCCATAGTCACTCGAGCATATTGTTCTATTCCAAAGATAGATAAAACCATAACAAAATAGTGTTAGCATGTTTTTAAGATATGAAGATGGAATATAGAAGTGGGAAAATATATTTAGAATCAAACTTGACTATTATGGGTGGAATGAAATGGGTGTGTGGTAAATGGAGGAAAAAATAAGGTATAGAAACTATTGAAGTCAAGACACTTAAATTAGGTTTGTCAAGATAAAAGGACTTTCAACCTTAAGGAATATAAAGACCATCTCCTAACAACATAAATCTTAGGTTATCAGATTAAGTATGAATATCATCCCATGAAAGATATATGCATGAAAATTAAAATAGGCATACCTTCCCACAATATGTTCCCTATTTCTTAGAACCCCTTATAGAGTGATCAGTCTATTGAAAAGATTTGGTACTTGCATGATAAAATAGGTAGCACTATAGATTATTTTGAATCTTCTTATCCTAGTATACTAGACTACTATATAATAATGGACCTCAACTTTATCAGAAGTCCAATGATGGAGTTTGATATTTGATTGGAGATAATATATGTGCTTATGAATCATGTATTTTTGTGTGACATTGAATTTTTAATTTTATATTGACTTTTGTTTTAAATTATTTGGATTTTAAATTTTGAAAGATTTTTCTATTCCTCCTCTATATATGAATTTGGAGAATCAAATATGGGTGCTAAAAATTACTATTGTTTTAAAACTTAGGATTTGGTAACTATTAGTTCCCAATTTTACACCTCTTTCACTTAGCCTTGCATACTTGAAGAAATTGGCAAACTAAGATGAAAAACCCACTAGTATGTCATTGTATTCAGGGAAGGGTTTGGCATCTAGAATGGACCAAATGCAAAAAATGACTAAGAGTCACCGATAGAGGGTATGGTTAGCTCCCTTTACCTTTTGGATTTACTTGAACCAAGGTGAGAGGATATATGGGGTAGCTTGCTCACATGGAGAGATTCTGCAATTCAACCTCCATGGGGAATTTTTTGCATAAAAGAACACAAATCTGACTAGAACACAACCAAACATGCTCACTCCACTTGGGAAGGGTTGTCACAAAAAATGAGAAATTTATCTAGGCTAGATACAATTTACTAAAGATAAATTTGAAATTTATTACAACCTTCATTCAAAATAGTTTTAAACAACAAAGGGGTTGAATAAAATAATGCAATTCTAGGATTTAAAATACAAACTACAAACACATTTCAAATATGAAAGTTCTTAGCATTTTCAAGTCAAATAACACTTATAGTAAGTAAAGGATGTATTATTTGCAAGGAAGGATAGGGTGGGATAATTTGGATAAATATAAAAAAGGAAGGTGGCATGTTAGTGGAATTTTAACAATAGGGTATCTTGCAAGATTCTTGACATCATTCCTTAACACAAATGTAGAAAAAATCAAGTGCAAGCTAGTGGTGAATATAAAATGATCCTTGAAAGAATAGGACATACATTGAAGCTAAAATTTCAAAAAACTCCTTCCTATCAAATCCCTAAACCTAGGGTACCCTAACAAGTTAATCAACAGCATGTTCTAAAATAATGTAGAAAGGTTTTTATAACTCAGATCCATGCTCAAAATGATAACCAGTAAGGAACATAAAACTAGATATCCAATCAACAATATTTGAAAAATAGATTATTGAAATTCATCAATAGTAAATAACAAAGAATCCCAAGAATTTTCATTACTTAAAAATAAATATTACAACCATCTATATTTCAAAATGCTGCCATAGGGACAAACATGGTGAGATTGCTTTATTGACAAGGGAGACATAAAAATGCTCTCAAAACTCACTAATGGTTATACAAATACAACAACCTTAGTAAGGGATACAAGATATACACATATAAATTAATCCCATAATTTTTTGTAGAACATAGACTTAGAGAAAATGAACACCCAAAATAATGACCAATAAACTTGTATAGAGGAGAAGCCCCCTATTTATACATTTTCAATACTTTTTCAATTATGGGACTATGGGTCTAATTGGAAAAAATAAATAATAACCTTCCTAATTTTCCAAGATGCTTGTACCTATAAAATATTCCATGTCACATCTGATATCTTCATTCATTTCCCAAAAAAATGATAACTCTAACTGCCTTTGTAAATAATGATGAAGAAATGCAACAAACTCTTTGATTTCTTGATTGCAAATGATTTCACATGAGCTAGAAGGATAATATTCATGGTAGAGGGTTGAAAAAACTTTGTATTTATGTGTAACTACCTGAAGATGACCTAGACCACTTGTTGACATAGTTAGAACCTCCTGGACAACTGTCCTTCCTTTTATGCATGTCATGGAACAACTTACTACTATAATGATTTCCTAGGAATTTTATTGATCCATGGCTATTTAGATGATCTTCTTTGTAGTGTCCCACCTTATATTTTCAATCTTATAATTTCTCTCTCATGAAAGAACTTGGACAAGCACAATAATGAAAAAATTCAAGAGACTTAGGTCATTTTCAACTTTTTACCCTTTTGGCTCCAACTTACCATTTCATATTTTACATTTTTCACCTTCAGATCTAGATTGGGTGAGTAAACATGATTTTTTAGACTATGATCCAAGGGGCGGAGTGTTATTAGATACTACCTCTAATTATCCTTCAGGATGTGCCACTTGGTATCCTTGTAGGCTTTCTAGGGCTATCTGTAAATAGTCCCAATTGTTTGGGTGATATCAAGTCACATGGCATCACCTTATGATTCTTGATCTATTACATATTATTGAATTTTCTAATAATTTCCCAAGATCTTAACACTTGTTGATCTCATGTTCTTTCACAAGGTCTTTGACTACTTCTAATTTTGACTCACTTAGATTATCCTCACCTAAGTAAATGTGAGCCTTAAATCTGCCTCCATTTGAAATCAAATGGATACTTCATAGGGCCTAAATTTCATGCTCACATAACCTCTCAGAATATTTGAACCCCAAAGGCTATTTTATATAGCTTAAAATTGACATCTATGCACTTATCAATGATGTCTATGAGACCATCACACTTATTCAAATTGGGTAAATTTATTCAAATATTTTCTTATTAAGAATTTTATTCTATAGGAATTTGGTCTATAGGCATTTTATCTTCATCATTCCTATCCTTGGGCATCATATTTTTAGCATTCCTATCTTCAACATTTTTGTCTTAGGCTTTTTGTCAGGATAATTATTTCATACATTTTTTTTGAGACAAATTTTCTAAAGTATTTAACTCACTCATAAACTTATCCCACAATAATTTGGTCTTCAACATTTTTGTATTCATCAAGACAACTATTTTAGATATTTTATCTGAAACATTTTCCTCGAAGAAACTAAGCTTTGTATTTTTCTTGAATAAATTGAACTTTGCATTTTTTGCCAAAATAATTGACTTTTGTTAGTATTTCTGCATAGGCAAAATGCTTAAATGATAAGTACCCCTTATAGTTTTTACATGGGTCAAATGCTTGAAGGAAAACTACCCTTTAGAATTTTTTACAAGAAAAATTCCTGAAGGAAATGGACCTATAAATTTTTTGCCATGAACAAAACATCTAAAACAAATAAGTCTTCAACCTTTCTACAGAACCCTTTTCCCAAAACAATTGGAATTTAGATTTTTTTATAAAACATTGAAATTATCTTAGGCTTTTTGTGCAGGAAAAATGCCTCAAGGAGTTAACCCTTCATACTTTTTTCATGAGTAAAATGTCTAAAAAAATAAGGGCTTTACATTTTTCTCAGAACAATGCAATTTCATTGAGTTTTTTTATCATGGATAATTTAACTGATGGAAAAAAGTCTTTGGAATTTTTGTGCGAAAAAAAATCCTGAAGACTTATTTTCATCAAGTAAAATGTACCAAAAAAAATCTCTAAGACCCTAAGGCGTTATACATACTAAGTAAATACCAAATTAAGACTTAGTGGATTTAATCATAAAACTTGACCTTTGATATGAACAGTTCAAACCAACAATTTGGATAAGGAATTAGGAATTTATACTTGACAAGGGTTAGACTTAAGCATTCACACTTGATAAGGACCTAATTGATTTAGTGTAATTTTAACATTGTCTCTTACCTAGGGATGCACAGCCCCTATAGATGTGCAAAGAACCCCAAAATGTAAGAGCTGGTGCCAATCTAATGGGCCATGGAGTCAATACTTATCAATATTCAAAAAACATTCATGAAGGCTCAACAAAACATGGTAGAATTAACAAAAATAGATTAGGAGGATCTAGAAATTAACACACAATAAAAAATAATGGGAAAATGTAAAAATAATGCCTAAAGTAGAGAGGCAACAAAGTGATGAAATAACAAAAGGATAAAACACTAAACTATTTATAAATAAATATTGGTTATGGACTCAATCAAGGAAGTGTTTTAATTATTTAACATTAACTGGTAGCTCTAATATTTCACCTTCTATATCTCTCAAGAAAATATTATGTTCCCCAATCTAGTAATCAGTGGAATAAGGACCCATCCACAAGGTATCAAATTTACCATGCTTTCCTTTCTCTTCATGCCTATTGTCCCAAAGTAGATACAAATCAACTACTTGGAAATTCCTTGGAGTGACCTTCCTATCAAATATCTTCTTCAACTATTATTTAAACTTGAGGTATCTTTCATGATATTGTCTTCAAATTTCATCAATCTCAATAATCTAGTTCATCTTGCTTTCATAGTGATTATTTTTCTCATCATCCTCTAGTTTCTATATAAGTGGATAAGTTAGTAACTAAAAATTTAAAGGGAAAACTACTTAAGCTCCATAAAAAATCTCAAAATGGCTTTTTCCTATAGTTTTCTTAGGCATAATCCTATTAGCTTATAAGACAAACTTTAGTTTTTCAATGTGTTGGGTGAATATTTTGTCGTCAGCTAACTGATGGAAAAATGTGTATATCAACCACAGTACAAAGATATTTATATGACAAAAGTGTGGGTTTACCACATCATAGTGAGATAAATATCTCCTCTCCTCAAGGGGAGGTTCCCTTTAAACTACTTATATATTAATATGAACTAAAAATAGACTTGAGGGTGAGATTACACCATCTATCTCTTTTTTTTAGAGATGATGTTTACAAGGCAAAACAAAAATCTTGGTTGATGACTGAAAGCATTTCTCTTCTTTCAAAAATGATATTCATTAAATAGTAGAGAATCTCCTTAGGTAGTAACTAGATCTACGAGAAAGTCATGAAAGCACAAACTCTTTCATTGTTCCCCTTATTAATTTGAAGCATACATAACAATAGAGTGAAGTGCATCTCAAAGTCTTCACCTAAAACTACAACAAAATATGAAACCACAAAGGATAGAAGCATGTTAAAGTCTTTCTAATATCCTTCAGAATGTCTTTAGATAATTTCCACACATACTTTGCTTATTTAATCAAACAGATGAGAGATTATTAGGAAAGAGAACATAAGAACGATCCCCTAAGTAACACATTATTTCAACACAAAGTCTGAAAATAACCTGCTTCTCATTCATTTAAGAAAATATAATTTACAAGCTGAGATCAAAGTTTAAGAAGCATCTCAATTTTGGCAGAGTTTTTTCTCTCAATTATCCAAAGATGTTTTTACAAAAGAGGCTCCCTCTCTATATAGGGAAAAGCCTTCAAAATTGGAAAAAGACTTAAATATTAAAACCTAGTCAAAGATGAGTCTCCGTTAACTTTGGGACTTTTCCAGATTTTTACATGTAATTACACATAACAAAAGTACATGTGAAAATGTCCCAAGTCAATTACAAAGTGCATGAGAAGAAAGGAGAAGAATGTATGGAAGAACAGTTCAACTTTTGTCACTAGCCTTATTTAGATGAGCATTGTACATGGCGATAGATGCATGTATTCTGATACTATCTGGTGCAATAGTATTTTTGAAGATCACCTTAGCTTTGACCATATCATTTCTCACTATTGTGATGGACTTGGTGTGACTAGTTAACCTGGTTCTTAGATTGTCTAGAGTTAATTAATTATCTAAGATATTGTGCACAGAAGCCATTGAGAATGCTTTCTCCTTGAATTCCTTTTAGATCATACTCTCACACTCCTGAATCATTTCCTTTGCTGAAATGAATTGGTTGTCTTGAGAGGTAAGTCTGTAAGACAACTCTTCTAATTTGTGCAATAGATTGATATTGATTTGTTCACTAGTTTATTTGGAGGATTTGAGGTTGTTGATCAATTCCTTAAGTACCAAGATCCTATATATCAGTGATTCTTTAGTTTAAATATAAGAATCTCTATCATAAATGATGTCAATTGATACTAGGGTATGTATTTTCAACTCATTCATCTCTATCTATTTGATAAGATATCTACTTGTGCTTTCGATCTCTTGAGAAATGGTATTGATAAGGTCATCTAATTCTGTTATGACTTTCTTCATTTTGCATGTCTTCTCAGATAACTATGTGAACAAGGAAATCCCCTGTGCATGCATCTTATCTAGGTAGTCTTCAAGTACTTTACCCTTTAGATAAGTCTTTTTGACTTTCTGAATTACAGGATCATCTATGGAGAAAGCCTCTAAAGTCACCACTTCTGGAGCATAAGTGAATCTTCTGATCACTGTGATCAATTGTTCCACTGTTGCTTTGTAATGATCTTTCATTTCTCTTTCTCTATCAAATTTATAAACCATAATATCCATCATGGATTACAAATCACTCTTGGCACCCTCATTAGTTATTTTTCCTAACTCAATTCAAGAGATGAAGTAGCTGCTCATATCAAAATCTTCAAGATTCACATCTTGTGGGGTTCTGTCTATCTTCAAAAATTTGTGCCTCTTATCTCCAATCATTTTGAAAGGATTTTTGGCTTTTTAGGGGTCTTATCTTTCATCGACACTATTTTACCAAAGTCAAAGTCATCTGGAGAGATGGCTTGCTTTTTCCTTTTGGGTGTGAAAGTTGATAACCAAGGTGGAAGAGCAGAATTACTTATATTAGCAATAGTCCCTATAGTTGGCATCACTAGGGTTGTACCTACACTATTGGTGGGAACAACAGGCATAGTGGGCATAGTATCAATCAAAATTGCACCTGTCATTGAATGGTCAAAGGTGGAACTATCTCTGATGTTGAAAGAAGGAGATGTCAGATTGGGGATGGATCTTGATGAATGAAGAACATCTCCAGAAGTGCCTTCAGGGTCACCTAAAATAACTTTAGGAGGAGAGGTGGCTCCAAAAGAGGGAATATTGATGGGAAAAATAGGCGAAGGAGTTGCAACAGGTGAGTGGGGTAGAGAAGAAGAAATTCCTATGTTTGGCTGTGCACCTTCTTATAGAGATTAGGTTTTCACTCCCTGTTGACCCATAGGCCCGTCATCGATTTCCATCTATTATGCCACTAGTTCTTTGGCACTTTGTTTCTCAACCCCCATATCTATTGACTCTGGCTCTTTCTCAGCAACCTTTGATTTCTTTGATATAAAAATGATCCTCAGCTTATGGGGCTTAGAAGGAGAAGGAACATCACTTTTGTTCTTCATCCAATTTTCTACCCTTCTCCTTGTCCCTTCTTTAAATTTGGCCTCTGATCCCATGATGAATTATTTTAAAGTGATCCCCTTATTTGCTAACCAATCATTGGTGTTAGCCAATATTGGTTTGAATCTCATCCTCAAGGAGGTCAACTCTTTCTGAGACCATTGGATCAGAGGAAGAGGAGAGTTAGCGACTTGTTCAGCAAGATATATGTTATTGACTAGATCTTTGTCATCTACTAGATTTGGAGGGATATCAGTGAGCCCTGGATACTCTATTTGTTTAAGAGATAGTCTACTATAGTCCATCTTCTTGATATCTTCCATTGTCCTTAAATCTATCCAGACATCCTCAATCATGGGTTCATGGAACTGAGTATTCCTCTTGATCATGTCTTTGACACCTATGTAATCAAACTTGGGTCTCCTTTTGAACTACTTCATGGTCACAAGTTGCATTTCAAATTCAATTTCCCTAGCTTTTATAGCATTCAATACCAAGTACCTACTGATTTCAATTGGGAACCTAAAACTAGGTTTCTTAAGTTCCATCTGCTTATTGTGTATGACAATAATTTGTCTACATAACTCCATCAAAACCAATTTATCTAAAGGAAATCTAGTGAGCATATAGGGATAGCCTCCAAAAAATCCAACCCATAGATAGTAAAAAGAAGGGAACTGTAAGAACATACAACTGAAGTCATTTACAATAGTCTAGGCTTCATCTGACACTCTCTTCTATTTTAATTGGAGGTTGAAAAGACACAAAAATATTGTAAAGAAAGCATCATTTACCCTCCTAAAGTGATGGATTAATCCCTTCAATGTTAGCTAAGGGTAATATTGATATACAGGGGTAGTTTTCCTATCACCCTCTGATGTCAAACCTAGAAAGGTTCTCATTGAAGCTATAATGTATACCAGGTATGAAGTCATATAGAACTTTGAGGTAGTAGACACCTTTGTCAATTGTTCATGCAGAGCATTGCTGATCTGTTCACTCCAAAAAATGACTTGTTTGCCTTGGAAGATTATTTTGATGAAGGGATACATCCATACATGAAATTGAGAAGAAGAAGGTAAACCTCATACTCTATTGAGAAGAGTAATCAAGTCACCAACTTCTTCTATAAAGTCATTCCTCAAAAAGTTCCATGGCCATCTGGACAATTTGGCTCTGGGAGTTTTAAGCCATCTATTATTGATCACCTTTTTCACCTTCAAGAGATCTTTATCATATTATTTTTGTGATTCAACAAATTCAATCTTAAATACTTCAGTTGCAAGAGGGCACATGAAAACTTTATTGATGAACTCAGGGTCTAGTTGAATTACTACATTTCCACTAGCATCTGACATAGCTCTAGTATCTTTGTTATAGAATTAGGCACACTGGAGGACAAACTCTATGTGATGTGCCACCATAGGAAAATAGGATACTAGATGGATATTTCTCTCAATTATCCTCTTCATTTTAGAGCTCAAATTTTTCACCTTGGTTCTCTCTACAAACTCAACCATATTTATGTGCCTGTTCTCCGTATCTCTAATGTCATCGACATTAGAAGTGACTAAGGTGATTGGGAAAACACCTTGATACTATTACTTCATCATCTTTAACTTCTTTAGAGAAACTTTAGTCATTAAGATGAGTCTTTGTTAAAAGTATGTTGATGAAGAAGGATCTTGAGGAAAAATTGTGATAAGATTCATGATCGCACAATTAGGGGAAATATTGGCAATCTAGAAAAATTACACGTTGGGTGATCATGTTTATGGAAATGTGCTTGAAAGGGTTGAGGCATGGGTAGGTTAGAGAATGAAATGGAAGTGGGCTTAAAAAACAAAAAAAAGAAAATTTCTCAAAGTTAGTAAAAATGGGGAGAAGGCATGCATGGGCGGTAAATTTTGCTGCCCTTGCATGTTGAGGATTGTTATTCATGCATAGGTGGTAAAAATAACCACTTTTGCATGTTAGGAAGAGGTTAGGATGCATCGGTGGCAATATTTACTACCTATTCATGTAAAAGGACATTGAGTTGTGCATAGGCAACAAAAATTGCTACCAATGCATCTAGGTAGAAGTTTCGTGTAAGGGCAGTGAAAATCATTGCCCTTGCACATGGTTTGGAAGTGAAGAATTGTTTTAGGGTGGCTATTTTCACTTCACTTACATGATGAAGGATGTAAATTAGTAATGGTAGAAAAAATCACTATCGTTACATGGGGAAGAGCGACAGGGATTTGTAAGGGTGTCAGATTTTGCCACCTTTACATGATGAAGATGATTAGATGTAAGGGCGGTAAAATTATCTTCCATTACATGGGTAAATGGCTGTCATGTAGGAAAAAAGAGGAGGGTTTTATGCATGGTTAGATCACCTCATTGGTGGGGAAAAAGAGGAAGGGGAAGAAGAAAAGTAAAATAAAAACCTAGGCCTAGAAGAAAAAGAGGAAAAACAAAAAAGAAGAGAAGAAAAAAGCAATTAAAAAAAAAAAACTAAAACTAGAAGAAAAAACACAAAACCCTACCTGGTAATCATGAAAAAACTCTCAAATTTGACAAAAATGTGCTTCCTCTTACTTGCTTGATCACTCAGGTGCACTAGAGAACAAGAAATAATGAAGAATGGATTGAAATGAGGAGCAAGAGGGGTTAAATGGGTGAAAATCGGACCCAACCACTCGATACGCATGGCCATAAATGTCATGCATGAAAATTGAGACCATGCAAGGGTGGCAAATTTTGTCACCTCTACATGTGAGGTTGGAAAGGGATGTAGGGGTGGCAAAAATCATCGCTCCTGCATGGAATGCAATAAAAGATGCAATAGTGGTAAATTTTTCTACTCCTACACGATGGATGCAAGGGTGGTGAAAAATGTTCCCTTTGCATGGGAAACTCAAAACAATATGTAGTGGTGAAAAAAATTGCTGCCCTTGCATACAAACACAAGAAAACACCTAACTCTGAGAAATTTTTTGTCATCTAGCCACATCAAGATCATAACAATTTTCATGTTTTTGGGAAAATGCAAAAAGGGAACATCACAAAATTTGAATGATGCCAATTAAGCAAATGTGATAACAATAAAAACTTGCCTCGAAAGATGAACTTAGAGTGAAAAACATGAAATGGACAAGTTTTGTAGGGGTTGTTCTGAAAACAAGTGTAGTTAATTTTGAGAACAATAGTTTTCTCCTATTGGGGAACTTCCATTGATCGAAACTTGAAACGATCATTGGGAGTAGAAACCAGAATCTCAATGCCTTCATGTATGCCATTGGGCTATGGAGTCATGCTACCCAAAAAGAAAGGTGCTAAAAAAATGAAAATGAACAACATAAAACAAAACTAAATGACTATACAAATATACATTTGCTCTCATCTGATACTTCAAAGATTGAAATGCTTTAGATGCCACCTGATATGAGGTAATGAAAATGGAGTTCTATCCTGATACACCAACAAGAAACTATTTTCACCCTAGAATCGGTGATTGGTGAATGGAACTCTCCACCAAGAATCAAATTTTTTGTGCATTCCTTTTGGTTTTCTCCTCTTACCCCACAGCAAGACTTGATCTCCAGTATGAAAATCATGAATCCTTGCTCTCTTGTCGAAGAGTTTCTTTTCTTGATTTTGACATGTATCAGTATGGTCCATTACCATAATTCATTGTTCTTCTATTTTAGTTGAGCTAATGATTTGATGGTCTCCATTAGACACCTACCAATGGTTGGAATTATCAAGTACACTTGGTTGAAAGACTAGTTTGATAGTGTACCTATTATCTTTAAAATCAGGGTGAGGAACCTTGAAAGTTGCATGGATAGCCATTGAATCTGCATGATTATGAAGCTCTCTGGGCAGTACAAAATTTTTGAAAGCTTTAAAACATTCAATTTGATCCCATACCATATTGTGGTAATGTCACAATTTTTTGTTCTTGGTTTGATGTAGGTTCCTCACCTGACAAGCCACCAGTTTAGCATCTCCTTGGGTGTGAAGAAGCTTGACACCTTTGTCTTAATCAGCCTTTAAACTGAGCAATAGTGATTTATATTCAAGAGTATTGTTAGCGTTGCTAAACTGTAACTCATATGGATAGGGGAAAATATCTACTTCATGAGATATTAAAACAACTCCAACTCCAAAAATAGTAGAAGAATTATTGCCATCAAATTCTAGGATCCAAACATTATCATAATTTGATCCTTTTGAAAACTTCTCTTCATTATTTGGGGAAGATCCTTTGTTGTCTAAATTTTGCTTTGACAATTTTTTTGACTTTGCATCTGAATTTATTGAATTGGCACTAAAAGGACTTTCATCTGATGGGATGAAAACATCTTCAGTAGTCAAGAAATAATTACCCATTCCCAATGATTCAAATATAATTTGGGCTTTAGGATCAGATGTTTGGGTGACTATATATTTTGACTCTTTCTCAGGAAGCAATTTCTTCATAACACCTTTAACAGGTATCCTTGCTTCAGATAGGTCCATATTCAATTCTCTACCTACATCTTTGTAAAAATTGTGCCTGAGCAGAATGCCATAAGAGGCTAGAACATCAGCCACTAAGACCATCATTTTGATTCTCTTCTCTTGAAAAGCCGTAAATGCAAATTGGGCATCTTTGATTTGGCCTAAGAGTGGGACTTTCTTGTTTTCCATGCAGAAACATCTCCCAAAAGTCTTAGTCAAAGTAAGACCAAGAGAATCTGATACCTTAGTAGGCATAATGTTATCAGAAGCTCTAGAGTCTATTATACAATTACTCAGCCTATGACCATTTATCAGAAGGGAAACATAGAAAGGTTCTATTTTCCCAGGGGCAATAAGAGGAGTATCAACAAGATTATTCTTGGTGGATTTATTCATGGAGGAATCATGAGTCACCTTTGAAAAATCTTGTCTTATAGGGGTAATTTTACTTTTCACATATTTGGCCAGTGTATCAAACTATTTAGGATTGGCTTGCAAGTACTCAATATTGTCATTTGAATCTTGGTATTTTTGGCATAATCAATTATATCAAATAATTGAAATGAGCTAGAGATAGAGGGAGGGAGACCATCATCCTGATCTTTAGTGGGTGTGGCACTGGTCTAAGAAATAGAAGTAGAAGGCATGGGACGGTTTGAGGTACTTACTTTCTTATTAGTCACTGGGTCCTTTGGTTGGAAAGGCAATGAAGTCCCTCATTTAGTGATAGAAACTATTGGTTGAGGTTCTTCTCCTAATTTTTCTTTATTAGCTTATTGAGCTGACTAGTTCTGGGATCTGGTAAAAATAGCATATGATCCATCAAACACTTCTCCCTTGCTTCTAGCTTCATCTTGATAATCTAGGAAACCAATATTGGAGTCACCAGCTAATTCTTCTTCTTGTTTGTCAAAGAGATTAGCGTCATCTTCTTGGTCCAACTCAGGTTGGAATGAGAAATCTTGTTCAATTTCAAGGTAACCAACTACTAAATTAGTAGGTGTTGCTTCAATGGCAAGCTTCCCATGTGGGGGAGGTAGGCGATTTGGTTGCCCTTGATTTATGAAAGCATTGCCTTGATATGACTAGTTTTGAAAAGTCATCCTTGGCATATCTTTATAAAGAGGAGTAGACATACCCTAGGCCATTTGTCTTTTCAAGGCTAGAAATTCATTTGTCAACTTTTGCACCATAGGATCTATGGTGCTCGTGGAAGAACTTTCAATAGATGAAGAAAGTTTATTTTTATTAGAATCTTTCCTAATCTTACCTACCAAGATAAGATCATCCTCAGTCTTAGTAGCCAAATTTTTAGCTACAACAAGATCCATAGGACCAACCCTCCTTAATAGGAAACTTACTTTCAGAAGTTATGAGTTGATGAAAAAGCACTTGAGGTTCTCTGGTGTAGGCTGAGCAATCATAGGAATTTGGTTCTTCAGCTTATTGAATTTTGATATGAAATCCCTCATAGGCTCATGAGGTTCCTTATTCATTTACGTAAGTTGAGCCAACAAGGCATGTGCATCTTCAGTGGGTTTGAACTTGGCCTCAAACTTGGCCTTGAGCGTATTCTAGTCAGTTATAATTTAAAATTGATGGTGATAAAACTAACTAGTAACAGTGCCTTACAAAGTTTCTACAAACAATCTCACCGCTATATCTTCGTATTCCATGCCTATCACACCATATGTTATGGAGAAGGCATCAATATACTCATTAGGATGAACCTTCCCATTGCCATAGAATTTGGGGAAATTTTTTCTCGAACTATGAGGTAGTTTATGTAAAGGTGTGGCTAGATTGAGAGGACCAAAGGAGTTGCCCCAAGGGCCTTAGACTGTAATGATATGTTGATTAAGTGGTGGGATAACAAATCTTGGTGGGGTAATTATAAACAAAACCCTACTAGTAATAAGACTAGAGGGTTCACCAGGTATGGGATATCTGATGTTGGTAGGAGGGAAACTCCTAGTTCACTGAAGGCGAGATGGTGGAGGAGAAATCTCAAAATTAGTTCATTACACCAACTTGAATACAAGATCAACAATACCTTGTGCTCTCTAAATTTGTGTATACGGTGGATCTGCTAGAGTGTAAACTAAAAAAGGACTGGAAAGGTTTTAGTTTGAAGCTTGAGGCTTCAAAGTATGTGTTCATTTCCAATGGAGTGTGGAGCTACTAGAGTATGAACAAGGTTATATAATAGAAATGGATATAAAATGGAAATGGATAAGGATAGGAACCACTTCAATTTGAATATTAGGGCTTTAGACTACATGTAACATCCCTAGCAGAGTCACCAAAAGCTATTGGGTGAATATTTTGTCATTAGTTGATTAATGGTAAAATGGGTATATCAACCATAGTACAAGGAGATTTATACGACAAAAGTGTGGGTTTGCCACATCATAGTGAGATAAATCTCTCTTCTCATCAAGGGGAGGTTCCCTATAAACTACTTATATATTAATATGAACTAAAAATAGACTTGAGGGTGAGATTACACCATCTATCTCTCTTTTTTTAGAGATGATGTTTACAAGGCAAAATAGAAATCCTGGTTGATGATTAAAAGCATTTCTCTTCTTTCAAAAATGATATTTAGTAAATAGTAGAGAATCTCCTTGGATAGTAACTAGATCTATGAGAAACTCATGAAAGCACAAAGTCTTTCATTGATCCCCTTACTGATTTGAAGCATACGTAATAGTAGAGTGAAGTGTAGCTCAAAGTCTTCACCTAAAACTACAATAGAATATGAAATCACAAAAGATAGAAGTAGTTCAAAGTCTTTCTAATATCCTTCAGAATGTATTTAGATAATTTCCACACACACTTTGATTATTTAATCAAATATATGAGAGATTATTAGGAAAGAGAACATAAGAACAATCCCCTAAGTAACACAAATTATTTCAACACAAAGTCTGAAAATACCTGCTTCTCATTCATATAAGAAAATATGATTTACAAGCTGAGATCAAAGTCTCAATAAGCATCTCATTTTTGGAAGAATTTTTGCTCTCAATTATCTAGAGATGTTTTTACAAAAGAGGCTCCCTCTATATATAGGGAAAAACTTTAAAAATTGGAAAAATATTTAAATATTAAAACCTAGTAAAAGATGAGTCTCTGTTGACTTTGGGACTTTTCTAGATTTTTACATGTAATTACACATAACAAAAGTACATGTGAAAATGTCCCAAGTCAATTACAAAGTGCATGAGAAGAATAGATAAGAAAGTATGGAATAACAATTCAAATTTTGTCACCAACCTTCTTGAGATGAGCATCGTACATGGTGATAAATGCCTATATTCTAATACTGTCTGGTGTAATAGTATTTTTGAAGATCACCTTAGCTCTGACCGTAGCATCTCTCACTACTATGATGGACTTGGTGTGACTAGTTTACCTGGTTCTCAAATTTTCTAGAGTTAACTGATTATCTAAGATATTGTCCATAGAAGCCATTGAGAATGATTTCTCCTTGAATTCCTTTTGGATCATACTCTCAAATGCCTGAATCATTTCCTCTACTGAAATGAATTGGTTGTCTTGAGAGGTAAGTCTACAAGGCAACTCTTATAATTTGTGTAATAGACTGATATCTCTTTATTCACTAGTGTCTTTAGAAGATTTGAGGTTATTGATCAATTCCTTAAGTACTCAGATCCTATATATAAGTGATTCTTTAGTTTGAATATAATAATCTCTATCAGCAATGACACTGATTGATACTAGGGTATGTATTTTTAGCTCCTTCATCTCTGTCCATTTGCTAAGATATCTATCTATGCTTTCGATATCTTGAAAAATGGTATTGATAAGGTCATCTAATTTTGTTCTTACTTTCTTCATTTTACTTGTCTTTTCAGACAACTCTATGAACAAGGAAATTCACTGTGTATACATCTTATCCAGGTAGTCTTCAAGTACTTTCCCCTTTAGATAAGTCTTTTCAGCTTTTTGAATTATGGGATCATCTACGAAGAAAGCCTCCAAAGTCACCACTTTTGGAGCAAAAGTGAATCTTCTAATCACTCTGCTCAATTGTTCCACCATTGTTTTATAATGATATTTCATTTCTCTTTCTCTGTCAAATTTCTAAACCATAATATCCATCATGGATTGCAAATCACTCTTGGCACCCTCGTGAGTTATTTTTCCTAACTCAACTTGAGAGATGGAGTAGCTGCTCATATCAAAATCTTTAAGAGTCACACCCTGTGGGGGTCTGGTTATCTCTAAAAAATTATTCACATTATCTCCAATCATTTTTGGAAGGATTTTTGGCTTCTTGGGGGTCTTAGCTTTCACCGGCACTATTTTACCAAATTCAAAGTCATCTGGAGAAATGGCTTGCTTTTTCCTTTTGGGTGTGAAAGTTAACAACCAAGGTGGAAGAGTAGAAGAACTTATATTAGAAATAGTAATTGTAGTTGGCATCACTAGGGTAGCACCTACACTACTGGTGGGAACAACAAGTGTAGTGGGTGTAGTATCAATCAAAATTGCACCTGTCACTAAATAGTTGAAGTTGGAACTATCTCTGATGTTGAAAGAAGGAGATGATAGACTGGGGATGAATCCTAATGACCAAAAAACATCTCTATAAGCACCTTGAGAGTCACCAAAAATTATTTTAGAAGGAGAAGAAACTCTAGAAGAGGGAATACTTGGGAGAAATAGGCAAAGGAGTTGCAATAGGTGAGTGGGGTGGAGAAGAAGAAATTCATGTGTCTAGCTATGCACCTTCTTATGGAGATTAGGTTTCCATTCCCTGTTGACCCATAGTCTTGTCATCAATTTACATCTATTCTGCTACTTGTTCTTTGGTGCTTTGTTTCTCAACCCCCATTTCTATTGACTCTGGCTCTTTCTCAGCAACCTTTGATTTCTTTGATACAAAACTGATCCTAGGCTTATGGGGCCTAGAAAGAGAAAGAACATCACTTTTGTTCTTTGTCTAGTTTTCCACCCTTCTCCTTGTCTCTTTTTGAAATTTGGCCTTTAATCCCATGATGAATTATTTTAAAGTGATCCCCTTATTTTATAACCAATCATTGGTGTTAGCCAATATTGGTTCGAATCTCATCCTCAAAGAGGTCAACTCTTTCTGAGACCATTAGATCAGAGGAAGAGGAGAGTTAGTGACTTGTTTAACAAGATATCTGCTATTAACCAGATCTCTATCATTTACTAGATTTGGAGGGATATCAGTGAGCCCTAGATACTCTATTTGTTTAAGAGATAGTCTATTGTAGTCCATGTTCTTGATATCTTCCACTATCCTTAAATTTATCTAGACACCTTCGATCATGGGTTCATGGAACTGAGTCTTACTCATGATCATGTCTTTGACACCTCTGTAATCAAACTTGGGTCTCCTTTTGAGTTGATTCATGGTCACAAGTTGAATTTTAGTTTCCATTGCCCTATCTTTTGCAGTAATCAATACTGAGTACCTACTAAATTCAATTGGGAACCTAAAACTGGGTTTCTTAAGTTCCATTTGCTTATTATGTATGACAATAATTTGTCTACACAGATCCATCAAGACCAATTTATCTAAAGAAAATTTAGGGAGCATAAATGGATAGCATTGGAAAAATCCAACCCATAGATAGAAAAAAGAAGGGAACTATAAGAACATACAGTTGAAGTCATTTACAATAGTTCAGGCTTCATCTGACACTCTCTTATGTTCTAATTAGGGGTCAAAGAGACATAAAAATAATGCAAAAAAGAGCATCATTTACCCTCCTAAAGTGATGGATTGATCCCTTCAATGTTAGCTGAGGGTAATATTGATATATAGGGGTAGTTTTCCTATCTCCCTCAGATGTCAAACATGGAAAGGTTCTCATTGAAGCTGCAATGTATACCAGGTATTAAGTCATATAGAACTTTGAGGTAGTAGACAACTTTGTCAATTGTTCATGTAGAGAATTGTTGATATTTTCACCCCAAAAAATGACTTGTTTGCCCTGGAGAATTATTTTGATGAAGGGATACATCCATTCATGAAATTGAGAAGAAGAGGGTAAACCTCGTAATCTGCTGAGAAGAGTAATCAAGTCACCAACTTCTTCTATAAAGTTACTCCTAAAAACGTTTTATGGCCATTTGGACAAGTTGGCTCTGGGAGTTTTAAGCCATCTATTATTGATCACCTTTTTGAATTCTCAAGATCTTTATCATATTCTTTTTGTGTTTCAACAAAGTCAATCTTCAACACTTTAGTAGTAGGAGGGCACATGAAAACTTTATCGATGAACTCGGGGTCCAATCAAATTACTACATTGCCACTATCATCTGACACAACTCTGGTATCTTTATCATAGAATTGGATGCACTATAGGATGAACTCTATGTGATGTGCCACCATAGGAAAAGAGGAGATTAGATGGATATTGATCTCAATTATCCTCTTCATTTTGGAGCTCAGATTGTTCACCTTGGTTCTCTCTACGAACTCAACCATATCTACATGTCTGATCTCTATATCCCTAATGTCATCAAAATTAGAAGTGATCAAGGTGATTGGGAAAACACCTTGATACTGGTACTTCATCATCTTCAACTTATTTGGAGAAACTTCAATCATTGGGATGAGCCTTTGTTGAAAGTATGCTGATGAAGAAGGATCTTGAGGAGAAACTGTGATAAGAGTCATGATCATGCAATTAGGGGAAATATTGGAAATATGGAAAAATTGCACGTTGGGTGATCATGACCAGGGAAATGTGCTTGAAAAGGCTAAGGCATGGGTAGGTCAGAGAATGAAAGGGAATTAGGCTAAAAAAATAGAAAAAAAAAATTCCCAGAGTTAGTAAAAATGGAGAGGAGGCATGCATGGGTGGCAAATTTTACCACCTTTACATGTTGAGTATTTTTATTCATTCATAGGTGGAAAAAATCACCACCTCTAGAAGTTAGGATGCACCAATGACAATTTTTTTTGCTTATGCATGTAAAAGGACATTGGGTTGTGCATAGGCAACAAAAATCACCCCCAATGCATCTAGGTAGAAGTTTCATGTAAGGGCGGTGAAAATCACCACCCTTACACATGTTTTGGAAGTGAATAATTGTGTTAGGGTAGTTATTTTCTCCACCCTTACATGATGAAGGATGAAAGGTAGTAATTGTGGCAAAAATCACTACCATTACATGGGGAAGAGTGGTAGGTATTTGTAAGGGTGGTAGATTTCACCACACTTACACAATGAATACTGTCAGATGTAAGGGTAGTGAAATTCACTGCCATTACATGGGGAAATGGTCATCGGGTAGAAAAAAAGAGGAGGGTTTTCTGCATGGTTAGATCACCTCATCGGTGGGGAAAAAGAGGAAGGGGAAGAAGAAAAGTAAAATAAAAACCTAGGCCTAGAAGAAAAAGAGGAAAAACAAAAAAGAAGAGAAGAAAAAAGAAAAAAACTAAACTAAATTAAAACTGGAAGAAAAGAAACATAAAACCCTACCTGGTAATCGCAAAAAAATTCTCAAATTTGATGAAAATGTGCTTCCTCTTGCTTGCTTGATCACTCAAGTACACTTGAGAATGAGAAACAAAGAAGAATATATTGAAATGAGGAGCAAGAGGGGTTAAATGGGTGAAAATCACCCCCAACCGCTCAGCACGTGTGGCCATAAATGTTGTGCATGAAAACTAAGACCATGCAGGGGCGATAAATATTGCCACCTCTACATGTGAGGTTGGAAAGGGATGTAGAGGTAGCAAAATTCACTGCTCTTGCATGGAATGCAAAAAAAGATGTAATAATAGTAAATTTCATTGCTCCTGCATGATGGATGCAAGGGTGGTGAAAAATGCTTCCTTTTCATGGGAAACTCAAAACAATATGTAGTGTTGGCAAAAATTGCCACCCCTACATACAAACACAAGAAAAAACCTAACTCTGAGAAATTTTTTGTCATCTAGCAGCATCAAGATCGTAACGATTTTCACAGTTTTGGGAAAATGAGAAAAGGGAACATCATGAACTTCGAATGATGCTAGTTTAGCAAACACGGGAACAAGAAAAACTTGCCTCAAAAGATGAACTTAGAGTGAAAAACATGTAACGGATAAGTTTTATAGGGGTTGTTCCAAAAACAAGCGTAGCTGATTTTGAGAATAGCACAATGCACTTCTTGTTTCCTTCCAAAGTGTGTCTAATTATTTTGAACAAGTTATTTTTACTAGATTCTACTTTCCCATTCCCTTGAGTGTTATAATTGGAAGTATAGGTCAATTCAATCCTACACTATTTTCATAATGCCACTAAAGGTTTGTATTTGAATCTCACATCATTATCAAAAATAACTTTGATAAGCACACCAAATCTATGAATAATTTGATTTAGAAAATCCATAACCACCTAGTGTGTAGCCTTCTTTATAGGGACCTCTTCAACCCATTTTGTGAAGTATTCAATTGAAACTAGTATCCATCTATGTCTAGAACTTTGTGAATCAAAAATTTCTCCAATGAAATATATTCCTTGTTGTCTTAATGGGCCTTTAATCATCACAAGTTGTATGGGAAGTGAACCAAAAGCTTTCATCCTCCCAAAAAAGCACTGACATTTATCCCACTTTCTAACTATCTGAGAAACATATTTAACTATTGATGGTGACCAATATATAGCTCTAAAATTTTTATGAGATGTAACTTTAGGTGTAAAATGGACACCACATACTCTATTATGGAATTCTTCAATCAGATCAATAGTTTTTTCTTCTAGCACACATCTTAAGAGAACCCCATTCAGATTCTTCCATGCTAGTCCATTATTAATTAAGAGGTATTTTTAGGAAATAATATTGATAGTTCAAATTTTTCGAGTAGTAAAAAATATCTCTATACCATAGAGACATGTTAAATTGACTTAAATAATCATCAACATCAAGAAAATTAGTGTTTACTTCAATAGCTTGCAAATTAGTCTCAGCCATAACCTTGGCTAGACCCATCCCTCTTACTAACTTGGTGGTCTAAATATCCATGTCATACTCTTGTAACTTATTAACTCACCTACATCTCTTTATAGAGACTTAGTCTAATTCAGGATGTCCTTCACCATGGTATGTGAGATATAAGCAAAAATATTTGAACTAAGAATATAAGGCATGAACGTCTTAACTTCTTTCAAAAGAGCAAAAGCTTGTTTTTCCATAATGGTATAATTTAGTTCAGAACCTTGCATATCTTTGGTAAGGAAAACTATGGGCTGCTCATGACTATCATCATTCTTTTACAATATAATAATAGAAATAATATTTTATGATGTAAAAGAGAAAATATGAAATGACTTAGTATAATCAAGGCTAGACAAAATAGGGGCAAATTTTAAAGCTCTTTTATGTCACTAAACACTTTCATGGCTTTCTCCTCTCACTAGATGATCTGGTCCTTCTTTAGCATAGAAGTAATAGGGAGAGTGATCTCTAGAAAACTATACACAAACCTCCTTACAAAGTTAATTTATCTAAAGAAAGATTGAATTCCTTTTTTGGACTATGGGATAGGCACTTTGTCAATGGCTTTGAACCTTTCAGGGTCAACCACGACACCTTATTTTGAAACTATATGTCTAAGTAACTTGGCCTTTTGTAATTTAAAGTGATATTTCTTAGGATTAAGTGAAATGTTGAACTCTCTACATCTAATCAACACTTGTTCTAGATACTCCAAATGTTCTTCTCTAGTCTTGGAGTACATAGAAATATCATCCTAATACACAACTATGAACTTATTAATTATCCCTACAAAAGCAACATCCATAGCTTGTTGAAACATTGAACCAACATTCATTAACCTAAAATACATCCTCATATATACATACGTGCCCCAAGGCATTTTGAACATGGTCTTGGGTCTCTTGGATTCTTTCACCACACCCTAGTTGTATCTGGAGAAATCATCTAAAGTAGATAACATCTCTAATCCAGTAACACTTTGTAGTAGGTTCTCCATATTAGGTAAGGGATAATTATCTTTTAAATAATCTTTGTTCAAATTTTTGAAATCCACACATAAGTGAATATCACCATTCTTATTTTTCATAGGGACTAATTTCACCACCAATGATGAATATATAATAGGCTAAATGATTCCACCATTCCTTATCTTCTTTAACTCATCCCTCATCTTGGTTGCCAAAATGGGGTTAATAAGCCTCTATTTTTGTTTGAAAGGCTTCGATCAAGTATTAATGGGATGTTGTGTTATAACAAGTCTTCCCTATATGCTTCTAGTTTAGAATAAGACCATGCTCGACAATCTTGATACCTTTTAAAAAATTTCATGTAATCTTTCTTCTTAATTGTACTTAGGTGAGTACCCAACCAAACCTTCATTGGATTCTCATGAGAACCTAAATCACACACAGTCATGTATTTCGAAATAAATTATTCTCTCAACTTGATTCTATCATCTCCATCAAAATATGATTCTCAACTTACCAATTCTCTATGGAGCATGTTTGTCTTCAAATAAATGATGCCCTTCCCAAACAAGGTATTCTTACTATTACAAACATGAACCATAGACTCCAAGTCTATGAGTTGATCATGAAACTTAGGATCATAATTTATAAACCTCTTAATTTTTTCATCATCATCAAACACATGCCAATGATGAACATTATTTGTGATTGAAAGCCTATTAAGTACCTCCACATGATACTGGAAATGATGGCTCATATTTACAATATCAAGCTAAGCACCTAACCCTGCAAGTTTGTCAACTTCTTCATTGAAACTTTTAACAAGATAACAAAGATTGAATGCATCAAATAATTCAAGATAATACCAAACATAATTAAAATATTATTTTAACATTTTGTAATTGGTGGCATAAGCATTAAGGATCTACTTCACCACTAGCTCATAATCACCCTTTACAATCACACTTTTAATTCTATATTCACAGGCAGTTTGTAAGCCAAGCAAAAGTGCCTCATACTTAGTAACATTGTTAGTTCACTCAAATAATAACTTGAAAGAAAAATTGAAGAACTTACCATTAGGGATGTGAAAGATAACCCATATCCATTTCCAAGATTGGATCAAGCCCCATCAAAACACATCTTCCAAACTGCACCTTTGCTATCAGGTTCAATATTAAGAACAATAGGTTGTTCACTATTATCAACATTCCCAAAAAAGTTTCCTAATTCAACATATATGTACAATAATTCATTTAAATCATGTTTTAGATCTTTAATCATATGTGGCATCTTTGGATCTCTATATATCTTGACCTTCTTACCCTCCAATAGAATAGTGGCATAAAATAAGTCCATATGTGCAATTATACCCATGTTAACAACATATTTACATGACAGTAGCATCCCTCACTTAGGTGGGTAGTCCATTACTACCAAATCCATATTTAAATACTTTTTTGGATGCACTACCAATTTTAATACCAACCCCTTGACTTGTCCAACAACTGGAACCTCTCATGAGTCCATGGCATAACACTTGCCAAAAGCTAATGTTATTATAACTTAAATATAAGTTAGGACACCTAAGGGCATCTCATTATAGGAAGAATCAAAATAAAACATAAATTTGTGAATAATTAGGTCATTGATAAAGAGATTTGTATAAAATGGATCCATGTTTAGTTGACTTTCTACAAGTGCAGTCCCCAACTACACTTCTAGAGTTGGTTGAATAATGTCTTTTGATTCTTCATCATTTTGAAAAGGTTATTGGGGTAAGTCAATTGAATTTGTATTGAACTTCATACTAAACTCTAAATATTCAAATTCCCTCTTCCTATGTTCAGGTATTCTTAATAATTCACAAAATGACACAATAATTTTTATTTGACTCAACACTTGGGCCATATCACATATGTTATACTAAGGAAGAGGAGTATTAGGTGGAAGGGTGACAACACCTTCATTTGGAATATTGTCACTCAAGGTCTGAAGTGGAGTAGCTTGGGATGGATTTTAATTTTTAATAGTAGCCTTCAAAGTTGAATTTTTCTTGACATCATTCGCACCATTAAGAACACTAGACAACAAAGGCACTTTATACCTGGTAGGAGGACCTCTAGGTCTAGCATCTTGGGAAATGGGTGATATTTTGGACTAATTTGGGATTTTTTTAGTTTTATTAGCTTCCTTACATGAAACTTTTGGATTTATATGGGTAGTGTCTTGAGGAGCAATAGCCTAATAATGACTTCTCAAGTGATATTATTTCTCTTGGGTAATTTTTGCATTAATTAGTAGTTGTTTATCCTCAACTAATGAAATTCCCCCATCATATTTATTAATCATCATAGTTTGTAATAATATAAATCATGAATGATAAATTCATATGTTTTTTCTATATTAACATCATAAACAAATTTGGGAGTTGTGATACTTACCTTTTTAACCATACTCCAAATTGATCAATAGTAGTAGAATTCAACAATTTCCTGGAGGTAGTCATTTCACTTTGGGGTCTTTGATAATTGAACATCAAAATCTCATCATCAGATGATGCAAACTCAATTTCATTATCATCTTCATCAATTGGTTTAGTTGTATGACATGAAGGATATGAAAGGAAGCACTTGTCACACCAATCAACATCAATGTCATAATCTGAAACATTCACCTTGGCATTTAAAGGATCAGGCACTTCTTTTATACAGTCTCTATTATAATTTATATCTATTATTTCTTCACTTATAGGCCTATTACTTATATCATTATCTCTATGGTGGAAATCATGCCTTCCTTATGCTTGATTTAGATTTGGATCCCTCTCTTTACTAGTAGACACATGATGGATCCCTTTATCCTCTCTAGCCAACTTGTATGACATTTATTTGATAGTAGAGGCCAAAGTTTTAATATTCTCTTCAAGGTTGGCTAGCTTTTTGGAATGTATCTTTTTTGAATTGACTAATTTCATATCATCCCACTTATTAATGGGATTTTCCATAGCCTTTATGTTGTTCTCAATTTAGATGGCCATATTGAATGCCAATCGTAGGTTAGTGGGAGCCTTGTCCCTCAGGTAGTATGTAACCTTCTTATCAAATGCGTCACATTATTTTATCAAGCACATTATATCACTAGGCTTGATTTTTTTGGGTAGCCACATCATAACTCTATTGAACTATGTATTGAAATTCTACACACACTCATTAGGATTCTTTTTAATGTTTTAAAACTTATCTAAAAGAAACCTTGGATCAAATTTATCACTATATTAAATTCTAAAAACATTATTCATCTCTTCCCATGAATCAATGCATCCATGAGAAATGGAATTGAACCATTCATGAGCATCTTCCTCTAACGTATGAACAAATAACTTGATGTGCATATCCTCATACTCAGCCTTATATCCTTACATTGCTCCCTTAGAATTTTAGAAGGTATATCCTTACTTTGTTTGGGACTTCATTATGATAGCCTACCATTTCATAAAAATTGATAGGCCTGAATCTGGGAACATGGAATATAGGATGCTCATTCTCATCTTGGTCTTTATGCCTCATGATTAGTTCAATGAGAGGTTCAAGAATAAATAGCAAAGGGATATGAGGGGGTGAATAACTTAGACTTGGTGGATCAAACTTGGGAGGGGATTCATCTTGATGAGAAGGAGTTGGGTAATACACAAGACTATAGGTTTCAAAGTTTTTAATAGAGCTATGATAGTCTTGTTGATCAAATTTGACTTTTTAGTCAAATTAGGTCACTTATAGGTAAAAACATGACTTTATAGGTCTATAGGGGGTGTAATATGGATGTCACAAGGTTTTTTATAAGTCAATTAAGGTCATATAATGATGTACTAGACTTGGTCATTATTTATTTTAGTCCTTATGTCATTTCTTGGGTCATTTTAGGGGTTAAAATGTGCATTTAATAAGTTTTACAAGTTTATTTGGAAATTTTAAGGTCCAAATGGGTGATTTCATTTGACATATGTCTTAATAAGTCTTAAAACACTATTGGTAACTTAAATTTACAAGTTCATCAGAAAAAAAGTTAGTTTTCTTAAAAAAGGAAGAAAATGGCACTTATACAACCTCCTTAGGAAGTGTGACACTTGTAAAAGGTTTAAGTATGACTATTTATCTCCCCCACACTCATATCCATACTTGAATTGAATTGGATGTGTCATTTATTGCTCAAAACTATTCATCTTTCTTCTCACCCTTCTTGGCAAGCAAAAGTGACTTATAGGTTTGTACTTGGTATGGACAAATCATGAAATTTTAGGAAAAATTATCCTATGAGATGATATTACACCTTTATACCTTCATTTTTACATAATTATTTTGAATATTTATCAATCGTGTTTTATGAACCATTGCTAACAAGTTGACTGGGCAAATCTACATATTAATTTGTAAATCTTAAAGGTTTTACCTTGGTTTGAGAAGCTCCATACAATAAAATTTATAATTTTTTTTATATATGATATTTTATATGTTTACTCATGTATTGTTTCATGCTTTGTGGTGTTTGGATGAGCCAATAACCTCAAATTTCTAGACTAGTCTTATTTGAGTACAACAAACAATTTTTCACCATTTTTTGTGTTTTCATGCTTGAGAATGGCTCTAGTGTGTTTTTACAGTTTCAATCTCATTTTTTAAAAGTCATTTAAATCCCCTCACCTTTCACTCTTTTCCTTAAGAGCAACATTCCATGAATTGTACTCATTATACACACTTGCACACAGTCAACCTTTACCCACGCTTTACTTGTAGTCATGTGTGTGGGACCTTGATGGTATGGTTAAAAAAGTGTAATGAAGTTTCAAGGCCCTATTTTATCCTTTATTATCATGAAGTAGTGAGCCATGTTTCATTTGATACAAAAGGAGGGACTAAGCAATCATATAACATTTTCTCACCTATTTTGCTATGAAAATGTTCATCTACATGTGCCTTAAAGGATGAGTTCATGTTGCATAGAGGGTGTTGACACTTATTTTAGGTGTTTTAGGATGTGTAAAATGTTTTTGGAAGCATAAAACTAGTTTAAAACTCTTAAAGAACCAAAAGCAATGCTCATTGCCTAAACCCACTTCTGTTGCCCGCATATCAAAATTACCACCTACAGGTGGTCTTGATAGAGATTCAAAAGGTCACTTTGGAATTATTAAACATGTTTTTAAATATTTATTTAAGTCATAATAATGAGGAGATATCATTACTATTCATATGCTATAGGGATAGATTATACTTGTGAAAAGATTCAGAGCTGAAGCATAAGATTCTTACAAAAATGCATGCATCTCTAATTGGGGGACACTCTAAGTTCTTGAAAAAATTTCACATAATAAAACAAGAATTATTCTAGGAAGGACTCAAGGGATATGTACAATTTTTTTTTTTAGAATGATTGATATGACAAAAAAAAGGTGAGATATTTAAGACCCTGGGTATGTTACAACCTTTAATAATTCATATTACAAGGTGGGAGGAGGTTTCCATGGATTTCATCACAAGGTTGCCTTATTTTAAAGGTAAGAATGTTATCTTGGTAATTATGGATAAGATTTTAAAATATTTCCATTTTTTTCACTCTCACACCCATTTATATCTAGTAGAGTAGTAACTATTTTTCTCTAAGTAGTTCTAAAATTACATAAAACCCCATAAATAATTATAAGTGATCATGATCCAATTTTCACTAGTAATTTTTGGACTAAACTATTTTCCTATTTGGGTACTCAGCTAGCTCATAGATCATCTTAATACCCCTAATCTAATGGATAAACAAAAGTGGTCAACAAATGTTTAGAGGGGTATATCCATTATTTTATTTCAGATAAGCATTAATATTGGGCTAAATGGTACCACTTGCATAATGGTGGTATTACACATATTTCCACACCACTTATAAAATGTCCCCATTTATAAAACTATATGGTTACCATACACCTTCCATCACTTCTTCCTTAAATGGGAAAACTAACATTTGAGATGTGGAGGAGCACATTCAACATCGAAAAGATATTTTGGATAATTTGAGAGACAAATTGGTCTTGGCACAAAACAAAATGAAACAACAAGAATATCAACATTGTAGTGAGAGATATTTTGACATGGGTGACTAGGTATTTTTACATTTATAACCATACAAGTAGATGCTCTTAAAGTAATAGAAAAAGGACAACAAACATGCATCTAATTATTATGGCCCTTAATAGGTTCTATAGAAAATTAGAAGTGTGGCTTACAAGCTAGAGTTGCCTCATTCATCTTGAATACACCTAATATTTCATGTTTATTACTTGATAAAGGTCATTGGATATAATGCTTCAGCCCAAATAGAGCTAACAGAAATATATGAAGAAGGATGAGTCATTTTAGAACCATAGAATATCCTATAAACATGTAATAAGAGGTTGAGAACTAGAGAGATTAAGGAATATCTGATCAAGTGGAATAATTTAAGAAGTGAGGATATAAATTATGAGGGTGAATATTTTCTAAAATAACATCCAAATTTATTCAATGTTAAGGACAATGTTGTTTTAAATGGGGGGCATGATATACCCCTAACTTATCACATGTATTAATATAGGAATAACCAACTTGTGGCTTACTCATCCTTATTTGATGTTATATGATATTTCTATATGCATTCATTTGGTTAGTAGGTTAGCCTATGGAATAACCATGGCCTAAATAGACTATAAATAGGAGGTAGTGGGTAGTTGTTGTGATCTAGGAATTTGACTCAAGAGAGGATGGTTAGTATGGTGTTAGTTCTAAAATGTAAACAAAATGAAATAAACACACTAATAACATAACATCTCTAGTCCTAAACACTAGGGAGAGCTTAATTAACAATCATGAGTGAAATATAGAACTAAAATGCAAAATAAAACTCTTTTACCTTCCTTAGATGCTCCAAAATGTTTGTTGTGGTGGCTTACTCGGCTTTTGCTCATGAAGTCCTTGGCAATGGAACCTTGACAACCTTTATCTCTCCTTGGCACCTTGGGCTTGTGGCTTGTCTTGGCTTAGAATCAATTTGTAATTATAAAACTAGTTGGTTGAAACTTTTTGGAACCAATCCTACATTATATATTTGCACTAATTAAGATTAGAAATGATGTTGTGAGGCCTCTTATTTATAGATTTTTGGATTTGATTAGAATCAGCCTGAACCATCCATCTCAAGATTGAGATGCATTGTTGAGGATTAATTCAATTTTTGGAATTGAGTTTTTAATTTTCCTCATCATGGAATTGGAAGAAGGGGAAATTAAGAGGCATGGAGGGCATCATGGAAGGCATTGATGAGGCATGGAGGGCATCAATCCTGATATTTGTGGCATTTATGGCCTAGGGATGTCTTCCCAAGAAATGAGGTCATTTCATGATGTAGATATTCAATATTCATTTATAAAAACAAATATTCAACAAGTTTCCATGGAATTATTAATTAGGCCTTGATTTGGGTTAATTAGCTCTTAGGCATGACTAAGCACATTGTGTACAAATTACCCAAATTGATCATAATGCCTTGTTATTGGTCCTAAATTTGACTAGATTTGAATTGGAATTCCACATAAAATGTGCTGGATGTGTATTCCCATTTAGAATTTATCCAAGAAAAAATAACAAAGGCACAAGTCTTGTGCAAAATATTTGATAGGAAAGAGTAGTCTAGAGCATGTAGGTGAAAATTTGGCATTTTGACTCGAAATGAATTGATCAAAGTTAGCTGGCCCATAAATTGCATTGCCCCATTTTGGGATACCCTAGCCAAAATCATCATTTAAATATGTTAGTTTCACATCATTTAGCTTGTTTTAGTTTTTTAGGCCAAATTGTGCATTTTAGATGGAAACTAGCCAAAAGCCTAATTGGAGGTTATCAATGGCCAGTTTTAGGTGTCTAAAGTTTGCCCCTATTTGGGAAGGTATTACAAGATATAAGAATAATAACATCTTCTCAAATAATGAAAAGGTCATGTATGCCTATAACTGTAATGATGATAAACTAACTGTATGATGCACCTCAAGGGAATGGTTCGCACAAGTGGGTCAGTGAATGGTCCCTCAAAAAGAAAGTTGAAAAATGAGGGGACCATAGAAAGGAAAGATGATGGGGTGAAAACATAATGATATGTAAAAAGTAGTCAAAATCATTGAGAATGCAAGTGGGATGGTGTATAATTGTTTTCCCAAAGGTGGTTATAAGCATTATACCCTGATAGTCGCAATGTGGTATGATAACACAATTATTTGCCCAAAGTTGGTTATAATCATTGAGAAGATGTATTTTCCCCAGTTAGGACAAAGAAACAAGATAATATCATTCCCCTATATAGGAAAACAAATTAAAATGGTGATAACATAATGATTTTCCCAAAAAGTGGTTATAATCATTGAGAAATATAGGGGGGATGGTGTGCAATAATTTGCCCATAGGTCGTTATAATCATCGGACCACAATTATGGAAAATATGATAAAATTGGCCAAGGATGATGATAACTAAACATAGAGGGTCATAATGAATTAGAACAACCTACTAGTAGGGAGATGCTCATCTAAACTAATAAAGGTTAAAATTTTTCCATGGTTAATTACTCTGTTTGGGATATGATTGGGAGTGAAATCAAGATGCCAATGCTGAAGAGATACTACCATTGTTGAATAGACTTCTTGAAGCTAAAGTTTTTTGTATCATGTGATGGTAGGCTTTATGATATAACACCATAAAGAATTGGCCAAAACATGCATAAGGACTAACTCCCACAATCCAATAGTCAGTAGAAAATAATGCACCAATGATAGAAATCATGATGATAATGTAAACATATGAATATGGGTAGATTCAAGTGTAATTTTGGGCAAAGAATCATCCAGTGAACAAACATAAACTAAATCAAGGCAATAGTGCTGAAAGCAAATGAACAAACAAACAAACAAAATAAGCAAAAATGGATAAACAAACAAAGCAGTAGAAACCCTACAAACATTACCCCTAGAAAATAGATGACAACTTAAAAATTGAACAAAATGGGAGAATAGAATAAAAGGAAGGGGGTGTTCAAGCTATCTCCATATGCACTAGGAAAGTGGACACTTCCTACATAGTTCCATGGATGTAAAATCTAATAAATTTTTTTAAGCCAAATACAGTTCTCCTAGGGCATTGGAAGAATATGATAACTGAAGAAAACAAACAAAATGGATGTGATAGAAGAATAGTAATGGACTTATAAAATGGCAAATGCATGAGATAAAAGGCCAAAAAGGATGGGAAAACTAAATGACAAGTGATTCACTTGTAACTTAGTAAGGGTTCCCAAAATCATTAAGGCAAAGAAGTGGTCAATGTTTTTGTTCTTTTCTAATGATTTTCAAATGTTTTTGGAAGTTTTGGACTATCTCATCTTAATCAAGAATGAAAAGACACTAAATGGTTAAATCTCAAAAAATGGTGAAAGCATGGCTTAGGTTTCTCATAAAATGGTGAGAACATTGCTTAGGTTACTCACAAAATAGTGAGAGCATGGAAAGGGTGACTGAGCTGACCTCAAAAAGTATCAAGCATTACCTACATAGTCCCAGAGTAGGACCTCAAGTCACTATAGTTACACCCTTACAGTGGAGTAATTTAACTAGTGCAGTAGTTAGTTTAAATAAAATAGGCATAGTTAGTATAAAGGCATAATGTGGTATAGAAAGTGACAAGTTGGTACATCAAGGTTTAATATTACCCCTAGTTTGCCCATAGGTGGTTATAACCAGGACACAAGGGCATATATCAAAGGTACTATATTTCCCAAAGGTAGTTATAATTAGCAACAAGACTAGTGGTAAGAAAGAATAACAAACAAAGGATGCAATTGTCAAAACTTCTATCATACTATCCTAAAATATGATCTCTATCTAAAGTTCTTGAACAAACTGATGAAGTAATTAGATACCCTAATGCTGAAATTGTGTAATGAATGACAAAAACCAAGGTCAAACATGCTAGGATTTAGCACACGTTGGGTCAATAAGTCATAAATGGAAAGTGGATATGGAAAATAGGTTGGATAAGAATGGTATGTGTATAAATAAGAATAGTGATAAAATGGTATAACTAAAATGGTCCTTACAGATAATACACCTTAGAATTCAAGCATAGTACCACTTGAGATGAATAATATTCATTGGCTCTAGAATTTCACCACTGTCTAGTGTGGTAATCCTATATGCTCTTGATCCATAATCTACAATGATGATGAAAGGCCCTATATAGTTTGGTTTGAATTTCCCTTTATGTTTCTTCTCAGCCATTTTATTTTTTTTGTTTTCTTTAAGAACAAGATCACCAAGTTCAAATGTTTGATACTTCACATGCTAATTATAGTGGCCTCTGAGTTAATTCTAGTATTTTTAAATATTTTTGAGTGTGGATATGCATTTTTCATCAAAAATAATGATCTCTTATCGGTGATCTACTCGATAGTCATGATCATCTAGGACATGCTTGAAAGAGATGCATAGTGAAGGCAATTTGACCTCAATGGGAATGATGGCTTCAGTACCATAAACAAGTGAGTATGGAGTGGCTCTTGTATATGTATGATGATTGGTATGGTATGACCAAGGGGTAGGGAATATTTGGAGTTGCTAATCATGACTAGCATCATTGACAATATTTTTGAGAATGTTGACAATGGTTTTGTTGGATGTCTTGGCTCATCCATTACCTTGAGGGTAATATGATATAGAAGTGTTGTATGATGTTGTATTCAATACATAACTAGTCTACATCTTTGTTCTTGAATGATATTTTGTTATCAGATATAATTTTAGAGGGGATACTGTAGCAGTAGATGAGATGGTTGAAGATGAATTTAGAAATTTGCTTTCCAGTCACGTAAGTGAGGGGTATAGCTTCAACCCACTTAATGAAATATTTGATGGTGATAAGGATATATTTATGGCTATTAGATGAAGTGGGGTTAATATTTCCAATGAGGTCAAGTCCCCATGTAGAAAATGGCCATGGTGTCATCATCAATTTTAGAGTTTTTACTGGGGTATGAATGAAATTAACATGCCATTGAATTTTTTCACATTAACATGCCATGCATTTACATCTATTATGGGCCTATAATAACCAGTATGAAAGATATTTTTGGATAGGACTACTCCACTAGAATGGGCTCCACATACTCCTTCATGAACTTATCTTAATGCTAATGTAGACTCTATCAAATTTAAACAATCAAGAAAAGTTCCATCAAAACTATGATGGTAAAGAGTAGATCCAAGTACAGGTATAACTAGTGGAATGATGAATGAAGGATTTGATTTGTTTTTGAGATAGGTTAGGTAGCATAACTTGGTCATGAAGGTAGTTGTAAATTTCTAAGTACCAAATAGAATTAAGACCAACAATATCACAAATCATGGTAATAATTGATGGTTTATGAGCTGGTGCTAACATATTCTCAACAAGGAACTGATACTCTTTAGCTTTATCTATTTATCGAATCACTAAGCCAATAGTAGCCATGGCATCTGTAGTTTTGTTACTAGCCCTTGGTATGTGCTCAAACTGAATGTTGGTAATTTTCTTTTTAAGAGTGTCAACCATGGCTTTATATGGAATTAACTTGTCATCTTTGGTCTAAAAATGATATGAGACCTGATTGATGATTAACTAAGAATCACTATAAAATTGAAGATGAGATATATTCCATTATACTACTTATCAAAGTCTTACAACAAGTGCTTCATACTTGACCATGTTGTTTGTATAAGGAAAGCTGATTTTGAATAATTTAGGGACTAGATCCCCCTATGGTGTAAAAAATAATAGGCATGCCCCTGATCCATGCACAATGAATGAATCATAAAAATATAGATTCTAGGGCTGATCCTCAAGGGGTGTATCAATAATGGTCATGATGGATTTATCAGGAAATGGAGACTTGAGTGGCTATGTGTCTATGAGAGGTGCTTCAGTAAATTGATCTACAAGAACTTGTCCTTTGATTTCTTTTTGATCAACATACTCTATGTCAAACTCACTAAGAAGCATGATCTATTTATCCATTCTACCTCACAAAGTTGTTTTATATAGTAGATACTTGAGTGGATCTAGTTTTGAAATGACCATGGTTTTATTATTCAAAATGTAATGATGAAGTTTCTGAGCTATGAAAACCATGGCTAGATAAACTTTTTCAATATGTGCATAGTTATCATCATATATATCCAAGGTTTGGCTTAGGTAGTAAATAACACGATCCTTTTCATTGTCATCGTGTTGAGCCAAGAGTTCCCCTAGAGCATAATCGGTAGCTAATAGGTATAAAAAGAATGGCTTTCATGGCATAAGAGGTAATAAAATAGGTGGATTGATAAGATAATCTTTGAGTTATTGAAAAGTTGTTTGGAAGTGATTATCTCAGTGAAATGCAACTCCTGTCTTCAAAAGTTATGTAAATGGATGGCACTTGTCTACTAACTGAGAGATGAATTATCAGATAGATTGTATCTTACCCTACAAACTATAGATTTGCTTCAAATTGGCTGGTGATAACATCTTAGTAATATCATGGACTTTAGATGGATCGATTCAATACCTCTACAAGACATGATGAAGCCAAGTAATTTTCTTGAAGCTACACCAAACACACATTTCTTTGGATTTAGTCTGACTTTGTACTCTCATAGTCTTTCAAATATCTTACACAACACTATTGGATGGTTAACCCTAGTTTTGGATTTTCTTAATATGTCATCAACATAGTCTTCAGCAATATCATGCATCATATCTTGGAATATGATAGTCATGGCCCTTTGATATGTGGCTCCTACATTCTTAAGGCCAAATGGCATCACTTGATAAAAAAATGTTCCTCATGGAGTGGTGAATGCTATTTTATGTTAATCTTCTAGTGCTATTCTGATTTGATTGTATCCTAAAAAGCCATCCATGAGTGAAAAAAATTCATAACCTATCATGGATTTGATGATCATGTTGATATTAGGTAATGGAAAATCATCTTTAGGACAATATTTATTGAGGTCTCAAAAATCAATACAAATTTTGATTCCTTCAAGATTTTTGCTAATAGGTACTACACTAGAGATCCATTATGAGTAGTGAATGGATTGGATACATCCCGCTTCTAAGATTTTTTTTCAACTCTTTCTTTACTAATACAACAATGTGAGGATACATCTAACGGAAATTTTGTTTTACCAGTTTGGCATCAAGATTAACCATAAGGTGGTGTAGAACCAAGGTGGGGTCTAATCTTGGAATGCCAAAAAAGGCCCATGAAAATATATCCACAAACTCTGTTAATACAGCTGTAAAAAAGTCATGTTCCTCCTTAGTGAGGGATGCACTTAGTTTATCCATTTTAGGTTCAATAGAATCCTAATGTTTACCTCCATTTTATCTTCAACTAGGAGGGTTAAACTATCTTCTAGGATAGTAGGTAGTGACTTGAACTATTAGACTATGTCAGGGTCCTCTGTTAAGACTTGATCTTCAACTTCTCCTAGGCATGATGAATCTGAGTCTCCTAATGGGAGATTTGGCCATGTAATAAAAATAGTCAAAAATTCTTGGAGAATTTGATAAAATACTTATTTTTTCTCAAAAATGAGCTCAGATCCATAGGTAAGTTCATCATTGGTGGTATTCTAGTTTAAATTCAAAGAATAATGAACACCCCCATTTAATGGTGCCTAAAATAGGTTTTCACCACTAGACTAGCCTTTATCTTTACTTTTTCCCTAGTCAAAAAGTGCCTCAAATAGGTTTTCACTTCAGGACCTCAATTTTTTACTTTTTTTTTTCACTAAGGGTGTTCACTCACTCTCCAAAATAGGCTACAGGATCTAATGTGATTGAGAATCTTGATTTGTGATCTCCCAATGAAACATTATCTCTAAGGCCTAAGAAATCATAGAATGCCTCATCATTCTACAACTCATCAATTGATAGAATGGATTCTTGTTGGTCCTAATCTATTAGTTAGGGATAATATAATGACAATGGATTGCGTTAAATGGCTTGGGTAGGGATAAAAATGGCATTTTTATAAAATAGGTTAGTTTTAGCTAGGTTATCAAAGGAAAGGCTATGATCAAATTCTGCTTCACTATCGACATCATCATCACTGGTCACTGGTTATGGAGTTTGAACAAAATATGTGGGGTCACCCCCAGGCAGTTTAAATCCAAGTCCATAAGGTCTTTCATACTTAGTCATGGAAATAGGCTCGATGGTTCCTTACTGATTTAGTCTTAGGCCTCTTCCTTCATAATTGTGATGCTCCATGATCCTATTGGGAATAGGATAATTTGTATTTTTATAAAAATCAGCTTGGTTGTCATTGTCTAAGAATGATTCATTCGCTTCAAGAGGGCCAGGTCCTAGGCCAGATGCTAGTACAAATGTGACACGTCCCTTATCTTTGTTCTTTTGTTACCAATGCATATGTGGGATGACCTTAGGTCACCCAAAGGTTCTCAGATTCTGAAGAAGATCAACAATATGAAATGTGTCATGAGTCACATACTCTCCTAGTCTATTATCTAAAATAGTGAAATGTGGGAAAGGGAATCCAAGGTATTAGGATTTATGCAATTATTTGGTGAAGGATCAATAAATATATATTTTCCTCTATCCTTCTTGGAACTAGGATTTATAATGTACTGATAAATATTGATTTGAAATTTTGCCTCAATATGCTTGTAGTGTTCATAGAGGTGTAAATATCCCATAATATCACTTCCATCCTCGAGTGGGAAAACTTGATACATTGGTGCAGTGTTGATGGGACTACACAAATATCATGTAACTAAGGCCTGCCTAGAAGTATCTTTTATGATAACTCAAGATCCAGCACATGGTAAAGTGTTCATTAATCAAAGGCCCAATATTAACTAGAAAACTAATGGTGCCCTATGACTCTCTTTCTTGATTATCATAGGCTTTAATTGTTATTATTTTTGGATGGAGATATGTCATTATGTACCCAAGAATCTTGATGAGCTTGAGAGACACTATATTGAGGCTAGATCCATTATCGATAAGGACACATTTCAATTTATGACATTTGATACAAACTTCTATGTATAATGGGTTATTATGGAGCAGGCCAAGGGAAGACATATCACTTTGGTTGAATGTGACTTGTTGGGATGGAGCTATGTGTCTAACCAAAGCTTGAAAATTATCAAGGGATATGTCACTAGCAACAATAGATTAGGTCAAAAAATCATTCATGATATTTTTGTGAATTATTGACATTCACAATAAATCAAAAATAGAAATTTGTGCTGGTGTCTTTTGCAATTGGTCTACAATATCAAACTTCTTATCTTGGTTAGTAGTGAATGGTTTATTCCAAAGCTAAATGGTTGGTCAGATGATAGGTAAAGCAGTGGATGGTTGAGGGCCTAGGATAGTAATATTCAACCTCTGAGTTATGATTACATAATTGAGACTAAATAATAGATCATTATTGCTAACTGATGTTGAAAATGGTATGGGACTAGATAGGATAACTCTCAATTTCTAGTGTACTTGCATGTGGTCATGTGGAAAGAATGAGTTGTCATTGTAAGATCCAAAAGGGGAAGTCCTAATTTGATGGTTTGCCTATATGCACTCCCAAGCCAAAGGAGGATTATCCATGTGATTTGGATAAATATTGTTGTTTAGCAATGGTCTAAGCTAATTGGTACTTGGTCTAGGATTAATGGAGATGGTATTAATTCTACCCCCTGCAATATGACATGCAACCTTATTATATTCATATGTAACTACATGGTAGGTTTTTTGGTTGGTACTATTATAACCTTGGTTTTGTCCATTATTTTGTCATTATTAATTTTGCTACTGATTTTGTTGATTCTACTGGTTTGGCCTTTGATTTTGATACTATTGATTTTACTAATGCATTGGTTGTTGTTGTTATTGATTGTTCTGTTATTGTTGATTGTTATGTTAGGGAAAAGGGTTTTGATAAATCCCAAGAGTTTGATTTGAAGTGTAATAACCATTATCCAATGTTATCTCCCCATTCTCTATCATATTTTTAATTAAATGCTTGATTTGGACACATCTTCATAAATTATATCCATTGACCTGATGATAGTCACAAAACTCATTTTCATGATACCAATCAGGGTAAGGAATGCCTTATGGATAATGTTTTGGTATAGATCAACTAATAAAATTAATGATAACAAGCTTGTGAAATATATATTCAATGGGCTCTCCTGTGTCACTAAAGACATGAGATACAGACACAGTTCTCTTAGGAGGAGAGGTTTGTAATGGTAAAGGTTGATGTATTTATTGTGTAGGTTTTGGTTATTGTGATTGAAATATTGGTTAGATATGTTTTTGTGTAGGATTAAGTTGAAAATGTGGTGTGGATGAGGTTATCATAGTTTTCACATTATGGGATTTGGTTACTCCATTTCCCACAACATTCCTATTTTAGTTGAATTGCTTTAGTCTTTCCTGATTATTGGCCTGAGTGAGTTGTGATGTGGATTAAGATGTTCTTGTTGGATATTTACCTAATTGGTAAAATTAATTCTGATAAATCCTTTATTGATGAACACTCACTTTATCAACAAACCTTTATCAATGATCTCTTTAAACATATGTGAACATTGCAGTTTTAGATGATATGTTATCTCACTATGCAAATTTTTAGAAAACACAACTAATTGTTTGTCTAGTAAACTATGGGTAAAAAAACTTGTAAAGGATATCCATCACTATAAATAAATTTCAAAACTCTCCCCATATTTTTTCTTTACTTATGTCAGGTCCACTAATGAAATCTCATGCTCGAGATTATAGGAAAATTCCTACACAAATTTATTTGAAATATCATCAAAGTTTATTACTAAATTCTTGGGTAATTTTAAAAACCACTCCAAGTCTTGTCCAACCAATATCCTTAGAAATAATATCAAAAGATATATGTCGCTATATGCCACTGATTGACATGTGATAAACAATTTGGTCAAATGCGCCTTAGGGTTACCTTTCCCTATATACTTATCAAATTTGGGTGGTTCATATCTTAAAGGAAATGGTATCTACAAATACTACATGTTGAATGGATAGGAACACACATCATCCAATTTGAAATTCTTAATCTATTTCCTCATCTAAATGGAAGTGATTATATCCTCCATCTATTGCAATTCTTGGGATAGGAAACTGGAAGGGATATTGGTTTAAGGGAGAATATTGGTTTGGGTAAATGGATAGGAGGTCAAAAGTGAGACACTTTGACTAGAATATGATGGAGACACCTATTAGGGTACATTATCTTGCTTGGGGAATGGACCAAGAATATGCATACGTGGATTGGGATGCACTTGAAATTACACATTTGGTTGCATGATGTTCTAGTTTGGGTTGACAATAAAGGTTTGACTTGGAGGATTTTGTGGTTGGGATGAAGGGATATAAGTATACAGTGCCTGTTGTGGTTGAATAGGGACATACTTCCATATAATCAAACCTTGATATTGAGTAAGAACTTGTGGACCAAGACCCTATCTCTAAATTTGTGGCACATTTTTAACCAACAGTTGTCTAGTAAGTACTTGAGAAACATGGCAACCTCCTTGTTACATGAATCCCTATAAATAAATGAAATTATGTTACATATTTGACATCTATCATTGACTAATATTTTCATGTTATTGATTATTAATTACATGGTTTTTAATTTGCATATTAGTCTATGACTGAAGAGGTATGTTCATCATTACCTAATGAGATGGTATATTAGTTGCCCCTAATTGAGGTGGCAATGTATTCATCCTCTATTATGTTGATACAATAGATTATGTCTACTTTTTTGGAATACCACTCACTACTTATTGAGGGGGAGTAGGATTCATCATATTCTATCATTAAGGCATAACATTAGCAATTATTTAATTATCTAATCTTGTAGGTTGTACACCTAAGGAAGTGGTTGGTTGAGGTTGGGGTACATAAACTCTTATTCCTTTGTATGATGATATTCTCATTAGATTAACTATAGGCACATGTTTTTGGCTAGTTATTTATGTGTTAGTACCACTTTGATTAAGATTGGATGATGTTTCCACATTATCTACTATGTTTGGCTCACTATTCAATATATAATCCAAAGACACTTCTTCAATAACTGGCATACGTATCAAGTTATCTATCAAATCATTTTGTAAAAATGGGTCAGAACATATATTCTCTTGTCCATTTAATTCCATTAACACTCCTATTGAAGGTACTAGGTTAACGAGGGGCTTACTCACCATGTTCATCTTATTCAAATAATGTGCTAAATTTAGGTAGGTATAGTAAGCTATTTGTATTTAGTTAAAGTGATCTTCCATCATGTTTTTTCCTTGATTGGATATATTGGGGTCTTGGTACATTGTTTGGACTAGAGCCATAAGATTATTAGAAGAAGCTTGTTGATCCTAAATTATATTATGGGTCACTCTTACTAGAATTGGTAAATTTTCATGGGGGAAGTCTACTAGAAACCTAGCCACTACCTTTATGGCCCTAACCAAAATCTCATATTTATTATTTAACAAATGTCACTCAAACAAAAATGGATCATATGTGGAAGCTGAATTAGTAGAATATGGTTTTTGAATTTCTGGCTCATCCACCATGGGTATTATAGCTAAGTATTGCATGGTTTTTTCTTAGTCTTGTTCTATGTAAGGTGGTGTGTTAGCCAAATAGTTAGCTAATGGATCTTGGATTTGTGCCTCTAATTTAGTATTATAAGAGGGATAAGAATCCATCTCATAAGAAATGTTATCCGCATAGGGGTCTTGCACCATTTCTTCCTATGCAACTACATTACTAATCCCTAGATTGTACATGAGTCCACTATGAGTGTAGGAATACATGTTGGGATCCATAGTCAATTCTTTGTGAATAAAGGTCAAAGAGTTCTAAAAACTCTAAAAAGGATAGAATCTAAAACAAATGATGCCTTCAACTTTGTCTAGATTTGTTAAAAAAATCAAAAGGTTTATTCAAATATTTGTGAGAAAACACACTAGTGTAAAATATATAACATTTTACTATTCACACAAAAATAAGAAAGTAAATGGACCAAAAAATTAAAATGACAAACTCTAAGGTTGAAGTGTTTCAAATCAATCTCATCTAGGAATTTAAAAGTTTCTAGGTCTTTTGGCCAAACACAATGTCAAAAGCTAGGCTCAAACAAGGCATGTGGTAAGACTCTTGGCCAAATGGTGCTAAAAGCTAGACTTTTAAAATAGATGAAGCTTTAATCTAATGGATTTGAAACACTTCTAAAAAACACTAGGCATTAGATTCTTGGACATCAACTTGATCAACTAGGTATAAAGTATGAAACCAAAGGCACTTTAGCAATAATTTATTTTCTCATAAATAATGGTATAAAACTTGGTTCTTTTGACAAATAGGTTAGACAAAAGGTGAATATTATAACTGTGCTTTAGACAAAAGATCAAAAGTACACTTGGATCAGTCTAATTGTTAAGGAATAAATTTGGAACTCTATGCAAGAGGGTCTATGAAATAATGTTTAAAAATATTTGGGTAGCATAACAATGCTATACTACCCAAAAGGTGTGATAAAAAGGTTTTTTTCAAAGACTCTCTAAGGAAAACACATTTTTCCATAATTTTGATAGTATAACACTACCTTTCTTGACTCAAAATGTTATGGTATATAGACTTCAAGTGCAAGTGTTTAGCACAAAATAACTTAAGTCTATTAAGTGAGGACAATGATTATGATTCTTTAACAACCTTCAACCCAAATTAGAAATTGAACCTAAGTTCCCTAAAGTTTAGTAAAAATGGTGAAACCACTTAACACACTAACCCTATGAACTTATAAAGGTGTAATTCCAAATTTAGATTATAAGTGAAAGACTTAAACAACTTTGGTCAAGGTTTAGACTCAATTGGGAAGCATAACTGCACCAAAGTGGTTGATATGAATCTGAATATTTTGATGAAATTTGAACAAGGAAAATTGATGATCTCATGTGGGTAACATAATGCCTCTTTTTTCAAATAAAAATGAGGACCATGTGTTTGGTTTGGGATTTTTTATTTACACCAAGTTTTGAATCCAAAAAAGACTTTAATCCAGGACAAGACCAACTAATTAATCGCCCTTAGATCTTAAATTGAAAAGGTTGATTGGTACTATTGGAATATGTCAATATACATCATTTGAGATGATTTTAAGTTTTCATCCAAAAGTAAATGTGAATTATATAGTAGGTTTTTTACACCCCCTTCTCTCAAATGACAATACTATGACATGAACCTTGAGGCACACCTTGCACCAACAATAATTTCATGAAATATGGGGATTTGTCTAAACTTTAATAATTTTTCGAATGATCTAGGGGAATAAATTACACAATGACTTTCACATCAAAAAATTCAAAATAAAATCATGAATTTTTGGTCCATATCACTTGGCTTGTGCAAAAAGGTCTAGTCTTTTTTACAACCACTACATCCTGTTATTCGCTCAGTGTAGTGAGATGTCCAAAGTGCCACTAGGTCTTATGTACAAATCTAAAAGAGTCAAATGAAGTCAATGTTGGGAGATGAAACCATAGGTCAAATCTTTCTTAAAGAACTTGTAGGAGGTGATGAAGTCCCCCTCACAAGCCAAGATGCATAAATAAATAAAGCATAAAATTAGAAAGACTTTAGGGTCATTTTCAAGATCACCCAAAGTTTGATGAGTTTTTGGGGAGTGCTTTAGATGACTTTCTTTCTAAGCCTTGGACTAAGCTACTTGTAATAAGAATGGAACTTTTGATTCTAAGGGTTCCCTATAAGGGACAAATGGAAGAGCATACATGAGACATACCTCTTTTTTCCAAACAAAATTAATCTAAGCAGCTATTTGCAAATAAAAATTGACAAGTGTGTTCAATTTTAAACCCAAATGAAATGTTTGGTGGTGTTCATTTGAACCCTTGGTCTTAGTTGTAAAGTTTGAAAACATTCAACAGAAACCCCTAAATTCTTTGTTAAACACCAAAACGATGTTCCTAATCAACTTTTAAGCATGAAAAAATGATTTAAACATGTTTTAAGCAAAAATCCTACTTGATCCTAAAACAAAATTGTTAGCATGTTTTTTTGCTTTGAAGTTCTTTTGAGTTTGAAACAACAAACTTTAAAAAATTAGGTCTCAGGTCTATGTTTTGGGAAAAATATAGTGACCGACATTGGTTAATACCACTAACATCGATTATGGCCAACTGAGATATAACTAATTTTGGTTATGCTGATCGACATCGGTTAAGCCAAGTAATCGAAGTCAGTATATTTGCTGATGTCAATTACTGTGTAAAAACCATGGCAACCAAAAATGGCAAAATAAAGTTAGAAAAACAATTTGAAAGAGTTTTAAGTGATCAAATAAGTATTTTAAAATTACAAAAGGATCTCCTTTGTATGTAAGATGCATCTAGTCCCATCGAGCATGCCATTATGTGATATAGGAATTTGACTCAAGAGAGGATGGTTAGTATGGTGTTAGTTCCAAAATGTAAACAAAATTAAATAAACACACAAATAGCATAACATCTCTAGGCCTACACACTAGGGATAGCTTATTTAACAATCATGAATGAAACACAACTAAAATGCAAAAGAAAACTCTTTTACCTTCCTTGGATGCTCTAAAATTCTTGTTGTGGTTGCTTGCTTAGCTTGTGCTTGTGAAGTCCTTGGCAATAAAATATTGACAACCTCCATCTCTCCTTGGAACCTTGGTCTTGTGGCTTGGATTGGATTGGAATCAATTTGGCATTATAACACTATTTTCTTGAAGCTTTTTGGAACCAGTCCTGCATTATAACTTTACACTAATTAAGCTTAGAAATAATGTTATGAGGCCTCCTATTTATAGATTTTTAGATTTGATCAGAATCAACCTAAACCATCTATCTCAAGATTGAGATGTGTGGTTGAGGATTAATTAAATTTTTGGAATTAAGTTTGTAATTATCCTCATCATGGAATTGGAAAAAGGGCCAATTAAGAGGCATAGAGGGCATCATGGAAAGTATTGATGAGGCATGGAGGGCATCAATCCTGATATTTGTGACATTTATGGCATATGGATGTCTTCCCAAGAAATTATGTCATTTGATGATGTAGATATTCAATATTCATTTTTAAAAACAAATATTCAACAATTTTCCATGGAATTATTAATTAGGCCTTGATTTGGCTTAATTAGCTCTTAGGCATGATTAAGCACATTATGCAATAATTACCCAATTTGATTAGAATGCCTTGTTATTGGTCCTAAATTTGAATAAATTTTAATTTTAAGTCTACATCAGATGTGTTGGATGTGTATTCCCATTTAGAATGTTTCCAACAACAAAAAACAAAGGCACAAGTCTGATGTAAAATATTTGATAGGAAAGAGCAGTCTAGAGCATGCAAGTGCAAATTTGGGATTTTGACTCAAAATAAACTAATCAAAGTTAGCTGGCCCATAAATTTCACATTACCCCATTTGGGGATACCCTAGCCAAAATCAACATTTGAATATGTCAGTTTCACATCATTTAGCATGTTTTAGTGTTTTTAGGCCAAATTGTGCATTTTAGATAGAAACTAGCCAGAAGCCTAATTAGAGGTTATTGGTGGCCATTTTTAGGTGTCTAAAATTGTTTATCATCATATTGTGAATTTTTATCTTATTGAACCTTGTGGAGGTTACCCCTTAAAGTGGATTATATTTTATTCATATATTATGCTATATTTGAGTCATATTATGATCTATTGCTCTCATTCTAATTTATTTTTGAAGTAATTTCATTATAATCCATGATGATTAATATGTTTAATTTGATATTGACCTAAGATAATAATATTAACACCCTTCACATCACTATCAAGGAAAACATCCCATCTTCGAGGACCTTTGTGTTTGAAGGTAAAGGTGAACTTTCAAGCTTTGGGGGGGGGATATTTAACTCTCTTCTTACTAAGGACTTTTTAGAGGATGTGGAAGATAAATACCAGATAAATTTAGTTTAATCTAAGTCGTTATCCTAAAATTTTAGTAAAATATCTCATCCAAACTATAGAGCCCATAAGCAATGAGGAAGAAAGAACAAAAAGGTGGTGTCTAAGGAAATCATATAGGCAAAAGTGCTAGTAGGCACTCAAATTACCATAGATAGTTTTATATATTCTTAAAATCAAGGGGAGGAAGCCTCATTTTTATCCCAATTAAAATTATTTATTGGAATGTTATGGGATTAAACACCCCTAATAATCATTGCTTAATCAGGTGATAATTGATGAATCTAAGGTTTGATCATTTTGTTGTAAATTAAGTTGAGTACAGAGGAAGTGATGGGATTGGTATCTTAAGAAAAATGTCTATCGTAGGGTTTTTTTCTAAAAATCAATAGGTTTTTTAGATATACTAGAAGTTATTTGGTTCCATCATAAGCTACACATGAAGGATTATGGATTTAGAAGAAATTGGTAGATGTGTAAGGTTTTTTATTTTGCCTCTGAGATTTCTTCTCTTCAATGTATTTGGTGTTAATTATGTTAAGCTCAATGATAATTATTTGAAATAAATTAATCATCATTTTGTTTCTCTAAATGGGGAAAAATGTGTTATTATGCGAGATTTAAAAACCACATGTCTAGTTTTGATAAAATAAGAGGTGTTAGTAAATAATATCAATCACAACTTGACTTATCCAACTTTGTTTCTACTTCAAGTTTATTATATTTCATCCTTAGGAATGGGTCTTTATCATATACTAACAACAGGATTGGGTGTTTTAATACTACAAAACACCTAGACCATTTCTTGATCTCCCCAAACTATTGTGACCTGAATTGGATCATGAAAAGTATTCTATTAGTTTCTAGGTCAGATAATGCTATAGTCAAATTAATCAGTCATAGATGGGGCTACTCCTAAATATCCCTTCAAGTTTGAAATGATTTGGATCTAAGATACAGATATACATGATATTTTCAAATTTTGGTCAAACACATCCCCCTATAAGTTTGATTAGAAAATGTTTAGAGTTAGCTATAAGCTAGCCTTTCAAAAATCTTTTTGTAGATCCTGGAATAAGGATTCTTTCAAAAACATATTTCAGGAGATTCCTAGGTGAGAAGATGAGCTTGATAATATTAATAATATGGTAATTTATTTATGAATGGATTTAGATACTTATTATAAGGAAAATGTGTTGTTAACATAACTTGAAAAATAGTTAATTAGGAAGGAAATTTTGTGGTGATAAAAATCTAGAGAAACATGGCTTAAATAGGGGGATAGGAACACCCACTTTTTTCACACCTCTAGAAGGGTTAATATAATGGTAAATTTCATTCCATTTATTAAATATTTTAATAAGGATATTCTTTATTTGAACTCTCTAATTTGATACAAATTTATTTGATGGTTCCATGAGTTGTTAGCTTGTGAGGAGGGCTCTAATTTGGTCATGTAGTCCATGTGTCTTTAAAGCAGTCATCTTATCTTGGACCAAAAAAATGAATTTATTTTGGCCCCTTTTCAAAAGAGGAAGTTTGAGCTATTATTTTCTCTCTAGATAAGGATAAAGTATTAGGTCCTAATGTATTTCTAACATTTTTTCAATCATTTTGGGATAGTGTGGAGGATGATATTGTGGAAATGGTTGATTAATCTCATTGTAAACAAAAAGTGTCCCTAGATATCAACTACACCTTTATTATTCTCATTCATAATGGTGATATTAAATATGTTTTTGGTGATTTTAGATGGATCTCCCTTTGTAATATGGTGTATAAAATAATCTCTAAAGTTATTTCACATAGGCTCAACCCTCTTCTATAACCACTAATATCTAGAGAGTAGGGTGGATTTGTTCCTGGATGAGACATCCATATTGGTATTATCGTTAATCATGAGATTATGATTTTGTTAGATTATAAACATAAGAAATGGATTATTCTCAATATTTATATCATTAAATCCTATGATTAAATTGATTTGTGGTTCTTGATTAAAACCCTTGAGATGTTTGGTTTTGACAAGTGGTGGTGCAACTATGTGTTTAGTTATATCTCTTCCATTGGATTATCATTTTTTGTGAATGGTGAGTTGGTTGGATTATTTGAACCCATGCAAGGTATGAGAAAATATTATCCCTTATCACGCTTCCTATTAATTCTCATGGTGGAAGCTTTGTGTAGGGATATGAATGGTGCACTTGTGGTTGGGAGGCTTAGGGGATTTTAGGTCACTATAGGGCTGGAGAATTTCAATCATTACCAATTTGTTAATGATATGATATTTTCTAGGGAGGATTTAGAATGTGAGGCTTGGTTATTTAAGCACATTATTTTAGAATATGAAGCTACCTTTAGTTAACTAGTGAATCATACTAAGTCTAAGGTTTTTTGCCTCAATGTATCTAATCATGTTTAACTGAAGTTTATTTGTATCCTAGATTTTAAGGATGGAAAATTAATTGTTAAATATTTGGGTGTTACTTTATTTTTTGGATCTGGTATATCTTCAATGTGGGTTAATATGATTAATTTTTTTTCTTCTCATTTACCCTTCTTGAAAGGATAGTAATTATCCTTGGCTAGTCACATAATTTTGATCAGGTTAGTCCTCAGTGCACTCCTTATCTATGTCATGTCTATTATACAAACTCCTATCAAATTCATTAATAATATTAATTGTATCATGAATGACTTTATTTGGTAAGGTTTGAGTGACAAAAATAAAATCACATTGATCAAATGTGACACTGTTTATCTTTCTAGGGATCAATATGGCACTGGGGGTTAAGATTAGGCATTCCATATATAGCCTTTGGGGCCAATATGGTTTAGGTTATGATTTATAAATTAATATTCATTTTTAATAAGTTTTTTTAGTGGAAAAAATTTGTGGAGGAATTTAATTCAAATATTTCCATGGTGGTTAATCCAACTCTTCATCACATAGATGTAAAATTATGCATAAATATAGGTTCATTATCAAAGATCAAGTTTCTTGGGTGATTAGTAATGGATGGTATTCATATTTATGGCACAAATCATAAAATGGGAATCACATTAGTATAATTTGAGATCATGATTTTATTTCCATGGAGATCATATTCATAATGTATTTTATGTACATCTATTTCCTTGGCATCAAGGGTAATTTTACATGTAGGTGGAATTGTTGATGAAGGTTGATTGGATTGAATTGGATTGAGAATAGGTTTTTTATGTTGTGTTGTAAATGAATATTTGGTTTAAATTAAGGGTATAACATCATAGGTATCTATATAATCATTTATAGGGAGGACAGGTGGTAGATTGAGTGGGGATATTAAAGATGTAGAAGGTTTTAGAAGTTCAGAATTTATGAGAGGTAAGATTTTTTCAATTACATAAGGGGTATCAAGAAGTGGAGAATTAATTGGAGGTATATGACGTTTAGGTTATAACTCTATATCTATTGAAATGACATGAACATCATGATTGTAATCATGTATTTTGGCTAAGGTTTGTTGATAGTGTTTAACATCCAAGTCTCATGATTGAGCCTGGTCTATGATGTAGCTATCATCATAGGTGTTATATATAGTATAAACTTATGTATCTAGAAGTGAATCAGAAGGACATACACCTAGATCACTTAATTTTTTTGGTGACATGGTTAAAGGGTCATGAAATAACTTTTCACTCCATACTCATTACATGTTGTTACCCTTGTATTTACCCTTATTCGATTTTTCATAATTCTTCCTCAAACAAGCATTGATATATCATTTTAATTTATTGGTAAATATTTTCACTCTTTAATTCATCACTTTTTTATTACAAATCATTCACTTGTTGTCTTGGTTTGCGAAGGAATTTATTATCTTGAACCACCGAACTTGAACCTTTTTAAAAATTTGATGGTTCATAGGTTCAAAGTTCACTGTTCTATATTATTGAAAAGCCCCTCACCTTTGGTTCATCATGATATTTTTTTTAAAAACATGTCTTTATGTTGATTCTTGTTTATTCCATTAAAACTTTCATTGAGTCAAAATTTGTGAGTATAAAAGAACTGGAAGAAACTGAGCTTGAACCTGTGTACTCTTTTGGTTGGGATACAAAATTTCATTGTGTGTGGAAGTATAAAAGTGTGAAATAAATATGGGGAGAGTTTACCAGAAGAGGATATATTTATAAAATTTTATAAATTGAAAAGTTTTAATTCATGAAAATCAAGGGTAATGATTATACATTAAGGTCAAGTGTGGAGAGAGATCACTTGAAATTAATGTATGTGTCAGAATTTATGTCATATCAAGGGTTTTAATAAAGATCATTTATAGTTTGGAAAAATATTTTCACACATTCCCCAAATAGAAGACTACTAGGAAGGTTGCTCAGATGAGTTCAAAGTCAAAAGAAGACTTTGGTGTAGATTTTCTTTAGGCAAAATAGTTACTTTTAATCTGAAGATGGATATTGTTGATATAACAGATGATGGTAAGGATATGATTGATCCTAAGTATGAATAGGTGTTTCAAAATAAAAGGTTAAAAAGGATTCTAACTTCAAAAAGTATAAGAAAACCCTTGTAAGCAATTTGCCTAACTACACCACTAGGTCAAAATCTAAGAATAAGAAGAAGTAAGAATCTCTAGAAAAAGTGATTGTGGATCTGAGTGCTAAAGAAGACTTAGATAGGATGATAAGTGATCAAGGTAATAATTCATCAATAGTAGAGGGAACTGATATAGATCAATAGGTGAGAATCACTTTGGATTCTACCAATTCAATAAAATTACTAGATACCCCTTCAAAGCAACTTATTCTTGATAAGGAAACCCTGGTTAGTACACCTCGATGGTTACAAAATTAAATTAATGAGAAAATTAAAATAGTTACATTTTATTTACCATTAGAGGACATGGTCAGCA